>CM035107.1:48660710-49260710 GCA_020205505.1 Panax japonicus
GCATCAGCTTAAAGGCAATAATGCTACGTTTGGATCGATGGAATAGGAGAGAGAATGGAATGAATCATTCCATTGGAATGATAAAAATGTTGTTTGGTTTGTTTATTCCAACGGAATAATGTATTCCTCCTGGAATGATAGTTAACTTAAAATTTTAATTTTCATTCCTTGAGGGGTGGCCAGGAATAAATCATTCCATCCATTATTTTTAAGTAATTTACAAATATACCCCTAAATATATAATAGGGCTTTTTACATATTCATTCAATTCGATCGATCTGGGAACGACGAGAGAGAAGGGGCCGAAATTTGATAATTTCTTCGGAATTTCCATATTTCTATTTTTTCGTAATTTACCCCACTTACCCCCACCCAGCCACCCCACCCTACCCCACCCCTAACCCACCTACCCCACCAACCCCCACCTCTACCAACTTACCCCCACCTACTCCCACCCCCTACCAATCTACCCCACCTACCCCACCCTTTACCCACCTACCCCACCCCTTACCCACCTACCCCACCCCACCCTACTCTACCCCCACCCACCCCACCCCCACCCCCACCCCCACCTACCCATCCACTCACCCCATCTACCCCACTCCACCCACCCCACCTACCCCACCTACCCACCCCACCCCACACTACCCCCACCTACCCCACCCCACCCCCACGTACCCATCCATCCACCCCACCTACCCCACTCCACCCCACCCCATCTCCCCAGCCCACCTAGCCCACCTACCCAACCCACCTACCCACCTACCCCCACACCTACCAACCTACCCCCACCCAGCCACTCCAACCCACCTACCCTACCTACCAACCAACCCCCACCCTCTACCAACCTACCCCCACTCAGCCACCCCAACCCACCTACCCTACCTACCAACCCACCCACCCCACCTAACCCCACCCCTACTCAACCACCCTAACCCACATACCCACCTCACCCCACCTACCCATCCCAACCACCCCACCCTACCCCCACCTACCCCACCTCCACACACCCATCTCTACCCCCACCCAGCCACCCCAACCCACTTACCCTACCAACCCACCCCACCCCACCTACCCCACCCCCTACCAACCTACCCTCACTCTGCCACCCTAACCCACCTACCCTACCTATCAACCCACCCCACCCTACCCCCACCCCACCCTACCCTCACCCCACCTTCCCCTCCCCTTCCATTTATTTTTAAAAATAAAATATGTGTTAAATTTTTAATATAAATGAATTTAAGTTAAATTTGAACATTTGAGAGTATTTAGGTCACTTTCTAATTATTTATTTCATTTTTAGATGTATTCTAACATCAACCAAACATGTACATGGAATATTAAAAAATCATTCAATTCCATTCCTTATTCCATTCCCTCATCTATTCCATTCCCTACTCTATTCCATTCCTTCAATTCAAACGTAGCATAAGAGTTCAAATCTTCACAAACAGCCAAGCAATCTGTTCTATATTGATTGGATAGTTCAAATGTACATTAATCACTTCTCCACGTGCATGCGAGTAAAGTTGTAAAAAGAACAAACAATTCAGACTCGACTCGCTCAACTAAAAATTCGATTCAAACTCTACTCAAAATATAAATAATTCAAATATGAACAAATTTTAAAGTTCAATAAATTACTCAAGTCTCCTCAAATTATAATTTTTCATTTATGCTCAAATCATATTCGTTGCTCGAACTCAATTTAAAATCGTGCTCGACTCGATAGCTAAACGAACCTCAATCAAACCTTATTTTACACTCAATAAATTTTATAAACCAAATATAAACAACTCAAAACTCAACTCACTTTCAAATAATTCTGAATAGTTTAAAAAAGACTCTAGAAGAGCATGAACTTCCATATGAAGAGGCAGGTGTATAGTTGACTACTTCCTTCACATCATATATTATATAGTCTAAATGAGTTGCATATGGTTCACCAAATTTAACTTTCCATTCAAAAGCGGCCAAGACATTGGACATGGTCAGTCAAAGTAACTCGCTAGCAAAATTTGCAAATCAGCAATATATGCAAAAGGCAACAGCCAAGGACTAAAAGAGCAAAGGGTCAAGTGTCAAGTGTCAAATGTCAAGTGCCAACGGAAACATAATTACAGAATCCAGGATTTAGGATATGGCCCATTACTAGAGAAGGGTCGCAACAAAAGCGGGATGGGAATAATATATACAAACTAGTGTCAAGCATATCATTCTAACAAACCAGAAGGAAACGGCCACAAGCCTTCAACAAAAGAACATTGAATTGCACACTTTATCCTGCAACCGTGGCAACTGGGGGACGGGAACAGCCCCAGCAGATGTCAACCCACCATGACTTGAGGATGTTTCTGACATGTCCTCAAACTTCATAAATTGGCCCATCTGAGTGGCTGCCAAGTGAGCATAGCAGATCGGAGCAACTGTACATTGAAAGTGAGATATCAGATACCAAAATGAATAGAACAAAATATCAAAAACATTCCAATTAATAATTTTACAATCTTGCGAGAGATCTTGCAACCCAAAAAGTAAATAAATAAATCAGTTATCCAAGGAACTGTTTACGTTAGGATTTTTATGATCACTCTACACCATCTACATAAGCAATGTGAAGCATCACTCTTGTCGGAAAATGAATAATACCTACAGAAATTGCAGTTGTGCTTCTCTGGTACCTGCAGAAACAGTTATCTGGATGGTTAATAACTGTTTAAGCATGGCAAACGAATTAATCACGATGATTTAAATAACTTGGAGAACACTTACACGTAAGAAAGAGAATGGACAAGGTCCTGGAGATCGTCTGCTGAGAAACCAACCTCGTCCAACAGAACATGGTAATGTGTGGGTCTTGTGGTGCCCTATTGAGTAAAGATGAATCAGTCAACAGCTCAACATATTGGCAAGCTCAAGAAAAATATCTAACCTATACATGCAGAATACAAATTATCAACAATGTTCCCTAGGAAGCTTACGAAAAAGTACAATGCAGCAAATAGCTAATATACATAAAGATAGCATATGAAAAACGTGCCAAATTAGTTCAGTATTAAAAAGTATATATATTAGATCTGATTATATCATCAGTCCACAAAAATATTCACGAGAAAATAAGAGAAACTCCATGTTAATATAATTCAGAGGAAGTTAACTTGTCCAAGTTGTTCAAAAATTATACCAAATTCAGGCAGGAACAAATACATGTAAGAAGGAAAGATCAAACTAAATCAGATTCAGAACTACTTCCAATAATTCAAATCAATCAAATCAAACGAGGTCTTCCTAGCCTCAGCTTCATATTTCACCTCTCCCATCGTGTCCTAAAATAAATAAAATCTAGTTGGGATGTCCTTTCATCACCTCATTCAACTAGAAACTGCTTACAATGAATCGAAACCACTTTCAGATGGGTTACACTAGTAGAGAGCATCTTCTACTTGTACTTCTGGTAAATTTCCTACCCAAGTAAAGTAGAATAACAATTATTCGTGAGATTGGCAGGGTGGGGTGGTGACAGACTATGTCGAGTTATAATTGAGCCGGAGTGTCCTACTAACTAACAAATCTGAGCTCACATATAACATATTTTATCCCTGATCAACCAACTTGATAGGATCTCCAGCTTGAAATCTTATACATGTACAAATATACAAAGACACAGCAGAACAATGAAAATATTACAAGATTCAGCACGGAAAATAAAAACATTGAAAATATTACAAGATTCAGCACAGATAATTAAAGCTATTAATTATTTTTATACAAAAAACATCTGATTCTTGTAAACAGAAGAAAAATTGACAACAGTATTTGATATTACTCACGATCATTCCAGCCTGAGCACACAAGTAAAAATCATTGCTCCGCGGGTGACTTATATTATTGTCTATCACCGTTCCTGAACAAAATAAATTAGAAGTACTAAAATTTGATGCTGGAATTGGCTCAACCACAATTCTATTTCGCAGTATGATTGTCTGGAACGTTTACCTGGGGGAACATTATCGGGAGATCCTGACTGGAAAAATTTTGTATGGTGATTTTTCTGTGCAATGATTACAACAAACTTTGGGCACCATTTCTCATCAAGGAACTTGCAGGCCTGCATAATTTAAATAGAAGGGTGTACAATTGCATATTTCCTTCTAATACAAAAGAAAAAACAGGGAAAGAATCCAATTGATTAGACAAACCTCAATTATTTGATCTAGCTCAATGTTTAGAACCTGATTAAACTGAGATTCGCTTACACCATCCCTAATCAAAAAAAAAAAAGTGAACCCGATATAAAAAATTATTGTTAAGCAAGAGTAAACCATCAGTAGTGTACACATATCTGAACATGATTTAGTCTCATATACAAGAAACACAGTGCAATAACGGGTACTTTAGTTGATAGTATTGGCACATGACTTTGAGGTGAAATTTCAATTTGAACCCATTATGTAAAGGAACTGTTTGGATTAAAGCTAAGAATTTAAATTTGGATAATCCGAATCATGAAATCTAGCAATTCATTTAAATTTGGTTAATACATTTGTGCTGTAATTTTAATTTTATTTTTCTGGAGACATTGGAAAGATATGCAAATTTATGCATACTATGTATGTTTTGGAAAGACTATGCAGGAAAAAAAGAAAATATACTAAAGAACTTTACTCCCTCCATCCCACATAATAATTGCAACACTTTGGCAGTTCCACATTGTTTGCAACATTCCTTCTTAAAAAAGTTTTACTAGATTAATTGTCCAAATTACCATTTATGGTCCCACATACTTAATTCTTTAAAGTACATGTGGTTCCACCATGTACTTTTAATATCCATGCAATCTCAAAGGTTAAAATTATGGGACGGAGAGAGTATTTTTTTCCGGCAGCAAGCATTTACACAGTTTAACTTGCATCATTATCTATATAACTTATAACTAGTGAGATATTGCTTATCTCCAAAAAGTGACCAATAAAGAATTTAAACAATGTAGGATGAGCAGCTCAAGGAATTGGAATACATATAGCAGTTCTGCCTCATTTGTGACTTTGTTTGCTACAAATTTACAGTTCCTTCTAAAAATCCCTTTTCTTTTTCAGCAGCTCCCCCTAATCTGTCAGGATTGCAAAGGGAAGGGTAAATTGGGCATAACTAAAATAATTAGTATATTCTAGAGTTAAATATTTTGTGTGGACATGGAGGTTGTTAGCATGTGTGTGTAGGATAAGGAGTGGTGTATGTTAGGAATATTTACACTTTTCAACATTTTAATAGCTATATATGTGTAATGGATGAAGTAATCCCCAAGTTTGATATTATGAATGTTATGAATGAATTGAGTAAAGCTTTCAGATACTTCATTTATATCTCTCTCTGTATCTCACGAACACAGTGAGTATTGTGTTCTTCTCCTTCCTCCCTTTTCACTCTGTTTTCTCTAATTCTATCCATCTATATCTTTGTTTCTCTCTTATTTTCTGGTTAAGCAACAATAGCTTGATAAATTGGTATCAGAGCTCAAGCTCTATCCAAACTCATCATCTTGTTGCTCTAAATCCTCTATTTTCTTCCATCTTCAACCTCTGAAATCTTCTCTATTACAATTCCAAATTGAAATCTATCTCTTCTATTCTTCAAACACCACTTATAATCATCCCCAATACATCAACAGCAACTCAGAATCACAACTCCAAAGGAGCAGCAAAAGGCATCACAAAGGCTATGTTTTTTTTCTGGAAAACCTGCAACTCAACAAATCTAAGTAAGTGATTAGTCACTTGTTTTAGGTATTAATCACACACTTTTACTCGTTTCAGACTGATAGTAATAATAGCTCATAATATATTTCTCATAAACTCTCAAATATATTTCAATCCTTATGTTGCTTATTCTTCTCGGTTCAAAAAAATTTCCAGATTCTGTGATTTTTACTTGGCTTGATTTGTTTTTATTTGTGATTCAGTGAATTAATTCACTTTGTTTAGCATATCTAGAATTAGTTTAGTCATTCAAAAACCCAAAAACATAGTTATTATATTTTAAGTTGTTTTCAAACTCTAAAACTAAGTCGTAACTAGTGTTTAGTATTTATCTTTGATCCTTTGGTGTTTGTGCTTATTTGTGTGCTCATTTACTCATTAAAATTCAACTAAATTTGTTTCAGTGAGGAAGTTCATTTCTCACATAAAAAGCTACTCAAGCTCTCTTACTCATAATCAGGTAGTATTGCTGCTACTTGATCATTTCTCACACTTAGAATGATTCAATGTCACACTTATAGTCACTCTAATTTCACAACAGGACTTTCTAAGTTACAAAGAGTATACAAACGAGAAGTTGCAGCTCATTGATAAAAAAAATGGATTATTTCATAGTTGGTATGAATGAGTTGCTAAACACTAAGGCTCAAATAATGAGAAATGTTTGGTTAAACTCTTTGGAGATAGAAGGGACAAGAAACTAGGGTTATCAAGTCGTCGCCTAGGTGACGCTTGGTCGTCGAGTCGGCGGGAAAATTTAAGGTGTCTGGGAAACTTGGTCAAAAGCCAAAAAGTCGAGCGCTCAGCTAGGAAAAGCGACGACTTGGACGACTAGATTTCCGATCGGGCGACTTGGTTAAAAACTAATTGGGTTAAAAAAAAAATCAAGCAGCTAAACCTAAACCTAATCGCTCGCTCGCAAGACAAGCCAACAAAACTTAAACAGAGAGGGAGAAAGGGGAGAGCAACAACGAGGGAGAGCAAGCAATCGCGACTTACTGCGTCAACTTCGGCAACAACGACTTCAACAGAGACTTGTCAACGACTTCGGCAGATCGACTCCGGTATGTTCTTCTCTTCTTAGTTCTTCTACTTCTACTTTTCTTCTTCTCTTGCCTTTTATTTTTCTTTCTTTTATCATTCTTTTTCAGTATTCTTTTTTAGAGCAACAATGAGGGACCGCTGGTTGTATTCTGACTTCTTTTTGGGTTGAGGTATGCTGACTTCTTCTGCTTTATTTTTTTATATGATATGATATGGTTTGTTGACTGTATTCTATGCTTTGACCATGGTACTAACACGTGGTAATCTTATGGTCCTACTACTATAAGCATGCAAGAATACCATAGGAGAATTTTCGTATAGTTGAAAAACTTGACCAACTAATTACTACTAATTTGTATTTGACTAATATTAGGGTTTTGAGTCTATTTAAATAGTGATGTAATCCCCACAACTCATTTAGACTATAGATTATTGATATTGAAATTGAATAATAGAGGAGAGGTATCCTACCGTAAAGTTATCCATCATTGGTGTTGATACGTGGAGTTGATACACTGAAAAGATCCTAATAGTTTAAATGCAGAGTTTAAATTCTAGTTTATTTTCCGTTAATTCTTCATCCCAGATTTGTCTTGCATCATGATGAATATAAGGGGACTCTAATATTTGATGACGCTAAAAGTTGGGAGCAGGACTGTGAGACTCCATGTGATATGATGGTCCACCCACTTATGATGAACCACCACAATATGAATGGAATCATTGCTTTGACTTTGATGAAAAGGTTGAGTTCATTGATAACATTCAACAATGTGCTATACAACCAAAATCTAAAGAAGAGTTTTGGTATAATGAGGTCCCTTCGTTTGACCGTAATCCTAAAAGAGCAAGGATTCATGAAGGTAAAGGGTTGACACTTCCTGATCAACAAAGAGATTCCTTGGTAAAGGAGCTGTCAAGGCAGCCTCACATGTTCTTGAACAACAAAGAGATTCCTTAGCTCATGCTAGAAATTAAGATAGACACACTAGCATTCCAGCTCCACAAGGTTCCAAGCTTTATGCAAAAAAAAATTAGATAAAATGGGATGCAGTCAGATGGTTGTTGCTATTGTAATATCCCGAATATTTACGAGGCTAGAATAAGAAAATAAAAAAAAATCAAAAAAGACACGAAAATACTATTCATAAAACGTAAAGTCAACTTTAGAAAGTCAACATTTTTGACTAACCGGATTAGTTAGGAAACTTAACTAGAAGACTAACTAGAAAGTAAACTAAGTTGGATTAACCAAACTAGTTGGAATTTGGTTCGGTTATAGAGAAAGCGAGGGCATTATGACCATTTAGGAAAGCTATAAAGAAAGAGCCCCGAACCTTTTACTGGTGACTGCTCGAGAAGAGGATGCACCGAAGTCAGACTTTCCATAGGCAACGCCGAAAATAATGATGGCATGTTGATAGGTACAAGTGTAAGGTGTTGTCCGTTTACGGACATGAGTTACAGTTAGTATCAAAGCAATGGGCTATAGTTTCGAGATAACGAGTAACTTGGGGTATAATATGATGGGTTAAGATTAAATAGACTTGTGAAGAGTATAAATAATTAAAAGATATGAATAAATCTTTTTAAATCTTAATACATAAAAATTTTACGTGAAAGAAATATATTGAATAAAGCTACTCTTTACGAGAAATGCTTGAAGACAAATGGACTCTTGAGATCCCAAGCAAGTAATAAGATAAAATAATCTTATTTTGTGTGAAACTGTTTCATCGGAATGAAATGGTATGTTTGGTATTATGTGTAATTATAGTATTATAGCATAAAACCTAAGTAGAGGAGTAAACTCAGAGAGAAATGTAAATAATATAAATTAAAGAAATTCATAAGATAGTTAAAAAATGAGTAGGGATTTCAATTGAAAACTTTTGTTAGCCGAGTTGAACAACTATCTCGAATGGGCAGGAGTTTAATATGCGCAAGTAAACCGATCCAACTACATTGTTGGTACGAATGATTCATGATCAGTGTTTTCAAAGCAAGTTACACACTGAATGAGATCATTTAGGGAGTGTGCACGAGACGGGGAACTGATTCATTAGTTCTTGGGTGGGGGAAACACTCGGTTGATTATCACGATAATAAATTGAAATCTTGTGTCAAACTATTCTATGTATATATCCTGAAAAAATTTCTCATATGTACACTGCTTAGTTGTTTTTGGTCAACTATAATTCAAATATATTTGTATGTTAGTTACTGAGCGAACAAACCCGTGTATGGACGGGGGCTATGATATGTCAGTCGAACCAACTATGAGATGCGGCTACAAAATGAATAATTCAAGGGGGTATTGAAACAAATCAATGTGAACTGAGACAATTTCAATCCCGTGTTAATAAGAACGGAACTGATATGTTTGTTTCTACATGTTTTACAACCAATTAGTATACTATATTACTATATATTTGCAAAACTTGCATTATGGTTGGAGGATAGTGGAAATAATAGAGGATTAAGGGTATTCCAAAATCTTCTAGCTATGCTCCATTAATGCGTATATTCGCACTTGGCCCTTGGGTGCCTTTAAAAAAGAATATTTCAAACGATTGAACTGGAAATTTTTTTGAACATGCCTATGCTAATTTTTCAAGCTAGACGACAAGGTTGATTTGAAAAAGATAAAATGATTTTTATCACAACACACGGTAGCCTGAGGTGTGAAGATCAACATTGTTATCTGTGTACATGATAAAGTCATAAAAATTGATTTAGCTATATTATTTATAGGTCTATGCTAATTGTTTTGGCTAGACAGATTTAATGAGAAAAATAAAAATGAATTTTTCATCAACACGCTATTTAACACTAGCATGGTATGATAAATGATGAGTCATCAACGCACTATTGCAAGGTGTGGTATACACTATACAGTCATAAAATTGTTTTTCTAACAGTTTTAAACTGTTAAAAATGAGTTAATGTCAATTGTTTCGGCTAGACAACCCTTTTAATAAGGAAAATTTGGAACGGACTCATGATTCTGGTAGACGCAACAGATAATCGTGTCTTTAAAACAAAGTGTCATATATGACATGTGGTACAAAAGGATGATCACTTAAAAAGTACTAATATTAGTGTTTTCAATCATTGTGATTGTTAAACATGGAATGTGTTCTCAATCTTATTTGATTGCTACACAAAATAAGTGTTTTAGTCCTTGTGATTGTTAAACGGTTGTGGGTAATATAACTCCCATAGCATTTGAAATGTTTAAGATCTTTATTGACACCTCAGTATTAATTAGAAATAATTGAACATTTTTAGACCTAATCTAAGTATTAGGGTGACAATGCGAGTAAAGATAAATTAAGAAAATTCATATTGAAGACTAAGTTAGAGATAATTTCGAAGACAAGATTCTTATAAGGAAGAGAGAATATAATATCCTGAATATTTATAAAACTTATAAATATGATCTTTGAGTTAATTTCGAGGACGAAATTCTTGCAAGTTGGGTTGAATGTAATATCCAAATATTTACGAGGCTAGAATAAATAAAATAAAAAAATTTCAAAAAAGACACGAAAACACTATTCATAAAACGTAAAGTCAACTTTGGAAAGTCAACATTTTTTAGGATTAGTTGGGAAACCTAACTAGAAAATTAACTAGAAAGTAAACTAAGTTGGATTAACCAAACCAAGTAAAATTTGGTTAGGTTGTAGAGAAAGTGAGGGCATTATGGCCATTTAGGAAAGCTTATATGCATATAGCTTATGTATGTATGGGTTTTTCCTCAATTAATTAGTTGGCAAATGAGACTTTGCTTCCAAAATGTGTTGTCCAAAATTGTGTGGTATGTTGTGGCACATGGGTGACTAGGCTTGGTGACTCACCAAGTGTGATGATGAAACATGTGACTCACTATGGTTACTAACCATGGTGGGGTGGCTTAAGGTCCTAAATACCCCAAGTCTTAGCTTCCTATAAATAAAACCCTCATTCTTAATAAATCATCACATATTCACAAGTAATTCAAGAGCAAAAGAGGCTAGAGTAATCATAAGAGATAGTTATATTGATAATTGAGAGAAGGAAGAAAAGCTAAAGTCTTGTATTTTCAAGTATCGAAAAGCTAGCACTTCAAGAAGTATCAAGTATGTTGTTATAAATTTAGTTTATGTTCTTATGTTCTTGAGTAGAATTCATGAAATATTACATGTTTAGGATTATGATTATGTAATACAATGTTATTAAGTCGTAAAAGATGAAAACTAACTAATTAACCCAAGTGGTAACTAGTTAGAGAGAATGAAAGTATGAAATGAGAACCCCCTAATCTGAATTGTTATTGTAAAAGTTATATAAAATCATATGTTTGGAATTTGGTTATTAAATACAAAGTAAAATTGTAGAGGGGGAAGTTAAAAAGACATGGGCGAAAGAATCACTCAAATATTCATTAATATGAATTAGTTATGAATTAAATAATGAGCCAAGGTACTGCTGAAAATATTCTGCTAGTGAACAATAAAAAGAAGGTTGCTCGGAACTTTTTGAGCACGAAAATTTTGGGATTCATGCCACTTATGGGGGTAGTTAGACCATGTTATACATAGGTCATCATCCAAAGATGAGCCAATTCCGACTTGATTTGAATTAGTTATGAATTAAACAAGTTTTGAAATTAATTATCGTAAAAGTTAAAAATATGAAGTTAGGTTCAAGTTTAAAGGCTAATTATTAGTTAAGGTGAACTAGAGTAAGAATGTGGTGACTAAATTGTATGTCGATCTCATAAATGATATAGGTTGATCGAGAGACGCAAAATTAGCGTAAATGATAAAGGCGGAAAGGTAAGTATTCTAACTATTATGTGTTATGTTTACAAGTTATGAACCAAATTTATACGCTTTGTGTGACAATGTGATATAAATTGTTGAAATAAAAGTTAATTGTGATATTAAATTGAGGAATAAAATAAGTCAAAGTATGTTAAAGTTTATATGAAATCATAAACTGTGTATGTGTTATTTGTTAGACTTGTTAAGCCGTTGTGCTAATTTTTGCGATTAAAACTTTATTTGCAGTTAAAGAAGAATGATAAGAAGATGATGAACGTAAAGAAGAAGCGTAGATTAAGTTTCATGTTTTATTTACTTGTATTTGTATCAAGTCATATGTAATCGAAGATTATATTAATAATATCATGTTATTATCATCAGAATGGTATTATGTCTTTAATTTGATATAACTAAGAATTGTTAAAGATCTATTAATCTGAGTGAGGTTATTGGTAATATGGACTGATCATGTTATGCCGATACTCAAAACTTCAGATAGATAGTAAAACATTAATACAATGTTGATAAAGAACTATATATCGGAATGAGGATATTGAATAACATTGTGTTGTAAGAATAGAGATTTAGCACCGATGAAGAAACCAAATTCATCGCAAGGTTGTTCTGTTCCAAGTAAGGTGTGTTATTAATATTGTGAAATTCAGATAGATAAGAAAAATCGATATGAAGAGATATATCTATAAAGATATGTCTAAGTTAGGGTATTAAATGATATTGGGAGTTCTGTAAGCACTGAGGTTACACTAATGAACGTCGGTAAGATGTCAAAATTACCGGAATGCGCCCCTCTGTTGCCAAGAACAATCTTATCATTAATGTAGTGCAACTTGATATATTAAAGTATAGAATATTTAAATCATAAGGTTAAAAATTTGATATATATATTATATATATGGTGTTATCCATATATACAAATGAACTACAAGTTGATACTTTACAAAGAATGAGATCGAGATCAAGTTAACTCTTGAGAACTATTGATGTAGAAGACAAGTTATCTATTATCAAAAGGGAATAGTTTGTGAAGCTTAATCCTTGGAGGGACAAAACAGAAGTGTTCCTTTTAACATTTTCACCTAGAAGATAACCTTGAAAACCAGCACTCCTTTGTGAAGGATCAACTTGAAATCAAGACCATCTATTTTGATCTTCAAGAGGCCATTTCATTGGAATGCTATCAACAAAGGGAATGACCATGGCAAGCTAGTTATCTATGCTTCAAATGTTCAAGATGCTACTTATAGTGTTGGTAAATGAAGGTTCGGGTGCTTTTAGTTCATTTTTTGTTGAGAGATGACCTTCAATGGAAATTTCCAGCTGTTGAAACCTTTGAGAAATTTAAAGGAGCATTGACAAATCTCCCTAAAGAGGACCTACAACCTGAAACCAAGTCTTTTTCCATAAAAACTAGTCATAGTTGGAGAAAATTTCTAGCTGTTGCTGAAATTGTACAAGGAACTGAAAGACCAACAATAAAAAAAATGAGAAACAATAAATAACTTAAATTGATTTTAAGTAAGAGCTCCAAGTTGGCAAGGTTTGGAGCAAGTAGATTGGAGAATCTCAAGTAAAAGCTCCTTGTTAACAAGGAACATATGGAGGCCACTAGGGATAAGTGTTTATACTTGTGCATAAAAGAGGTGAAATCGTTGGTGTGCAAAAGCAAGATTATCCACTAGTTTTGAGGGCAAAGGCTTCTAACAAATTCAAATTGGGACAGAATCTTTTTCACACATTATGTCCTTCCAAGCAAATTATGTGCAAAAAGTAGATGTTTCTAGCCAAGACAAGAGGGTAATCAGTGTTGGAATGAATGGTTTTGGTAGCTATAAGTGGTCACTCTTCAAATGGAAAATGAAGCTGAAGGATGTGCAAATGACCTCAGAATCTTTCGTTCAAACTGTGGGGTATCCCTTGAAATTAGATGGGAACAACTAAAAAGCAAGAAGGGATTTGTAAAGATAAACTTTTCATTGAACATGTAAACAGGCCTTGCAATGGCAAAGTTTTAATGAGCAAACTCAAAAGCTTCATCTTTGATCCTGGAGGAAATCAGGGAGAGACATTAGCGTGAATTACAATTGTTCTATTTTTGATACAAATTCAAGACATGAATGTTCTTAAGGAGGAGGGAATGTCAAGATTGCAAAGGAAAGGGTAAACTGGGCATAACTAAAATAGTTAGTATATTCTAGAGTTAGATATTTTGTATGCAGAAGTGTGCACATGGAGGTTGTTGGCATGTGCGTAGGATAAAAGAATGGTGTAAGGTTAGAAATATTTACACTTTTCAGCATTTTAGTAGCTATATATATGTGTGTAATGGGTGGAGTAATCCCCAAGTTTGATATTATGAATTTTATGATGAATTGAGTGAAGCTTTCAGCTACTCCATTTCTCTCTATATTTCACGAACACGGTGAGTATTCACTGTGTTCTTCTCCTTCTCCTTCTTCCTCCCTTTTCTCTCTGTTTTCTCTAATTCTATCCATCTATATTTCTGTTTAGCTCTTATTTTTTGGTTAAGATCCAACAAGGGCTTGACATAATCATATCAAAATCTACATTATTTACTTCCAATTTTTAATTGCTCGACTGCTCGTACATCAAAATTACACAATATGACTTCTGCTCAAGCCCTGCCTCTATATATACCATGAGTAGGTAAGAAAGAATAATGAGAAGGCAAAAATACTTCTACTAATCAAGTAGTCAAGTGCTAATATTGTACTCCCTCCGTCCCAGGATAAAGTCCTGGTAGACTTTTCACGAATATTCTCTATTCTAAAAATCCCCGCCTAGGTCCCCTCTTGGCGCCCCGCCTAGGACCTAGGCCCCCCCTTGGCGCCTCTAACCCCCAGGCGCCTCACCTAGGCCCAAGGCTACAAAAAAAATTCCTCTAGAAAATTAGGCGGGTTCTAGGCGGAGAGATTTTTTTTATTTTAATAACTACCCAAACCAAATCTTGATATATTTATTTTTCTAATGATTACCATATTCATAATACAGGTTGTAGCATATCAAATCACAACAAGAAGTGAACAATATCAAGTCAAAATGTATAATTTTATTATAGTTGTAATTTTTAGAACTTGTGCCAACTTCAAATTATATAAATGAGGATACATTTGTAATATAGTTTAATTCTATTTTATAATTCTTAAATTTATGTTTAGTTTCTTAAGTTTTAATATTGAATTAAATTCTTGAAATTTTAAAATTTATTATTTAATAGCAATCTTATTTATAAATAAAACTAATACGTTAAAAATATGTTTAAACTTTGAACAATTGCATGTTTGTGTTTGAACTTTGACATTAGCAATATGGATGTGTTTGAACTTTGACATTAGCAATATGGATATGTGTTTGAACTTAAAGAAAAGACCTTTATTATCTTTATTATAGATTGTTTTGCTTTATATTATTATTTTGTTTGGATAAATGTAAGATAAAATATTAAAATTACCTTAAAATAAAAAATCCCGCCTAGGCCCCCCTCGGCCGCCTGCCTCCCGCCTAGCGCCTTTTAGAACATTGCGCATATTAAGAGGAATAAAATGACAAAATTACCCATAATAATGTCATTAAATATGGAGAGAGAATTAGAATAAGAAAAGTATGAGATATTTAATGCTACGGGCATAATAGAAAAAAATGTGTGAAAATTTGGTTATTAAAAGAAAGAGGACATTTAACATGGGATAACCCAAAATAGTAATAAGGAATTTTATCCTAGGACGGAAGGAGTATATAATTGTTTTTAAATTTTGTCTTTATCATAGTTATCAAGGCGCTAAGTCTAAGCGAGGTGACAGCCGGGAGCTTAAGCACTTAAGCGACAAAGCGCACAACTAGTCGTCCACAAGTCGTTTGTAATGTGTAATTTATATATTTATAATTATATATATGCACATACATATTTTACTTCAAAAATATATTAAACATATGAAAGTTACTCACAAATATGTTTCCATTTCCTAATAAAAATTATTAAATACCATTTAAAACACAAAATATACTTTAATTATTTAATAGAAAAGTATGTGCATACCTTAATAGTACATGAAATTAGTATTTTTTAATTATTAAATAAAATAGTATAAAAAGAAACAAAGATATCAGTAAATATAGATGTTAATATTTTAAGTTTTTAAAGACTATTGCCAAACAGACCCGGGTTAAATGCTTTTTCAGTCATCGTACTATAGGTCAACTTACAGATGGATAACTGAACTCTTTTTTCTTACAGTCAACTCACTGTACTCGATTTTACTAACAAAAATTAAAAAAACCGTTAAGTCAAAGGTTGACTTAACGAAAGTGATGACGTGGCAGCAGACTTGTCTTAAAAAAAACCTATGTGGCAGTTAGTATGCGACGTGGCTAGACCTGGCAAACGGGCGGGCGAGCCCGGGCCGGGCTAAAAACGACCTGGATTTTGGCGAGCTGAAAAAGTGAGACCCGTGGCCCGGGTTGGGCGGGCCGGGCCGGCCCGCGGGCTTTTTCCTCTTTTTTTTCAAAATCTTGATACACCAAAAATAGTAATAATAATAAATATTAATAATAATTTTAATTACTTAAATTAACTACATATCTCAATCAATTAAAATTTTAATAGTATTATAATTTTAGATATTCTAAAGGCATGATTTGGGATAATGATTGATTTACTTTCCAAATGTACTACAATAAGTAGGGGATTGCATAATTAAGGGATAAAATTATCTATATTATTGTGTATAGATTTTGGACTTGCAATCTAAAAAATTAATGGTTGATTCAGATTATATATTGCTAGTAATTCAAAGTATATAATCAAATTTGATTCTTTAAAATTAATAAAATTTATTTAACTTTTAAAAATAATAAATATTGTAATTAATACTAATATATAGATAATTTTAAATTTTTATAATTATATTATCTAACTTAAACTAATAATTGTTAGTTTAATAGTTTTATACTTTGAAATTATTAACTACATATCTCAATCAATTAAAATTTTAATAGTATTATAAATTAGTATTATTAATTAATTACCTACATTAACTACATATCTTAATTATAATTTACAAATATAGTTAAAATTTATTGAAGATTGCATTAAAAACAAATAGTTGTTGTAGCTTAGTTGGTTTGAACTCTTATTTATTTACTTACAAGTCTTGTGTTCAAGCACTACAAGTAGCAAAATTTTATTTTTTTTAAAAAAAAAAACTCACGGGCCGGGCCAAAAACGCCCTAGTTTCCATGGGCTAAAAAAGTGAAGCCCAAAGCCCAATTTTTACGGGCTAGCCCGGCCCGAACCGCGGGCATGGGCCAATTTTGCCAGGTCTAGACGTGGCAGTGATACTGTGAATTTGGAGGAAATTTTTTTATGAAAAAATGGAAAAAAATATTTTAAAGTATAATATAAATTATAAAAATTAGCCGAAAAAACAAGAAAATAAATAAATAAATAAATAAAAATAATTATTTTTAATAAAAAATAAAAAACTCAATTAAAACGCATTTTATTAACAAAAATTAAAAAATGCAGTTTTTAAAATAAAAATAAAAGAAATGTAGTTTTTTTAATAAAAATAATTAAAAGTCAGTTTTTTTAATATAAAAAAATGCACTTTATTTTAATAATTTTTTTTCTTTTTTTTATTAAAAAAACTGCATTTTTTTATTTTTTAAAAAATTAATCTGTTAATTTTTTTAAATTTTAAAAAAACTGTTAAGAGAGTAAAAAAATTGTGTTTTTAAATCTGTTAATAGTTTAAAGAGTTTTTTTTATTAAAAAAATGCATTTTAAGTCAACCTTGACTTAAAAAAATTAATTTTTTTTTTTATAATAAAATTAATCTGTTAATTTTTTATTACTATAAAAAAACTGCTTTTTAACAATTATTTTTATTAAAAAATTCAGCGTTTTATTTTTTTTTATAAAAAAAAATATATTAAAAAAGTTTGCATTTTTTTAATTAAAAAAACTGCATTTTTAACAATTATTTTTATTAAAAAATTCAGTGTTTTATATTTTTTTAATTAAAAAAAGAAAAAATTTATTAAAAAAAGTGCATTTTTTATATTAAAAAACTGACTTTTAATTATTTTTATTAAAAAAAACTATATTTTTTTATTTTTATTTAAAAAACTGCATTTTTTTATTTTTATTAAAAAAACTACATTTTAATTTTGTTTTAATAAAAATAATAAAACAATTATTTTTATTTAAAAAAATGAGTTAATTTTTTTTAATAAAAAAAGCTGCATTTTTAATTTTTTTAAAAAATAATTATTTTTATTTATTTTCTTGTTTTTTTGGCTAATTTTTATAATTTATATTATACTTTAAAATATTTTTTTCCATTTTTTCATAAAAAAATTCCTCCAAATCCACATCATCACTGCCACATAGGCTTTTTTTAAGACAAGTCAGATGCCACGTCATCATTTCCGTTAAGTCAACCTTTGACTTAACGTTTTTTTTAATTTTTTTTAGTAAAATCGAGTACAGTGAGTTGACTGTAAGAAAAAAAAGTTCAGTTATCCATCTGTAAGTTGACTTATAGTACGATGACTGAAAAAGCATTTAACCCACTTAGACCCCAATATAAACCTTTTGAGATTATAATATTCAATTATACTAGTCAAATAGACAAGTTGCTGCTAGTTGTTCTCCATTTGAAGTTATTTGCTGAAGTGATGGCACAATCTATAATATAAAATAGAGCGGAGAGAGAAAATAGACAAATGTCACATCAAGTTTACGTCAGCTGCTCTCTCTTTCATTCCAGTTATTCAAATTTCAAACTCTCTATCTATCTGTTCTACCACACACGCGCAGAGCGAAATTTATAAAGTTATCTATTTTAATTATAAAAATAATAATTCCCTTTATTTGGTAGAAGTAGAACATAACAAGGATATATATATATATATCTATAATATAAAACAGAGCAGAGAGAGAAAATAGACAAATGTCACATCAAGTTTACGTCAGCTGCTCTCTCTCTCATTCCAGTTTAGATATGTGTTGATGATTGTGTGTTCTGTATTTTGTAAAGTTAACTAATTATACATGGTTATGATGATTTTGGGTATGAAATGATAATTTTTTTTGTGGTTTAGATATGTAATGATGATTGTAAGTTTTGTAGACAGGTTTAGAATTTTCTGGATATTTATTTTTAAAAGAAATTTTGCCAAAATTTCTTGAAATTAGTACCGACTAGCTCGATATTTTGGTGGTTGGATATATATTGATGATTGAGTATGTATTAATTGTTGTGGTGATATGTGTCTTTAGATAATGTAATATTTTTCAAATTTTAATTTAATTTTTCGTTACGTCGTGCCTTCAGGCACGGGTTATAGCTAGTCAATAAACAAAGTAGCACAATCCAAAAACTTACATCACCTACATGTGGTGTTAGTGAATTGCAAAATGAATCACCAACTCACCACTCTCCAGATAAAGAGAAAAAACTCATCATTTCAGTTCTTTACAGCAAACACTAACACACGCGACTGAACCTAGCAGCTAAGACGAAGTTGTTCGCTGGCGATGACACACCTCACTCTGACATGTGAAGTTTCCGATCATCACCGGACTTGTACAAGTGCACTCAAAATTCATCGATCTGTCCATTTATGGGGTTCGTGTTGCTGTTTGACTCTACTTGATGATGTCTTTGGATAGTTTACTTTCGTTGGGCTAAGTTTCACTAAGGCGTGACCTCGTCTTGCCATCTATCCAGCGCCTTGACGACTAGTCGTCGACTAGGCGACGCCTTAATAACCATGGTCTTTATCTTAACAAAAAGATCAAATGCCATCTATAGAGTAGGAAAATACATGTTACTAACTGAATAACAATGTTCTAAAAATCCCCGCCTAAGTCCGCCTAGGCGCTAGGCCCCCCTTAGCGCCCCGCCTAGGTGCTAGGCCCCCCATGGCGTCTTGCCTTGGCACTAGGCCCCTTAGCGTCTCACCTAGGCCCAAGGCGGCAAAAAAATCCTTCCAAGAAATTAGACGGGGTCTAGGCGAAGAAATTTTTTTTATTTTAATAACTACCCAAACCAGATATTGATATATTTATTTTTCTAATGATTTACCATATTATATGGTAATACAGGTTGTAGCATATTAAATCATAACAAGAAGTAAACAATATAAGTCAAAATGGATAATTTTATTATAGTTGTAATTTTTTGAACTTGTACCAACTTCAAATTACATAAATGATAATACATTTGTAATATTTAGTTTAATTAAATATAATTCATAAATTTATGTATAGTTTATTAAGTTTTAATATTGAATTAAATTCTTGAAATTTTAAATTTTATTATTTAATAACAATCTTGTTTATGAATAAAACTAATACATTAAAAATATGTTTGAACTTTGAACAATTGCATGTTTGTGTTTGAACTTTGACATTAGCAATATGAATGTATTTGAACTTTAAGCAGATATCTTATTTATCTTTATTATAGATTTTTTTGCTTTATACTATTGTTTTGTTTGAATAAATGTAAGATAAAATATTAAAATTGACTTGAAATAAAAAAATTTACCTAGGCCCCGCCCAGGCCTAAGCCCCATAGGCGCTAGGCCCCCCTCGGCCGCCCGCCTTTTAAAACATTGTTGAATAATCATACATATATACATATATATATATATACCTGAATATGATTATCTGATCAGGCTTCCTCTTCCCTGAACTCACATAGAAGTCTACCAAAAGCTCCCTGAAATTCAAGAGAAATATCACCTTTAAAATTGACCACGAGGCAAAAAAATAAAAAAATTAATGGGAGTAAATTTCAGGGAGCAGTTACGGTCAATAAATCCCCAAGTGTTTGTGAGTTTCAAAAAGAGCAATAAAGGAAGCGAAAGGGTTTTAAAAGTTTCCTTCCAAATGTTATGATTGCAAGTTTTTACAAGGAGAGTAAGCGAGGAAAATGGGTGGAAAGTAACCCCAACTTTCTACCCAAAGCTTTCCACCAGAAATTAGGAAGATTTCGGTGGCAAACTATTTTACTTCTATACAAAAATTCATTATTCCCACTCTACCTTGGAATAAAAAACACTAAAATTTTAATTCCTTCCATGTCCACTCTCTCTTAAGGACCTTAACTCACAAACACAAGGAAGGAAAGTTATTATCACTCCCCCTCTATTTCAATTCTTTAGGGATTTGAACTTTCTCTTCTTTTCTTTTATCTACTAGTGTAAATTATCTAATATTAATAATTCAAACAACTCAATTTTATTATAAATCAATAGGTGTTCTTTTATTATAAATCAATAGGTTTATATAAAGTAATTCTGAACAGCACAAATGCATGTAACCACACAAACACCTGGTACCACCTACTTAAAACTCAAGGAAATCCCACCTCATTATTCCATCATCTTCAGTGTCAGAAACTTTTTTGAACAAGGAATCTATCATTTCAACCTTTGGGGACTGAGTACGAACCGATGCCCTATAACGTGAAATCAGTGGCCACTGCCGGGAACTAACCACCTGTGAATTTATTTTAATCAACGGTAAAAGAGCAGAACAGTACAGTAAGTGATAAGATTTATCTTTCATGTCTCTGTTATAGAATGACAGTATGTTCATGAATCAAAAAAAATTCAGGAGGTTGAAGCCATTCAAAGAGGCAGACAAGTAAAAAGGGCAGAGTATATTACAGCAGCAATTGATGGAACGTCAGATTGCCCAGGTGAGCCATGGGATACGTCCATCCCAAGAATAATTGTTGGAGCCTTCGATACCAAAGGGATGGAGGGAGAATGTTCAACTGCTAATAAAGAATTCAATCCACCAAGCTGCAAAGATGATGAAAAAGATTGCACTAAACATTTAAAAGATGTACTAAAACACTAACCCTCCCATGTCTGGCTGCTACATTGAAGTTAAATTCCATGTATAGCCTTTTTTTATTTGCCTTTATGGAGCTTATTGCCTTTAGTTAGTGTTGTTTGTTTTTTAATCACTGGTGGTAGAGGAAAACCTAAGAACAGATTGTCAGCTTAGAAAGCCACAATACAGTTATCATACCTTTGCATTGATCTTAAGGAGCACGTTAGTCAGATACTGATCATTGACTCTGGTTGGAGCAATACATTGTGTAACAATTCCATATTCAGAGAGATTCTTCCTTTTCCAAGGACCTAGTAGGTTAACCAAGTTATTTATTTAACACTCAACAAAAAAAAATTGGGAGAGAATAAATCAACTCAAACAAACCATAGAGATTGGAGTTCTTCCTCTCGGGAAGTAGACACAGAAGAAATTGGGGAGTTCCAGGGAGTTTTGACTGTATGGCCTCAAACATCTTTTCAACTCTTACAAGGGGTGGGGCCCTTCTATGCTGCGGATTCTCTTCGAACACATCAAATGGATCACCTATCGACTATAATCAAGAAGAAAACAGACTCATTAATAATCACAATTTTTAATTAAAAAGGACGTATATATAAAATGTGAAAGAGCATACAATTCCTTTCATATCTCCACATTTGATAAGATCTCTAATAAGGCCTTGAATGTTACAGCGAGCTGAGAAGTTGACAACAGCCCATCGTTCTATCTTAGTCGGCTCCACGAGTTTCTAGTCAAGCACGTAAAAATCTTGTTAGAGCAACAGAAACAAAAGAATACAAATTTAATAAATAAAGCACACCTTATTGTTAAAGTTCCAGCGACCATTACGAGGAAAGAAATCTTCACCATTTCCCACTTTCAACTGCAATAAAGTACAAATAAGCCAAAGTGTAGACAAAAGTGAAGAAAAAATTAAAATAAGAATTTAGCCCTAGTGACAATATAAAATGATTAAATACAAATTCAGCTAATGATAACAAATTGTTGTACATCAAACTGAGAATATCATATCCAATAATAAGTGATATAGCAATCCTAAAATGATGATTTTACTTTCTAGCAAGTTGTATAACAAATTGTTGTACATCAAACTGAGAATATCTTATCCAATAATAAGTGATATAGCAATCCTAAAATGATGATCTTACTTTCTAGCAAGTTGTAACTACTAATAAGAGAGCACCCTAACAAGATAAAAGTATATCTATCGCCTCGGATAACAAAGTTATGAAAAAGAAATCAGAGTACAAATGCAACAAACAGAAAGGCCATTTTTCGCATTATAGTTTATACCCTTGGTGCTGACAGAACACGGCCTTCAACCTGAGTGAAGCTATTACTAATTGAAACACCGCATAAACGCAACATAGGCTCAGCAGCATAATTGTTGATTTTCAGAGCCTGCCAAAAGCATGAAAGAAGTAAGCATCCAACCCTAATGATTGAGCCACAAGGGTTTGGATAAGAGACCCACATTCGTCAAAGTTTTCATCCTTTCTTGAGGCTTTTGCCTTGATTTCTCCACCAAGGACGAACGCTGAAGAGTGGATAGCGCTTTCGTGTAACGTTGCAAGGAAACCAGTGAACAAAGCTAAAACAGATTGCAGAAAACAATACAATTAGACAATTCTCATAATCCCTTCATAAGAAGCATTTTATATTAACTGAACAAACCAGTATTCTGTATGAGCTGAACAAAACCATTGTTTCACCTCAAGAGGAAAGTAAGTTGGTCGCTTCGGCTTCCCAACATTAATGCATGGTAGTTCAGCAGAGTAGCGTAATTCAATATGGCGGTGATTGACAAAATAATCATAAACAGTTATTTCGATTGATTGCACTTCACCATTGTCATCCTTTCCACCTTTTTGCTTCAATGTAAATCTACAACATGCAAAATGAAAATTATTTCACGTATGGTGAGAAAGTCTGCTTTCACTAAGATAATAACTGCATCAGCCATCATTAGTGTAGTTAGACTAAGGGTTTCAAATATTTAGCAGAAGTATACGTCTGCTCTTTGCAAGGTCTGTCACTCAATCCAGTAATCTTGTACTCAGTGTTGGTTGGACTAGTTTTCACCCTCAAATTCTTTAGTACCCGTTTTGCCTGATCAAATGAAGAGAGAAAATCTTACCAACTATTACTCCATATAAACCGATTGATTATGAAGTGAAACATTAGTTACCTTTGCCCAGTCAACTGAAAAGGGATCCTTCACATTTTGGTTGGCAATTAGAAAATCAACTACTGGACCAGGCTGGATAATCATTGTTGTAGATACATCTGATAGTCATCAAAATAGAGTTGGTTATAGAATCAACAGTGCTCAGAAAAAGGGTGAGATAAAGAAACTAAAAAAGAAATTTTAAAAACAATTACCAATATTCAAAGACAAACCACCCTGAGTGGTACGAAAAGAAGAATGGAATCCTCGACAGCCAAGAACACCACCACCAACATCAGTAAAATTATTCACATCATTGTGGAAGAAAGATTGACGAACAAGTAGGCAACCCCTGCAGTTCTCCATATATGTTAGACAATTGACAAAAAGAGCCATAACAAGTGTTGAGGAAAAATAACATACTGCTTTGCCGCATGCTGCCTCAAGATTATATCAAGAACTCGTAAGGCTTCTTGAGAGTTTTCCGACTCCTGACCACGTAATGCTTGTGCAATGGCCTGCATAGGAATTTTAGCAGCAAAACTTATTTCCACTTTGAATGTTTTCGATTGATATGGACGTCGTAACCTCTTTCGATCATTCTCATTTGGACTTCCATGACCATTAGGGCTACAATTACCATTATTTCTGAATACAAACAATCTGTTAGAACAAAGCCAACATCACATAATAATGATGTGAGCATTAATGAGTAATAGCTTACCGATGGGAAGTAATATCCTCGAGCACAATAGTAAACTCCAGTTTATTACGTGGAAGAGCACCAACAGTAAACAAACTCTTCTCCCCATCATAAGCGAAGTCTTTTCCATCTAACTCTGAATCGTAAGTCTCATGAACTCGATCAAGCACTCTTCTTCCAATACCCTTTCCATCAACTGGGCGGCCATCTTCATAAAAAAGGGCAACCTGTTCAAAGTTATGCATCAAAATAAAGGTCAGTTACTCCTCAGTCCCATTTTGATTGTCATCTTGAAAAGAGAGCTGCAAGGCACATATTTTAAGAAGCATTACTAGACACATCTAAATTTGAACTTTCACAACACAAAAAAAATATAAAAACATAATTCTAATTGTTCAATTGCCTATAGTACAACCTATGACAACACATTCATAGTTTTGATACACAAATTCAAACAGAATGAGCAAAATAAGTTGTACAACTCAACAAGATAAGTTAAAGCTCTGAAGGTGTTGATAGTCAGGTGAAAACTTACACTGTAATGGAAGAAGTGCCCATTAACATTGGTCACATTCACTTTGAAGTGATTAGTCTGGAGTGAAATTTTTTGCCCCTTGGATGCCAGGCCACATCTAGCTATTGGTACTCGCACAATCTTCTTCTTAACTGGTTCAGCAATAGGATCTGATTCTGCCCGCATTGGAACAACATCTGCAGGAACAGGAGGAGGCGGAGGCAGATCCTCCTCTGCTGCCCCGTTACCTTCTTGTTCAAATGAAGCCATTACCAGATCCTATATATCAAATATTTCAACCGATGTTATAAAAATTGAAATCCATGAAAATGGAAAGTATAGTCGCTATCAGGTGCAAAAGCAAACTGGGCTGTGTGACTACTTCGGCTTAAGTTTAAGCAATCAACTAGTTAGAAAGGTGAGACAAGTACTCGACTCAATCTGCTTGACACCAGATATGATCAACAAACATAAGGGCATGCTTATACTTTTTCTATTTAGAAAAAGAAAAGGCAAAGCCAAATAAACCTAGGATAATGAGTTATAAAAAAAATCTATACATTCCAAAACAAGTTCTACAGTCTCTTTAATCAACTACCAAAAGCAGAAACTGATGGATATTCTGAAATATATATCCTTAAAAGTGAAGTAGTTAAAATATTAGGGTTCTAAGCAGCATGTTAGCATAATATACTTGCAATTCTTAAATTATAAACTTCCAAAAGGAGGAGAAAAATTCATGTCACCAAGGAATTAGAACCCGTATCCTGTGTCAGAACTCACATGATAAGGCTCTGTGACAGAGCACCCAACCATATGGAAGGCTTGAATATATCTAACAAATGGTGTATGGCCACGATGTAGAATCCAAAAGGCATAACATCTCCAAAAGTTAAAAATGTACATGTTTTTACAAGTATCCAAACATTAAAATTTAAAACAGTTGAAACCACAAAGTCACCAAAGACATCCAGAGAATATGCCAGAAAACAATTATACATAGATACTGATATGCAATGACAAGCATTTCCAAAAGGAGGGGATGTTTGGCTACATGCGGATTTTAGAACAAAGGAAAGTGACATTTTCTCATTTTTGAGATTGTACGCCCATACCAAAAAATAGACAAGGAACTAGATCTAAAATCTTAAGCAAACATTAGAACAAGACCCTAAAACATATTTATGTTCTTTATACAAATGCAAAACAAGAGGATTTAAAAATATATATATATATCCTTGAAAAAATTATATAACTTTACCCCATTAGGAGGATTTAAAGTTTTAAGATTATTCACCAAACAAAAGAACTAAGGTTCTGAGACATAACAACAAAAGACCTCTTAAAAGCCCCAAAATGGCAAAAGACACCAAATTACATGACTGCGGTTAGAGAAGGGAACAAATACATAAAAAGAGACCCTCTCCTTGTACTAGCAGAGGCCTTGATCTGAAAAATGCGGTGCAAACTATTAGTCAACCCTTAAAACAAACACCAAAACAGAGAAATATTCTACTTTGTAGACTGGCATAAACCATAACAAACAAAGAAAACGCACAAGTATGTCCATAAACGTTCAACTGAACACTAAACAAGCCATGCATGCTATAAAATGAATATTACTGCAAGATTTACCTAGATAATAGCAGTAGCTTGAGAAGTGAGAGAAAAAAGTACTGAAACACTGAGCAAAAAAATTATTTATCAGGCTCGTCAGAAATCAATACGAAGATTCAAACTAATTTTACCCAAAACACAACAATATTCTTCTATTTCCCCTGCAGAACCTCAAAAAATACTTTAGAAAGAATTAAAAAGTGCTAATGGGGTAAATAAACCAAATGTAAAACAGAGATCTAAACAATGTACTACCCCCAAATAGCTCAAAAGACAGAAACTGAGAGCCACGACACTGCAATCTACCAACACCATTTAAACCAAAAAGGAGAACCTTAACTTAAATAACCCGTTAAAATACCCAAAAATACTTCCAGAAAAATAGAATAATACCAGATATCTAATTAATTAGCGCGTAAACAAGTTTTAAACTAGTGTTTTCCTCTCGATTTGCTTCAGGAGGGGAAAAAATCAGTACCTCAGAGTCGAAGAGAACAATCAAAACAATGAAAACAACAAGAGTGAAAAGAAAAACCCTAAAACTAACTGTCCTCTGTCAACACCATAGCCTGGAGAGACGTTAAAAAAAAGTTAAAAGTTAATTTTGGTGCATTGACTAATGCCAGACGCGTATCGTAAGGTGATTTCTCTCTACCTGGAACCACTATATTGATTAACTAGTTGGGTCCCGTGCCTCCGACACTGTATGAATAATATGATTTATCGTAAACTTTGAACGACCAAAATAATTTATTGAGTGAGCGGGAAATTTAAAGTCATTTGTATTTTATTAAATTATTATTAGATTATTAGATAGATAGATGTATTTTATTAGATAGATGTATGAACGGTGGAATTTATCTCAAACTTTGGACGGCCCAGATGATTTATTGAGTGAGCGGGAAATTCAAAATCATTTGTATTTTATTAGATAGACTAGTCGTAGTATTTATGTCTCCGGCATTAGTACGGAGGGCGAGTTTGGGATGAAGAAGAACGGAGGAGGATTTGAGAGAGAACAATTTTTTATCCTTTGAAGCTAAAGATGATATAATGGACGGTGAGATTTATCTAAATTTTGGATGGTTCTAATCGTTTATTAGGGTGAACGATAAATTCAAAATGATTTGTGTTTTGTTATATAGATTGACTAACTTACCATGAAAATAATTTTATGGTAACCGTATCTAAAAAAATATATATGTCTTCTGATAGTTAACTTTATGGTAACCGTATCTTAAAAAACATATATGCGTTTTGATAGCTTGGAGTTACTATATATATATATATATATATGGGTTATATGTATATATACAGTTGTGTATTACACAGTCGGGCTATGACGACGGGTTTTTTGGGTCATAGCGACGGTTTTCGATAGCCCAAAAAATCGTCGTCATAGCCGACTGTGTACTACACAGTTGTGTACATACATTTTTTTTCCTACATCTAATTAACAATACACAACTGATTTTGAATTTTCCGTTCACCCTAATAAACGATCAAAACCGTCTAAAGTTTGGGATAAAACCATTATATCCTCTTTAACTGCAAAAGATAAAAAATTACTCTCTTTCACTCTCACATCCTCCTCCCGAGCTCGCCCTCTGCCTCCTCTATTCTCTAGCGTCGATAATCTCTCCTCCCCTTCATACATAATGTCGGAGGCACGGGTAGTACGGCTAGTGTGTGTGTATATATATATATATATATGTGTGTGTGTGGGGGGGGGAATTAATACATGACAACCGGTTATCATGGGCATTATTTGAACAACCAATCTTGCAACCATCGATCAACATAATAGATGGCAAGGATTGAATTTTATAAAGACCATCTCCGACAAAAAATCACGACAATCTTAAAAAGGAAAAATAACATAGATTTGTCGTTGATGAGTGCGTGGCTTTGAGGTGAGAGTACATCGCACATTGGGAGGCTTACATGGACCATCTTAAGGGACAGCAGTACTGAAACAACCCGGGTCAAATCCCGAGTCAGGAATAAATATCAGGTCAAATCCCAAGTCCGAAATTGAATCAAATCTATCAAAATAAGGCCTCAAACTACTGGGTCAATAGTATATTCTTGGGTCATCTTAGCTCATCACAGGCTCACAAAAGGTCATGGCTTGAAGGTACTATTGGTAGTAACTTATTTCTTTATATGTAGACAAAAAAAATTTCGTATCTTTCGATGCGGGACTGGGGTGTTACAAACTCCCCCACTTAAATTTTTGACGTTCCCGTCAGAACCGATCACACACACGACCCAAAGATCTTTTCCTCTCTAGCCATTGTGGGATAATACCGGCTGGCTTCGTGTCCCCACCTCCGGACCTCCATCTCTCCATTGTGGGATAATACCACCAACCTTCGTGTCCCCACCTCCAGCAACCCGATCGGATGACCCGACACGAGCTTTCGAGAGTCGGCTTTGATACCATATGAAACAACCCGGGTCAAATCCTGAGTCCGGAACAAATCTCGGGTCAAATCCCAAGTCCGAAATCGAATCAAATCCATCAAAATAAGGCCTCAAACTACTGGTCCAATAGTATCTTCTTGGGTCATCTTAGCCCACCACAAGCTCCCAAAAGGTCATGACTTGAAGGTACTATTGGTAGTAACTTATTTTCTTATATGCAGACAAATTTTTTCCTGTATCTTTCGATGTGGGACTGGGGTGTTACAAGTACGAAATTTCTAATTATGTGAAACTTGATTCATACATGGCTTGGTACAATAAAATTACACATAGGAAACTACATCGCCCTCGACGGAGAAGGGGACCCATACCCTACTTACGAGCCTCAGACTGTTTACAGCCAACAACATCACCTTATAAATATTATATTGAAACATTATTAAATTTAACTGTGTAGTACATTAAATTTTGCATATTACATTTATTGATTTTATTTACTATTACTGTGAGGCCCCCAAATTCGAGTATATTCCAACCCGACAGATGGTGCTCCACGATACTACAATCCATACAATCATTCCATTGAGATAACAACAAAATGAGTGTAATTACTATCTTTGTATTACATTTGTAATAAATCCTTTCCCAGGTTCATTAACCGAATACATTCGTTGTTCTTCATAAGTATATTACAACCAAATACACTAATATATTACAGGACAATTAATTGTCCATCTTAGCCTTGACTTTATCTCTCTTAGAACTCTCAGTTCGTTCGGCTTTAACTGCAAACATATGGTTCAAACAAGAATGAGCATAACTAGCTCAGCAAGTCTTAACAAAGAATCATATGAATATCACATTAACAATTACATGATTTATTTCCATATCTGAACAATTATCTACGAAGCATTATGAAACATTTGACTAATATTTCTCATGTCATAACAACAATTCCAAAGTATATATAATAACTTAGGAATGATGAACCGGTCAATAGACCATGAACATACTCTTTTCGTTTTCATACTTGAAAAGGATATCCGGCACTAAGGTCATCCACTCGTCTTTACTTACGAGCACTTCTAGGTGATCAACCTATTGTACTCTATATTGATCAACACTCTTACGTTAAACGTATTTACGCTTAACATTTGGCAACTACGCATGCCCATCGAATAATCGTTGAAAAATACTTTTTTGTTTGTACATAGACAAACTTACCTTCTCATCCGTACCAAATACTTGACATAGGATAGCGTTAACAATTCTATATCACAGAATTTGCCAACAAATCCATTCATTCTTCAATACTTGTCTAGCTTAGTTAAAACAGGCATCGACTCTTTCTTTAAAATCATTCCTGCATTATATAACATGCATCACATAAAACTTGACTAACACGAAGGTTAGGCAAGCGTTAAGAAAGACTTGCCTTCAAGCGTCTTCGAATATACAATTCAACTATTCTCAGTCTTTACAGGATCTACATGATACATTCACATAGCACACTGTAATTAGTTATCAAACAAACTAACTTTATGGTTCTAACCAACTTCTTTCTCTTCTATGTCTTATTTGAATTAACTTCGTTATTAAAGTCGATTCGACTTCCTATACTTTGTTACGTTTCATTAACGTTCTTATGTCATTAACCGACATTCGATCATTATTGGTTAAATACCAATGTTGAACGTCATTCACGGTTTACTTATTACGTCTTCGCATTCTTCGTTTAATTTCTATTAAACCTTACTAGATCTTCGTTTAATCACCTTATAAGTGATTTAAGTTCAATCTTATTTTGTACATTAAGTACCTGTATTGTCTTACCTTAGGTCTACATTCAAATGGAACAAAACCTAACTTGGTCAACATTTTTCTACTGTCGGCGTTGCGGCGCGACATCCCTAGTATTCTAGTGGCGCTGAGGCGCGAGTTAGCAGGGTACTCGACCGAGTTTGGCGCTGCAGCGCGACCACTTTACACTGGAGTCTGTGCACCAGTTGGCCAAAACAGTTTTTTTATTCTTACGAAACTCTTGGCTTCCTAATTTGTTCGTTTTGCATCCAAATTGACCCATTCGAAAGCCTACAGGTCACAAATTATATCCTTTACGTGTTCGCATAAGAATTTCACATTTTCGAATCCATTAACACGAAATTCACCTTTAAGTTCATTTTAAGCGTTCGTTTAACGTTTTCGACCGTTCAATACTCGTTTTCTTCGTTATAAGTCAGAATGCGACGATTTTTTCGCCAACGACTCTTAATTACCTTATCTCACGTGTTGACATTGGAAACCATCGTTTTCAAGTCACACGACAACTTTTGACCTTTAATCCAGGCTTTTTATGTTTTCGACATTTAACGTCTATTTTTGCAAAATTCGCCATAACTTCGTTACTCGTGTTCTATAAGCCAAATCAAATGGAAAACTCCATTGATTCATCATAGTCATCCTAACCAAACAATAGTCACTTCCTTAGCTATAACAGTTTCCAAAACGTTCATTCTTACCTAAGTTAACGTTCAAGATTTTCTACGGTTTTAACTTACGTAAACACTTACAATTTCTATTTGGTCATGACCTATCAATGATTTGGTCATTAATAGACATCCTTATATGTAACACCCCCTTCCCGAAAAGGAAAGGGAGGTCACGTGCAAAGCACAACAAACCTCAAAATAAATAAACAGAGCACTAACAACCTTAAAATATTAATAGTGGTGATCCATTAATAAAGTTATAAGTACAATTCTCCAAACTGATTCAAAATAATCAAAACTAATTAAAATTCGAATCAACCTAAATGGTCAAAGGCAAAAATCTCATCACACTAGCCCTGAATCACCCCTACAAACTTGCCAGAAAAAAAATACAGCATGAGCCAATTGCCCAGTACGGATACAAAAGATATACAACTGATATACGAAAACAACTGAGACAAAATACTGAACAAAGCCTCAAGTGCAAATACGAACGAAAATATAATATCCAAAGATCTGAATGGAATATATCTGAATCAACGTAATGAATATATCTGAATCAACATAATTGACGGAACCAATAAAAGAATAAAGAAATAATGAATTGAAGTAACTTACTCAATGACTTGAACTGAACAGAAACCAACAAAACTAATGCAATAAAATAATAGGCTGAAACAAATGGCTGGAGTTATTTTATACCGAATGAGCTCAGAAATATACCTTGCCACACATGCAATTCAAAATAATGCCATACAGGCAAGTCAAATGATGCCACACAGGCAAATCAAAACAATGCCACACATGCACATCAAAATAATGCCACACAGGCAAGTCAAAATAATGTCACACAGACAAATCACACATTGAAACGCGAATCCAAATGTATGCAAATCGGATAGGTGTGTTTGGCACAACATCACCAATCCGTAGAACAGAAAACTAGGGTTAACCCATATGCCTCCCACAATAAAACACCAAATGGCCCACTTCCTCCGGAGCCCAAAACGGAGACGCCGTGGACTAATCACACCACCACGGAAAGTGTCATGTCTCTCGTGCCAAGACGACATGCCTGTGGTACCCCCACAGGTGGTTATAGCTCAGGTATACCCTACAATATATTTTAACAAAAATATCATGTCACAACACATGCGACATAATACCAACAAAAGGGTTCTATATGTACATGTCGAACCAAATCAAGTTATATTCACAAGGTCTCAAAAAGACGGTAGCAACATGTACCGCTCTACAATTATCGAAATAAATAGTACCAAACATGATAACCTAATTCAAAGAGTACAAGTACGAGTCCAATGTGTCAATTCTAAAATAAAACAAATATATCGATTTCACAAGAAACAATTATGTGAAATAATAACAGAAATTTAAAACGAAGAACAAAACGAACAAATCAAATTTAACAAACGTATCGCTGAAAGAGTATGGAATTTGTACCTGATACTTCCAAACCATTTATAGCACACGCCACAAAATTTTACCCTCACATGCCAACGATATCAAATGCAAAACGTTATTCGCAACCTAAACATATTCACCTCAAATTAAAAATAATCCAAACTAATAATTCCAAAATAATTCATAATTCATTCAAGGTACATTTAATCATCGCCTTAAATCAATTATTAATACTCCAAAATTTATATACTAATCACAACTCTTTAAATTCTTTTCGTCTGAACAAAATAATAATAATTAATTTAAATATATTTACAAAATATTCTTCCATCTTTAACTCGTTAATAAACTCATTTTTTTATTATTATTATGCTTCTGTAAATTTTAAAAAAATCTTAGGAAAACTAATCATTCATATGACAACTTAATATATGGGTACTGATGTTGCAATTCCATAATATTTTGATGGAACACACACACACACATATACGTACAAAGAGAGAAAAAGTATCAGTGATTGCTAGCAATACTAAAGTTTGGTGGAAAAGTAGTTTTGTAAAGATCTCTCACATATAATTCATTTTTTTATTTCTATAATAACTTTTCTAACTTTTCCTGAGATTCTCTCACAGAACATTATTCTTAATATTAAACTATTATTTCAATTAACTAATTGCATGCTCCTCCCAATTCATGCTGTCATACAGGATACAAAAAGTTGCCTATTAATTAAAGTAAATATATTACCTTGCTTGAGAGAATCCTCCTCCATTCCGTTCTTGTCTCATTGCCGTTTTCTCTTACTTTGTTCCCCAGTTCGTATATAATAAGGGAGTTAGATTTTGCTTATTTATTTATATATCTTATTATGTCTCCTAATTTTAATAGGATTTTAATATTACCCAAATACAAAATAGACCCAATTAATATAAAAACCCAAATTAATGTAATCACCTACTTATTATAGTTCACACAAATTAAATACAATTTGACCCAACATAAGAAAAGTCCAATTAAAATATGGATTTAAATATTATTTATTTACCTTATTTCTTTATTATTATTATTTTTTTATCGGGTATTACATCATCTACCCCTTAAAAAGGATTCCGTCCCCGGAATCAAAAGATTGAACGTACCTAATTATCAAAAGATGTTGATACTCCGCTCGAATAGACTCATCTATCTCCCAAGTAGCTCCCGCTTGATTTTACCACAAGACTTTAACAAAAGGAATTATCTTCCTCAATTTTAATTTAATCAGTTATTTAATTATCTACTAAAAGAATTTAATTTTCCAAACAAAACAAGAAAGAAAAGAGGGAAACAAAAATCATTTACCTTTTCCAATTTAAATACAATTGTATATAATAAAATTAATTAATATTTAATTTTTAAAAAAATATGGGTTATTACATTTTTTACCCCTTAAAAATAATTCCGTCCTCGAAATTCAAATAAGCTACAAAAAATAGATAAATTTAGTTACGACGTAGCGTCGCCATTTGTAACGATCAACGCGGATAGTTCATCGGTCCACGTAATTATCAATGTACTTGTAAAAGATTCGTCAGCTACCGTGTCAAACCTTGGTAAGGTTCTTCGTGTTGCATCAAATTAGATCACATGATCCATAATTGGTTTGAGCTGTCGCTAATATCTTTGAGTTTAATTCTTGTAAGCGTATTCTTCGAAACATAATTCGAAATCACAAAAAAAAAATTTCTTCACCTAAATACAATTCGAATACCCAAAATATTTAAATTTTTTTGTTTTAATTCGTAAAACGTTTATATTCCACACATGACAAAGATCTAACAAATTATTTTTGTTTTATTATACATAAATTCATACAAAACTCTAAAGACATCAGATAAAAAACAACTATGCAAACTATATTACCAACTCTCCCTAAGTTCTCAAGAGCTTCAAAATATCTCATCCTTAATTTGAACTATTCATCAAATAATATTACACCAAAGAATATACTAATAATATCTCTTTATCACCAACTCTCCTAAGTCCTTACGAGTTTCAAAATATCATAACCTCAAATCAAAACAGTTCTCAAATATTATTACACCAAAAATATACTACTACAAAGATCTCTCCATCACCATACCAAACTTCAAATTATATATCCTACTATCTGAATAAGAAAACTATAGTTTTCAAAATATCTTAAGATATATTGGATTCATCACTTATTATATATCTAATCATTCAATAAATCAATCATTCTCTTAGTGCAAACCTTAACTTAACACATTTCAAAATCTCATCTTACTATCACAAAGAAATTTCATATTAGATAACTCCAATATTCTACTAGGAAATAATCGCAAAATTCATGTACTCCAAAAGATTAATCTAATTATCTCGAATCTTTACAATAACTCAAAATTACAAGGGATCCTTTGTACTTAATAGTTTTCACTTTATCATATTATTCCACCGATTCACATACATCAAATTATTCACAACTTAACAAAAATCAGAATCTAACCCAAATAAAATCCTCAATTCCAAAATCACAATAATTTATAATTACCTGAAATAACTCTAACAAATAATTCTCCATTATAAAAATTCACTGATACAAATGCTCATATCATAATCGTATAATCATTTTTTAACTGAACAAAAGATGACATTATTCTCCTTAATGATCAAATCACAATCCTAAACTAATATTATTGTTCCAACGCATATTACAATAATAATCTTAACAAATTATCTCGCCTTTCTCAAATCAACTACAACTTAAAGAGCTAAAAACACTTGGTCAAAATAAGACCAACCAAACAGAGAACAAAATCAAATCAAACTCCTACGTCTACCCAGTGATTTACCCACAACTCACAGGTCAAACCTAAATAGGTTTTCTACAAGAAAGAACCTAAGCTTTGATACCATCTCTGTAACACCCCCTTTCCGAAAAGAAAAGGAAGGTCACGTGCAAAGCACAACAAACCTCAAAATAAATAAATAGAGCACTAACAACCTCAAAATATTAATAGTGGTGATCCATTAATAAAGTAATAAGTAAAATTCTCCAAACTGAGTCAAAATAATCAAAACTTAAAATTCGAATCAACCTAAATAGTCAAAGGCAAAAATCTCATCACACTAGCCCTGAATCAACCCTGCAAACCTGCCGGAAGAAAAACACAGGATGAGCCAATTGTCCACTACGGATACAGATATACAAAAGATATACAACTGATATACGAAAACAACTGAGACAAAATACTGAACAAAGCCTCGAGTGCAAATACGAACGAAAATATAATATCCAAAGATCTGAATGGAATATATCTGAATCAATGTAATTAATATATCTGAATCAACGTAATTGACGGAACCAATAAAAGAATAAAGAAATAATGAACTGAAGTAACTAACTCAATGACTTGAACTGAACAAAAACCAACAAAACTAATCCAATAAAATAATAGGCTGAAACAAATGGCTGGAGTTATTTTATACCGAATGAGCTCAGAAATATACCTTGCCACATAGGCAAGTCAAAATAATGCCACACATGCAAGTCAAATGATGCCACACAGGCAAATCAAAATAATGCCACACAGGCACATCAAAATAATGCCACACAGACAAGTCAAAATAATATCACACAAGCAAATCACACATTGGACCGCGAATCCAAATGTATGCAAATCAGATAAGTGTGTTTGGCACAATATCACCAATCCACAGAATAGAAAACTAGGGTTAACCTATACGCCTCCCACAACAAAACACCAAATGGCCCACTTTCTCCGGAGCCCAAAACGGAGACGCCGTGGACTAATCACACTACCACGGAAAGTGTCATGTCTCTCGTGCCAAGACGGCATGCCTGTGGTACCCCCACAGGTGGTTATAGCTCAGGTATACCCGACAATATATTCTATCAAAAATACCATGTCACAACACATGCGACATAATACTAACAAAAGGGTTCTATTTGTACATGTCGAACCAAATCAAGTTATATTCACAAGGTTTCAAAAAGAAGGTAGCAACATGTACCGCTCTACAATTATCGAAATAAATAGTACCAAACATGATAACCTAATTCAAAGAGTACAAGTACGAGTCCAATGTGTCAATTCTAAAATGAAACAAATATATCAATTTCACAAGAAACAATTATGTGAAATAATAACATAAATTTGAAACGAGGAACAAAACGAACAAATCAAATTTAACAAACGTATCGCTGAAAGAGTATGGAATTTGTACCTGATACTTCCAAATCATTTATAGCACACTCCACAAAATTTTGCCCTCACATGCCAACGATATCAAATGCAAAACGTTATTCGCAACCTAAACATATTCACCTCAAATTAAAAATAATCCAAACTAATAATTCCAAAATAATTCACAATTCATTCAAGGCACATTTAATCATCGCCTTAAATCAATTATTAATACTCCAAAATTTATATACTAATCACAACTCTTTAAATTCTTTTCGTCTGAACAAAATAATAATAATTAATTTAAATATATTTACAAAATATTCTTCCATCTTTAACTCGTTAATAAACTCATTTTTTATTATTATTATTACGCTTCTGTAAATTTTTAAAAAAATCTTAGCAAAACTAATCATTCATATGACAACTTAATATATGGGTACTGATGTTGCAATTCCATAATATTTTGATGGAACACACATACACATATACGTACAAAGAGAGAAAAAGTATCAGTGATTGCTAGCAATACTAAAGTTTGGTGGAAAAGTAGTTTTGTAAAGATCTCTCACATATAATTCATTTTTTATTTCTATAACAACTTTTCTAACTTTTCCTGAGATTCCCTCACAGAACATTATTCTTAATATTAAACTATTATTTCAATTAACTAATTGCATGCTCCTCCCAATTCATGCTGTCATATAGGATACAAAAAGTTGCCTATTAATTAAAGTAAATATATTACCTTGCTTGGGAGAATCCTCCTCCATTCCGTTCTTGTTCTCATTGCCGTTTTCTCTTACTTTGCTCCCCAGTTCGTATATAATAAGGGAGTTAGGTTTTGCTTATTTATTTATATATCTTATTGTGTCTCCTAATTTTAATAGGATTTTAATATTACCCAAATACAAAATAGACCCAATTAATATAAAAGCCCAAATTAATGTAATCACCTACTTATTATAGTTCACACAAATTAAATACAATTTGACCCAACATAAGAAAAGCCCAATTAAAATATGGATTTAAATATTATTTATTTACCTTATTTCTTTATTATTATTATTTTTACTGGGTATTACATTATATCTTTTCAATAAACATGCTCCACCAATCTATGATTCTTCTACGGGAAAGAAATCGAAAAAGATGAAGATTACGGTTTATGAGAATTTACCTTTGAAGCAATTAACGTTCTTGATGAACGCCTATTGGTTTGCTTGAAGGTAGAATGATTATATATTTCTAGCTCTTTCTCTCTCTCAATATAGTTGGTCAAGCTTTGTAAAAACACCAAATGACCAACACAAGCCTTATATTTATTGGAAACCAAAATGAGGGCAAAATGGTCTAATTTCCACCTCCTTACTATTGCACCTCCTTTGTCAACTTTGTCACCAAGTAAAGTACTTGGTGAGCAAGATTATTACTTAGCTTGACCACCAAGTGGCCGACCCACTCTCTTGTGGTTCATCCCATGGTTTGCACAATGGGTTTTACCCATCCCATGACCCACCGGTTCGACCCACAGTTTACTTTTCGGATTGTGCTTGACATAAATTAACGTTGGGCCTCAACTTGGGCTTGAACACTTAATTCATTGGGATTGCTATTGGTTTAAGTCCAATTAAATTATATCAAACCCTTAACTCATACTCCATTAATACATCTCGTATTTTATACGTATAACTCATGTATTCTCTTCATCTAATACTCATATAGTAATCGTATTATACGTCGTACTATTCTTTATACCATGCTCGTATTTATACTAGTATAATACTCGTATTTCATACGTATAATATCCGAAACGACTATACGCATTGCATTTCCCTTTCGGAAACCTCTTTCACAAACCTTTAGGTTTTACGTCCGCAAGCAAAAACTTTGTTTGCCATAACGAAATTATTATTGGATATTCCATACTATCTTCGTATTTTATCATTACGCATTTCTCAAAATTTCAAACCCTAGCTCCGAACGAAATCGGATGAATAGTGTTTTTACGCAAACATTCTCGGAAAACCTTCGTTTTCGTTTTGAAAATTCTTGTATTTGATGTGATTTTAGGGATTGATTGGTTAACCACGCATCATGCTAAAATTGATTGTTTTCGTAAGGTTGTTAGTTTTCATATTCCTAACCAACCTATTATACGAATTCAAACAACCAAACCATTAAAGTCAATCACTGTCATATCAAGCCATAAAGCTATTCGTTTCTTGAAAAACGGATGTCAAGCTTTCTTAGCCCATGTCACGGATGTAAGACCCCAAATTATTAATAAATAAAATTTATTTTCCTCTATTTATTATTTTTGAAATAGTAAGGGTTGATTTGATTAATGTGGTTAGTTATGGGTAAAATGCGCAAATATTTCAAATAAGCAAGTGGTTATAAAATACTCATTGTTGTCAGAGAATATTCGTTTGGTCGTTAAATATTCTTGTTGTCGGGGAATATTCGTACGACGGCACAGTCTTTTGTGGGCCCCATAACGGAAAGCGATTGGATGAAGAAAACGACAAGTATAAGTTGTTTATAAATAACGGCGTAGTTGTGACCGTTAATACTGTTGGAATAACCGGTGGTTAAAACACAGTAATACGCATTGTTGCACAGTAGCACAGGGTATTGCACCAATTATTGATTCTTACGTAAGAAGGCACTACTCAATAACTGTTACAATAAATACTGTTCAATATATTATTTTATTGATTCAATAATTGTTGCGTTGATTTTTTTTATATTACTGTTGTTTCAATAATTGTCACTACACAATATTTTTCATTATTGGAGCAATAATTCATATTATCTGAATAATATTATTATAAAACATTATTGGCAATGTCTAGAAAGTTCTGTCTAAGGAGAGGTTTGGTCACCTAATTGCGCGCCAGTAAAGAGAAATCTTTATTGGAAAACCCCCTCTTTCCTGGAAACTGCCTGGTTGCCAGTACTTTGATTCTGTAATATTATTTGTGAATAATTAATTATTGATTTATATAATGATGAAAATATTGATTTTATGTGGATATAGATAGAGAAAATTTTTAAGGTGACAATTGTTAAAAATTGATATTTTATATTTTTTAATAAAATAATATTTTATTATATTATTATTATATAATAATGGGGATATTTTTATAATGAATGTGAGATATATGAGTATATGAGGATGAGGAGTATTTTTGTTGCAAAAGTTATTTAAAACATGTTAAACATGTCCGTGGGCCCATTTCTTGATTGAAATTTGATTTTAGCCTGTAAAATCATCCGTTTATGGATTTCGGTCAATTTCTATTTAGAATTTGGAAAAACTTTCTTCTGCAAAGTTGTAGAGAATTGAATTTCCTATAAAAATTCGCGAGATTCAAATTTTTTGATAAAAGGGCTATTTATTATGAATTATTGAAGTTCCGAAGTTCCGAAATAATTGATTTTTGGAAGTTTTAATTATTTTTATTAAGAAAAACATTTTTATTGTTTTGGTTGGCCCCCCATGTGTTGTAAACATGCTGATTTCAGGAGTCTTAGTGGGCGTAGGAATTTTTTTTATAATATATTATTATTATATTCAATTTTCTGCTTTAGTGTTCTAAGCAGTTTCCTATAAATAGGGTGCTTAGGTTAGAATTGAAAATCACATCAGAAACTACAGATTTCTATCTCTTTCTCTCTTTATAATATCGAGCGTATTTGTGAGTATTTTAGTACTTTGAGTATTGCTATACGGTACAAGTTCTTTCAGCACTATATCCAGTATTCCAGTCAGAAGTACTATTCTTTCTGAGGTAAGGGATGTTATTTTATTCGAAAATGATATTATTTCTTCAATATCATTATGCCGAAATATTAGTTGGAAATTTTTATCAAATTTGAAACTTTTTCATGTCGGGGTTACTATTCATGAGTTACTATTCATGAGTTACTATTTACGATTTACTATTCACGAGTACTATTCACGAAGCATGATGATGTTTTTTTGTGAAATTTCTATCTTTTGTTGTCGGAGTTACTATTCACGTATACGGCACTATTCACGTATATGACACTATTCACGAATACGACACTATTCACAGAAAAATTAATTTTTCTTTTTTGTGTCCAAAATTGTCTGTTATGATTCCTATCTTTGATTGGATCTATGTTTTGATCTTCATTCTTGAATTTTACTCCAATCTGGTTATTTATGAAGTTTTTTTGAACTTTGATTATTTAAAGTACGAATCCTTAATACTTGTTCTTTTGTTTCACTGAATTCGTTTTCTTTAAAATATTTTTCATCATCCTCCATCCTAAATGATGATATTACTGAATATCTTTGGTCTGTAGTGCAAAGATGAATGATTTCTTGATGAATATCTTTGGCCAGTAGTGCAAGGATGAACAGGTGTTGAGATGAACATGACCGATTGATTAATATCTTTGGCCCGTAGTGCAAAGATGTTCAGTGTTTAGATGAACATGACCAACTGATGAATATCTTTGGCCTGTAGTGCAAAGGTGAATATTTGATTCCAGATATATATTGATTGATGTTACAGGGATAAAATATCGACGATGAACTTTTAAATTCATATATAGAAGATAGTAGTTTGCATTCTCTACTTAACTCTTCTAATGAATTATTATTTCCGCTGCGAAAATTGATTGAAAACTAGTTGTCTATTGTATTGTATTAGATTTTTTCCTGTTGAGGACTAACGATAATTTGTTCTATATTATCTTAGTCATAATATTCTTTACTGGGATAGTTGAGCTCACCCTTTTCCATGTTGTTCCATTTTTCTTCTCAGGAGGCGAGAATGTAGCGAGTACTAGTCGGGGTGTGGAATGATGGTTCTAGAAGTTGTTCTAGTAGTCCTCATTATTCTGTAAAATAGTGTATTAATAATTGTAACGAGGACTTATTTGAGTGTGGATATTGTCTAGATGACAATATTTGTATTTAAACTCACAGTTTTTATGTTGTATTAATAAAGTTGTAGTTGTTTCTGTACCATGTATTTGGCGACTCAGAATGGGTACTGTATACCTATTTTGGGGGCGCCACAACGGACTTGAACAAAAACACGTCAGATTTGAATAATATTTCTGTTGTAAGTGAATTTCCTGACGTATTTCCTAAAGAACTTCCCGGTCTACCCCCAGAACGTGAAGTTGAATTCTTTATTGATCTTGAACATGGTACAAAGCCCATTTCTAAAACCTTATATCGAATGACCCCTATTGAACTTCAGGAGTTAAAGGTTCAACTACATGAGTTGTTGGACATCGGTTTTATTCGTCTTAGTACATCTCCTTGGGGTGCTCCTGTTTTATTCATAAAGAAGAAAAACTGGAGTATGCGGCTTTGTATTAACTACCGAGAATTGAACCATGTCACCATCAAGAATATGTATCCACTACCTCGCATTGATGACATGTTTGACCAGTTGCAAGGAGCACAATTTTTTTCAAAGATCGATCTTCGTTCTGGATATCATCAGCTGAAGATTAAAACTGAGGATATTCCAAAGACTGCCTTTAGAACTCGGTACGGGCATTATGAATTCTTAGTCATGTCTTTTGGATTGACTAATGCTCCTGCTGCTTTTATAGATATGATGAATCGTGTGTTTATAGAATATTTGGATCAGTTCGTTGTTGTCTTTATTGATGACATCCTCATCTATTCCAAAAGCCGTGAAGATCATGAGCACCATTTAAAGCTAGTACTTCAAAGGCTTCACGATAACACGCTATATGCCAAGTTGTAGAAATACGAATTCTGGCTTAAGGAAGTAGCATTCCTTGGGCATGTGGTGTCAAAACGTGGAGTATCTGTCGACCCAACGAAGATTGAAGCCATACAAAGTTGGGAGCAACCGAAGTCGGTAACCGAAGTACGTAGCTTTCTGGGCTTAGCTGGTTACTATTAGAGATTTGTGGAAGGATTTTCTCGAATTGCTACTCCGTTAACTCAGCTGACTCGTAAAGATATAAAATTCGGTTGGAGTGAGGATTGTGAGAAGAGTTTCCAAGAGCTCAAGGGGAGACTCATTTCGGCACCTGTTCTGACAATACCATCTGGTTCGGATGGATTTGTTATCTACAGCGATGCTTCAAGCAAAGTGTTAGGATGTGTTCTCATGCAACATGGGAAAGTCATAGCCTATGCCTCGTGACAACTCAAAGAATATGAGAGGAATTATCATACTCATGATTTGGAGTTAACAACAGTCATTTTCGCCTTGAAGATCTGGAGACACTACTTGTGGGAGAAAGTGGAGATCTATACCGATCATAAAAGCCTCAAATATTTCTTTACCCAAAAGGAACTCAATATGCGGCAACGACGTTGGCTCGAGCTGTTGAAAGATTACGATCATACGATCATACCTGACGCATTGAGTAGAAGATCATATGCGGGTGCGAGTGCAATGTTGTTAACACAAAGGTCCATTTTGTATGACTTGCAAAGGATGGAGATAGAGGTAAAGGCTCCAAGTACCCACATGATGATATTAAACATACGAGTAGAACCGACTTTAATCGATAAAGTTAAAGCTGATCAAGCTACGAACATGGAGCTGATGCGTATAAAGAAGAAAGTGCAAGAAGGTGCTATTCCAGAAGCAAGAATCGAAGAAGGAATACTTCGAGTCAACTCTAGACTTTGTGTTCCTAATGATTCTGACTTGAAGCATAAAATCTTGATGGAGGCACACAACACACCGTTTGCAATCCATCCGGGAGTACCAAAATGTATCATGATCTTCGACATACATTTTGGTGGAACAATATGAAGAGAGTGATCGCGGAGTTTATCTCGAGGTGTTTAACTTGTCAACGTGTAAAAACGGAGCATCAAGTACCAAAGGGATTCCGAAATGGAAGTGGGAACACATTACTATGGATTTCGTTACAGGTCTTTCCAAGGTTTCTCAAGGCATAGATGCGATTTGAGTTATTATTGATAAATTAACCAAGTCTGCTCATTTCTTGCCTATACGGGAGACTTATTCCCTTGAACGTCTTGCTCGTATGTACATGAATGAGATTGTAAAATTGTATGGCATGCCAGTATCCATAGTTTCAGATCGTGACCCAAGATTCACTTCACGATTTTGGGTTAGCTTGTAGAAAGTTATGGGCACGGATTTACGATTCAGTTCAGCATACCATCCTCAAACGGACGGGCAATCAGAGAGGACTATTCAAACTATTGAAGATCTATTAAGACTCTGTGTCCTAGATTTCAAAGGGAGTTGGGATAAGTACCTACCATTGGTGGAATTCTCCTACAACAACAGTTATCAGGTAAGTATAGGTGTTGCTCCATTCGAGGCGTTGTATAGAAGAAAATGTCATTCTCTAGTATGCTGAGACGAGGTGGGTGAAGCAACATTGTTGGGACCAGAGTTGGTACGAATGACTACAGAGAAGATCCAAACGATTGGACAACGAATACAAACGACACAGGATCGACAAAAGAGTTATGCGGATCTTCATCGAAAGGATGTGGAATTTAATATTGGGGATCATGTATTGTTACGTATTGCTCCATGGAAGGGAGTTACAAGACTTGGTAAGAGAGGAAAGCTCAATCCACGATTTATTGGTCCATTTGAGACTCTTGACAGAATAAAAAATGTGGCTTATAGACTCGTATTACCTCCAAGCATGTCTCGTGTTCATAATGTTTTTCACATATCTATGCTTCGTAAATATGTGAAAGACCCGAACCGCATTATTGAGTTAGAACTAGATGAGATAGCCGAAGATTTAACGTACGAGGTGGTACCTGTTAAGATCTTGGATAAGAAAGAGCATATCCTACGCACGAAGGTTATACCACAAGTTAAGGTTTTGTGGAGAAACCATGCTATTAAAGAAATGACCTGGGAGTTGGAATCAGAAATAAAAGCGAGGTATCCTCACCTTTTCGAAACACCAGGTACGTACGTCAATTTCGAATATGAAATTTCATATGGAGGGGAGGTTGTAAGACCCTAACTTATTATAAATAAAATCAAATTTCCTCTATTTATTATTTTGAAATAATAATGAATTAATTTGATATAATGCTCTAGTTATGAGTGACATGTGCAAATTTTACAAAATAAGCAAGTGGTTATAAAATAATCATTGTTGTCGGAGAATATTCGTTTGGTCGTGGAATATTCTTTTTGTCGGGAATATCCGTACGACGGCGCAGTCATTTGTGGGCCCCGTAACGGAATAACTGTCGGATGAAAAAATGACAAAGTTGGAGTTCTTATAAATAACGACGTAATGGTTACCGTTAACACTGTTGGAATACTCGGTGGTTAAAACACAGTAATACGTGTGGTTGCACAGTAGCACACGGTTTTGTACAGTATTTTGAATTATTGATTCTTACGTAAGAAGACACTACTCAATAATTGTTACAGTAATTACTGTTCAATATTTTATTTTATTGGTTCAATAATTGTTGCGTTGATATTTTATATTATTATTGTTTCAATAATTGTCATTGCATAATATTTTCCATTATCAGATCAATAATTCATATTATTTGAATATTATTATTAGATAGCATTATTGGCAATGTCTAGAAAGTTCGGTCAAGGAGAGGTTTGGTCACCTAATTACGCGCCAATAAAGAGAAATCCTTATCGGAAAGCCCCCTCTTTCCTGGGAACGGTCTGGTTGTTATAATTGTGATTTTGTAATATTATTTATAAATAATTAATTATTGATTTATATGATAAGGAAATATTTATTTGATGTGGATATAAATGATGGATATATTTATGTGGTTATAAATGAAGGAATTAATGCTGAGGTGTTTTATCAGTATTTTGTCGGAATGGAGGTATTAAAAATCATCCGTTTGTAGATTTCAGAAATTTTCTGTTTGAAATTTGGAAAAACTCAAAGCTACAAAGTTGTAGAGAATTCGATTTCGTGTGGAATAGACATAAAATTCATATTTTTCTGATAAACAAGCTATTTTCTATGAATTACTGAAGTTTTGAAAAATAAAATTATTTTTATTAAATTATGGGTGTGACCCACTTTTGTTTTAACTTGTGGGCTACTGAAAATTTTCCAAGATTACTGGCTTTGATTTTTCCATGGTAGGTGCGTAGAAGAACAGAAAAGAAATAATATTATTTTATTATTTTAGTCTCCTATGGCATTCTAGCATTTTCCTATAAATAGACGCTTAGGTCAGAATTGAAAATCACACCAGAAACAAGTTTTCTTTCTCTTTAGATTATCGAGCGTATTTTTGTGAGTATTTAGATACTTTGAGAGTTGCTATTCAGTGCAAGTTTCTTTCGGCTTTACATCAGATATTCTTATCAGAAATACTGTTATTTTGAGGTAAGGGATGTTATTTTCTTCGTAAATGATACTATTTCTTTCAATATCATTATGCCAAAATATTGGTCTGAACTTTTTATGAAATTTAGAACTTTTTGTTTCGGGGTTACTATTCACGTATACGACACTATTCACGAATACGACACTATTCACCGAAAAAATGAAATTTTTTTCTTTTTGTCCAAGATGTCTATTATGGTTACTATCTTTGATTGTATCCATGTTTTGATCTTTATTTTTGAATTCTGCTTCAAAATTGGTTATTATGGAGTATTATTGAACTTGGATAAATTGTAATACGAATATCTAATATTTGTTCTTTTATCTCACTGGATTCATTTTTTTAAAGATATTTTTCATCATCCTCAGTCCTATATGATGATATAATTGAATATCTTTGGCCTGTAGTGCAAAGATGAATGATTACCTAATGAATATCTTTGGCCCGTAGTGCAAAGATGAACAGGTGTTGAGATGAACATGACCAACTGGTGATACAAATGAATATCTTTGGCCTGTAGTGCAAAGATGAATATTTGATTCAAGATGTATATTGATTGATGTTACAGGGATAATATATTGATGATGAACTTTTAAATCTTAGAAGATAATATAATTCTTTCTTTACTTGACTCTTTTAATGGATTATTGTTTTCGCTGCAGTTGTTGATCTAAAACTTGTTGTCTATTATATTTTATCAGATTTTTCCCTGTTGAAGACTAATGATAAATTGTTGTATATTATCTTAGTAATAATATTCTTTACTGGGCTAGTTGAGCTCACCCTTTTCTTTTTTGTTCCATTGTTCTTCTCAGGAAGAGAGAATTTAGCAGGAACTAGCCGGGGTATGGAGTGATGATTCAAGATAGTTGTATTAGTAGTCCTCACTATTTTATAAAATAGTGTATCAATAATTATAATGAGGACTTCTTTTGAGTTTGTATACTCTCTATTAGACAATAGTTGTATTCAAACTCACAGTATATGTGTTGTCGTATTTTGCACGATAATTGTATTACTGAAGTTGTATTTGTTTCTGTACCATGTATTTGGCGACTTAGAATGGGTGATGTATACTTATTTTGGGGGTGTCACATCTATGATTTAAAAGTTCATCATGAATATTTTATCCCTGTAACACCAATCAATAAATATTTCAAATCAACGAATTATCCATGCATTATGGGCCAAGTATATTCGTTTGTATCACCAGTGGTCATGCTCATGCCAAACAACTGTCCATCTATGCACTACGGACCAAAGAGGACTTTCACCACATCATTTTTCTGTAACATTACAGGTTATGATTATATCAATACACAATTCCTGGTCATAATCATATCAATCAATAGTCCATCTATGCACTACGGGTCAAAGATGACTTTTACCACAATATAAACATGAGGATGATGATTATAATATAAGGAATCAATCAAGTGAGATCAAGGATAAATATTAGAGATTTATAATTCAATTTATCCAGAGTTCAAGAATGTTCAAATTGTCAACATGATAATTAATTATGGATTAAAAATTAAGAATGATATTCATGTAAAAATAATTTGGACATAGAAGAAACCAATTTTGACGTGAATAGTACCCCGAGTGAATAGTACCTGAGTGAATAATATCCCGAATGAAAATATTAAAATTTAATAAGAAAGTTCAGACCAATATTCCAATGAAACGATACTAGATGAAGCGCAAAACTCAAGGATATTGTGACGCCCCCAAAATAGGTATACACAACCCATCCTGAGTCGCCAAATACATGGTACATAATTTAAATACAAACTTTATACAATTATCAACTATCGTGTAAAATACGACAAAATATAAGCTAAGAGTTTTAACACGAATATTGTCTCGTAGATAATATCCAAACTCGAATGGAGTTCTCATTATTATTATTATCACACTATTTTATAAAATAGTGAGGATTACTATAGCCACCATCTTGGACCATCACTCCATTCCCCGACTAGTCTCAGCTATATTCTCATTCCTGAAGAGAACAATGAAAGAAAAAGGTGAGTTTAACTAGCCCAGTAAAGAATATTATGACTAAGATAATGTAGAGTAAATTATCCTTTGTCTTCAATAGTATAAAAATTGATAGAATACAATAAACAAAAAGTTTAATTGCAGCGAAACAAGCAATCCATTAGAAGAGTCAAGTAGAACATGATGTCTACTATCTTCTATGATTTAAATGTTCATCATCAATATTTTATCTCTGTAACACATCTCAGTAAATAATCCACATCACTGAATTATCCATGCTGTGACGCCCCCAAAATAGGTATACAACACCCATTCTGAGTCGCCAAATACATGGTACATAAAGCAAACAACAACTTCAATAATACAAATGTCGTGTGAAATACGACAATACATACTGTGAGTTTAAATACAAATATTGTCTTCTAGACAATATCCACACGCAAATAAGTCCTCATTACAATTATTCAAACACTATTTTATAGAAATAGAGAGGACTGCTAAAACATCTTCCTAGAACCATCACTCCATACCCCGACTCGATCCTGCTATGTTCTCACCTCCTGGGAAGAAAAATGGAACAAAAAGGAAAGGGTGAGCTCAACTAGCCCAGTAAAGAATATTATGACTAAGATAATATACAAAAAATAATCGTTAGTCTTCAACAGGGAAAAATCTGATATAATAGACAACAAGTTTTAGATCAATAAATGCAGCGGAACAGCAATCCATTAGAAGAGTCACGTAGAGAAAGAATTCTACTGTCTTCTAAGGTTTAAAAGTCCATCATCAATATTTTATCCCTGTAACAACAATCAATATACATATTTAATCATCTTTGCACTACAGGCCAAAGATATTCATTTGTATCACCAGTTGGTCATGTTCATCTCAATACCTGTTCATCTTTGCACTACAGGCCAAAGATATTCATTTGTATCACCAGTTGGTCATGTTCATCTCAACACCTGTTCATCTTTGCACTACGTGCCAAATATATTCATTAGTTAATCATTCATCTTTGCACTACAGGCCAAAGATATTCATTTATATCACCATTTAGGACTGAGGATGATGAAAAATCAAAACATGGATTAAACTTTTAGGAATAAGGGTCACAACAAATAATTTGGAAGAAAAAAAATATTTTTTTTGTGAACAGTACCCATGAACAGTACCGTGAACAGTACCAGTAATGACAAGCTCCAAATTTGATAAAAAGTTCAGACCAATATTCCTATGAAATGATATTAGATGAAACAAAATTTCTAATCATTTCAGGAATTATAGAAGCAATACTTACCATAGTAAGTTCAAATTTAGGAATACGAGATGAAATAATATCGTTTACATAATATGGAGTATGAAAGAAAATAATATTCTTCTCTCGAGTATTGCAATAAAATAATATCATTTACCTTAGTAGAAGCTTGGATTTGACTGAAATATCAGATATTATTCTGAGAAAATCTTGCAGAAAAACTACGCTCAAAGTATTCTTATACTCAAGAAAATACTCATAATACTATAGGAAATTTTTTTTCTGATTATCAAGGTGTGGTTAAGGAAGGAGGGGTTACCCCCTATTTATAGTGCAGCTTCGGACAGAGAACAGACTGCTGAGCCATAATTTCCTGCCTAACTTTTCAATTGTCAAATATGCCTAACTTTTCATATTTTCATAAGGTTGGGGCCATCCCTTTGAAGAATGGTTTGCAGGAAAACAAGCCTAGCTCACATTTTTCATGCTTAGGCCCACAATTTGGCAATTTTTAAACATCCACCAACCCACTTGGAAAAATCAAGTTTTGCAGGAAGAAAAAAAAATAACCAGCTTTGAAAACAAAGCTACTGTATTACCTTTGAAAAACCAGAATTCGATTACAATTTGCCAATCTCTGCTCCTTTTATCACATGCATAAATATACATATATATATATATATATATATATATATATATATATATATATAACAATAATATTATTTAACCCATTATAAAAAAATTATAATAATATTTTGAATGAAATATATTTTATCGGAGAAATAATTGCTAAACTTTCAACAAATAATTTCATGTTAAAATTCCTTCATTTATATCCACAAAAATAAATATTTCTTTATCATATAAATCAATAATTAATTATTCACAAATAATATTACAGAATCACAATTATGACAACCAGGCCGTTCCCAGGAAAGAGGGGGCTTTTCGATAAGGATTTCTCCTTACTGGCGCGCAATTAGATGACCAAACCTCTCCTTGACAGAATTTTCTAGACATTGCCAATAATGCTATCTAATAATATTATTCAAATAATATGAATTATTGATCTGATAATGGGAAATACTGTGCCATGACAATTATTGAACAACAATAATATAAAATATCAACGCAGCAATTATTAAATCAATAAAATAAAATATTGAACAGTAACTACTGTAGCAATTATTGAGTAATGCCTTCTTACGTAAGAATCAATAATTCAACAATACTGTGCAATACCGTGTGCTACTGTACAACCACGCGTATTACTGTATTTTAACCACCAAGTAATCCAACAGTGTTAACGGTAAAAATTATGTCGTTATTTATAAATCCCAAATTTGTCGTTTTATTCATCCGACCATTATTCCGTTATGGGGCCCACAATTGACTGCGCCGTTGTACAAATATTCCCGACAAAAAGAATATTCCACGACCAAACGAATATTCTCCGACAACAATGTAAAATTTGCACATTTCACCCATAACCAAAGTATTATATCAATTAACACCTTTTTACTTCAAAATAATGAATATAGAAAATTCAATTTTATTTATAAAAAGTTGGGGTCTTACAACCTCCCCTCATGAAATTTCATCCTCGAAATTGACATACGTACCTGGTATTTCGAAAAGGTGAGGGTACCTCGCTTTCATTTCTGTTTCCAGCTCCCAAGTCATTTCTTCAGTAGCATGGTTCCTCCATAAAACCTTAACTTGTGGTATAACCTTCGTGCGTAGGACATACTCTTTCCTATCCAAGATCTTAATAGGTATCTCCTCGTACGTTAGATCTTCGGCTATCTCGTCTGGTTCTAACTCAATAATGTGGTTCGGGTCTTTAACATATTTACGAAGCATAGATATGTGAAAAACATTATGAACACGAGACATGTTTGGAGGTAATGCGAGTCTATAGGCCACATTTCCTATTCGGTCAAGAATCTCAAATGGACCAACAAATCTTGGATTGAGCTTTCCTCTTTTCCCAAATCTTGTAACTCCTTTCCATGGAGCAATACGTAACAATACATGATCTCCAATATTAAACTCCACGTCCTTTCTATGAAGATCAGCATAACTCTTTTGTCGATCTTGTGAAGTTTGAATACGTTGTCGAATCATTTGGATCTTTTCTGTAGTCATGCGTGCTAATTCTGGTCTCAACAATGTTGCTTCTCCCACCTCGTCCCAGCATACTGGAGAACGACATTTTCGTCCATACAACGCCTCAAATGGAGCCATGCCTATACTTGCTTGATAACTGTTGTTGTGGGAGAATTCCACCAATGGTAGGTACTTATCCCAACTTCCTTTGAAATCTAGGACACAGAGTCTTAATAGATCTTCAAGAGTTTGAATAGTCCTCTCTGATTGTCTGTCTGTTTGAGGATGGTATGCTGAACTGAATCGTAAATCCGTGCCCATAGATTTCTGCAAGCTAACCCAAAATCTTGAAGTGAATCTTGGGTCACGATCCGAAACTATGGATACTGGCATGCCATGCAATCGCACAATCTCATTCACGTACATACGAGCAAGACGTTCAAGGGAATAAGTTTCTCGTATAGATAAGAAATGAGCAGACTTGGTTAATCTATCAATAATAACCCAAATCGCATCTATGCCTTGAGAAACTTTGGGAAGACCTGTAACGAAATCCATTGTAATGTGTTCCCACTTCCATTCCGGAATCTCAAGTGGTTGCAATGGACCCTTTGGCACTTGATGCTCCGCCTTTACTCGTTGACAAGTTAAACACCTCGAGATAAACTCCGCGATCTCTCTCATCATATTGTTCCACCAAAATGTATGTCGAATATCATGATACATTTTGGTACTCCCAGGATGGATTGCAAACGGGGTGTTGTGTGCCTCCATCATGATTCTATGCTTCAAGTCAGAATCATTAGGAACGCAAAGTCTAGAATTGACTCGAAGTATTCCTTTCTCATCGATTCTTGCTTCTGGAATAGCACCTTCTTGCACTTTCTTCTTCATTTGTATCAGCCCCAGGTCCGTAGCTTGAGCAGCTTTAACTTTATCAATTAAAGTCGGTTCTACTCGTATATTCGCCATCATCATGTGGGACCCTAGAGTCTTTAATTCTACCTCTATCCTTGGTAAGTCATACAAAATGGGCCTTTGTATTGACAATATTGCACTCGTACTCGCATATGATCTTCTACTCAATGCGTCAGCTACTACGTTCGCTTTTCCAGGATGATATTGAATAGTGTGATCGTAATCTTTCAACAGCTCTAGCCAACGTCGTTGCCGCATGTTGAGTTCTTTTTGGGTGAAGAAATATTTAAGGCTTTTATGATCCGTATAAATCTCCACTTTTTCTCCATACAGGTAGTGTCTCCAGATTTTCAACGCAAAAACGACTGCTGCCAACTCCAGATCATGAGTAGGATAATTCCTCTCATATTCTTTGAGTTATCGTGAGGCATAGGCTATGACTTTCCCATGTTGCATGAGAACACATCCTAACCCTTGCCAGAAGCATCGCTGTAGATAACAAATCCATCCGAACCAGATGGTATTGTCAGAACAGGTGCCGAAATGAGTCTCCTCTTGAGCTCTTGGAAGCTCTTCTCGCATTCCTCGTTCCATACGAATTTTGCATCTTTCCGAGTCAGCTGAGTTAACGGATTAGCGATTCAAGAAAATCCTTCCACGAATCTCCGATAATAACCAGCTAAGCCCAAAAAGCTGCGTACTTCGGTCACCGACTTCGGTTGCTCCCAACTTTGTATTGCTTCAATCTTCGCTAGGTCAACAGATACTCCTTGTTTTGACACCACGTGCCCAATGAATGCTACTTCCTCAAGCCAGAACTCGCATTTCTTCAGCTTGGCATAAAGCTTGTGTTCACGAAGTTTTTGTAGTACCAGCTTCAAATGGTGCTCATGATCTTCACGGTTTTTGGAATAGATGAGGATGTCATCAATAAAGACAATAACGAACTGATCCAAATATTCCTTGAATACACGGTTCATCATATCTATGAAAGCAGCATGAGCATTGGTCAATCCAAAAGACATGACTAAGAATTCATAATGCCTGCACCGAGTCCTGAAGACAGTCTTTGGAATATCCTCAGTTTTAATCTTCAGTTGATGATATCCAGAACGAAGATCGATCTTTGAAAAGAATTGTGCTCCTTGTAACTGGTCGAACAGGTCATCAATGCGAGGTAGCGGGTACCTATTCTTGATGGTTACATGGTTCAATTCTCGGTAGTCAATACAAAGTCGCATACTCCCATCTTTCTTCTTTACGAATAAAACAGGAGCACCCCAAGGAGACGTACTAGGATGAATGAAACCGATGTCTAATAATTCCTGTAGTTGTACTTTTAACTCCTGAAGTTCAATAGGAGCCATTCGATATGGGGTTTTAGAAATGGGCTTTGTACCCGGTTCAAGGTCAATAAAGAATTCAACATCACGTTCTGGGGGTAAACCGGGAAGTTATTCGGGAAATACATCAGGAAATTCTTTAACAACAGAAATATTATTCAAATCTGACTTGTCTCTGTTCAAATCCATAAAATGGGCTAAGAAAGCTTGACATCCATTTTTTAATAAACGAATAGCTTTGTGGCTTGATATGACAGTGATTGATTTTAGCGGTTTAGTGGTTTGAAATCGTATGACAGGTTGGTTAGGAATATGAAAACTAACAACCTTACGAAAACAATCAATTTTGGCATGATGAGTGGTTAACCAATCAATTCCTAAAATCACATCAAAAGCAAGTATCTTTAAAGAGATAAGATCAACAGGTAATGTGATAGTGCCAACTTGGATCATGCAAGATTTATAAACTGTAGATGTAACGAAGGTTTCACCCAACAGAGTTTCAACAGATAAATCAAAGTCTAATTTCTCCGGAGTCAAGTTTAAACGTTGAGCACAAGCGGGAGAGATAAAAGAATGGGTAGAACCGGTATCTAGTAAGGTATAAACTTCGTAAGAATTCAAGATTAGCTTACCCGTGATCACCTCGTTCGGGTTCCTTACGTTTTGGCCAGTCACGACAAAAGCTCTTCCAGGAACCGCTGATTTCGACTTATCCGGGACAGCCCTTGGAATCACCACTCCCGCTGAACTTGGTTTCGCTATAGTATAATCTCGAGCGATGTGACCTTCCTTTCCACAGTTGTAACATACCTTGGATTGTTGTGGACAGTTTGGGCTGATATGTCCCTCCTTCCCGCATTTGTAACATCTAACTGGCGGTCGTTCCCCTCCCCTAGCATTTGTTGTTGGTGCTGGTGCTGGTGCTGCTGTTGATGTCTTCCCGTCGTTGTTGAATCTTCTCTTTCTGAAATTTCCACTTGAGTCACCTCTCCTATTATCATGTCCACGATTACCACCTGAGTGGTTACCGCCTTTGTCCGTATTCTTTCCTCCTCGCTGGTTATCATCGTTCTGATGACTACCCTGGTTGTGGTCCCTCGGTTGAGTATACTCACTATCTCGCTCTAATAACTGAGCCCTGTTGACAACATCTGAATACAGAGAAAACTTATGAGAGATAAGGTATTGACGAATCTCGGGTTTTAGACCTCTCAGAAACATACGCGTCATTCGTTCCTCATTCTCCACCAAATGAGGTGCAAACCTGGACAACTCCGCAAACTTCGCTTCATACTGGGACACCGTCATGTTGTTTTGCTCCAGTCTAATAAAATCTACCTCTTTCATATGACGAATACTTTCAGGAAAGTACTTGTCATTGAAAAGTTTCTGAAATCTTTCCCAAGACATGTTGAGTGCATCTGGCTGGGTACGCTTCATAAATTCCCACCAGTAATCTGCTTCACCATGAAACATAAAGGTGGCGAATGGAACCTTCTGTTCCTCCGTGCATCCCAAGACATCAAATATCTTGGTAATTTGCTTAACCCACGTTTCTGCTTTGATCGGATCCGGCTTTCCATGGAAATCTGGTGGTCCCAACTCCTTGAACTGTTTAGCTGTGACAGACCGCGCGTTGCTATCATTTCCACCCGTATTTTGTACCCGAGTCTCCCTCGTCTGATTTTGCATGAACTGCAAAAAGCTTCTAAACATCGCATCATTCATCATTTGCTCGGTAGTGTTGTTTACAGGAGGAATATTGCCTTCCTGATGTACATTTTCCTGGTTTGTGACTAAAGGTGTCTCCACAGTCTCATACACTCCATTGTTAACATTCTCAGCTGCCATCTTAAACACTGCCATAAAATAAGGGTTAATTAAACAAATTAATATGTCACATAATATCCCTATATTATGACCTGACCAACAAATAAGCTTAGGTAGGACACACTTGCGAAGGATTTTACTCGTCTCTCCCCTCCTAGTTCTATTCCCCGATCTCCGCCAGAGATCATATCCCTAAGCTCTGATACCAACTGTGACGCCCCCATAATAGGTATACAACACCCATTCTGAGTCGCCAAATACATGGTACATAAAGCAAACTACAACTTCAATAATACAAATGTCGTGTGAAATACGACAATACATACTGTGAGTTTAAATACAAATATTGTCTTCTAGATAATATCCACACGCAAATAAGTCCTCATTACAATTATTCAAAAACTATTTTATAAAAATAGAGAGGACTGCTAAAACATCTTCCTAGAACCATCACTCCATTCCCCGACTCGATCCTGCTATGTTCTCACCTCCTGGGAAGAAAAATGGAACAAAAAGGAAAGGGTGAGCTCAATTAGCCCAGTAAAGAATATTATGACTAAGATAATATACAACAAATTATCGTTAGTCTTCAACAGGGAAAAATCTTATATAATAGACAACAAGTTTTAGATCAATAAATGCAGCGGAACATCAATCCATTAGAAGAGTCACGTAGAGAAAAAATTCTACTGTCTTCTAAGGTTTAAAAGTCCATCATCAATATTTTATCCCTGTAACAACAATCAATATACATCTTTAATCATCTTTGCACTACAAGCCAAAGATATTCATTTGTATCACCAGTTGGTCATGTTCATCTCAACACCTGTTCATCTTTGCACTACAGACCAAAGATATTCATTTGTATCACCAGTTGGTCATTGTCATATCAACACTTGTTCATCTTTGCACTACGTGCCAAATATATTCATTAGTTAATCATTCATCTTTGCACTACAGGCCAAAGATATTCATTTATATCACCATTTAGGACTGAGGATGATGAAAAATCAAAACATGGATTAAACTTTTAGGAATAAGGGTCACAACAAATAATTTGGAAGAAAAAAAATATTTTTTTTTGTGAACAGTACCCGTGAACAGTACCCATGAACAGTACCGTGAACAGTACCAGTAATGACAAGTTCCAAATTTGATAAAAAGTTAAGACCAATATTCCTATGAAATGATATTAGATGAAATAAAATTTCTAATCATTTCAGGAATTATAGAAGCAATACTTACCATAGTAAGTTCAAATTTAGGAATACGAGATAAAATAATATCGTTTACATAATATGGAGTATGAAAGAAAATAATATTTTTCTCCCGAGTATTGCAATAAAATAATATCCTTTACCATATTAGAAGCTTGGATTTGATTGAAATATCGGATATTATTCTGAGAAAATCTTGCAGAAAAACTACGCTCAAAGTATTCTTATACTCAAGAAAATACTCACAATACTATAGGAATTTTTTTTTCTGATTATCAAGGTGTGGTTGAGGAAGGAGGGGTTACCCCCTATTTATAGTGCAGCTTCGGACAGAGAACAGACTGCTGAGCCATAATTTCCTGCCTAACTTTTCAATTGTCAAATATGCCTAACTTTTCATATTTTCATAAGGTTGGGGCCATCCCTTTGAAGAATGGTTTGCAGGAAAACAAGCCTAGCTCACATTTTTCATGCTTAGGCCCACAATTTGGCAATTTTTAAACATCCACCAACCCACTTGGAAAAATCAAGTTTTGCAGGAAGAAAAAAAAATAACCAGCTTTGAAAACAAAGGACAAAGCTACTGTATTACCTTTGAAAAACCAGAATTTGATTACAATTTGCCAATCTCTGCTCCTTTTACCACATGCATAAATATACATACATATATATATATATATATATATATATATATATATATATATATATATATAACAATAATATTATTTAACCCATTATAAAAAATTATAATAATATTTTGAATGAAATATATTTTATCGGAGAAATAATTGCTAAACTTTCAACAAATAATTTCATGTTAAAATTCCTTCATTTATATCCACAAAAATAAATATTTCTTTATCATATAAATCAATAATTAATTATTCACAAATAATATTACAGAATCACAATTATGACAACCAGGCCGTTCCCAGGAAAGAGGGGGCTTTTCGATAAGGATTTCTCCTTACTGGCGCGCAATTAGATGACCAAACCTCTCCTTGACAGAATTTTCTAGACATTGCCAATAATGCTATCTAATAATATTATTCAAATAATATGAATTATTGATCTGATAATGGTAAATACTGTGCCGTGACAATTATTGAACAACAATAATATAAAATATCAAAGCAGCAATTATTGAATCAATAAAATAAAATATTGAACAGTAACTACTGTAGCAATTATTGAGTAGTGCCTTCTTACGTAAGAATCAGTAATTCAATAAAACTGTGTAATACCGTGTGCTACTGTACAACCACGCGTATTACTGTATTTTAACCACCAACTAATCCAACAGTGTTAACTGTAAAAATTATGTCATTATTTATAAAAACCCAAATTTGTCGTTTTCTTCATCCGACCATTATTCCGTTATGGGGCCCACAATTGACTGCGCCGTTGTACGAATATTCCCGACAAAAAGAATATTTCACGACCAAACGAATATTCTCCGACAACAATGATTATTTTATAACCACTTGCTTATTTTGTAAAATTTGCACATTTCACTCATAACTAAAGTATTATATCAATTAACACCTTTTTACTTCAAAATAATGAATATAGGAAATTCAATTTTATTTATAAAAAGTTGGGGTCTTACACATGCACTACGTGTGACGCCCCAAAAATAGGTATACATCACCCATTTTTAGTCGCCAAATACATGGTACATAATTCAAATACAAACTTAATTTATACAATTGTTAAATGTTGTGTAGAATACGACAAAACATAAGTTGCCAGTTTTAATTCAAATATTGTCTTCTAGACAGTATTCAAACTCAAAATAAGTCCTCATTACAATTATTATCACACTATTTCACAGAATAGTGAGGACTACTAATGCAATCATCTGGACCGTCACTCCGTTCCCCGACTAGTCTCAACTATATTCTCATTTCCTGAAGAGAACAATGAAAGAAAAGGGTGAGATCAACTAGCCCAGCAAGAAATATTATGACTAAGATAATGCAGAATAAATTATCGTTAGTCTTCAACAATGTTAAACTGATAAAATATAACAAACATCAAGTTTAACTGCAGCGGAACAAGTAATCCATTAGAAGAGTTAAGTAGAGCATGATATCTACTATCTTCTATGATTTAAAAAGTTTATCATCAATTTTATCGCTGAGACTCAGCTTAAAAATAATCCACATCATCGAATCATCCCTGTACTGCGGGCCAAGGATATTCATTAGTATCACGACCACGAATTATCCATGCACTACGGGCCAAGTATATACGTATTTTCATCAATGGTCATGATCAAGCCAACAAATGTCCATTAATGCACTACGGGCCAATAAGGACTTTTACCACATCATTTGTAATATTACGGTCATGATTATACCAAATAATCACTGGTCATAATCATACCAATCAACAGTTCATTTATGCACGTAAGCCAAAGATGACTTTCATAACAATATAAGCATGAGGATGATGACAATGATATAAGAATTCAATTAAATGAAAGCAAATGATTAATTTTTAAAGATTTATAATTTAATTTATCCAGAATTCTAAAACGTCCAAATTATCAACATGATACTACTTTGTGGAGTAAAATTCAAGAATAATAATGTATCAAAAATGATTTGGATCGAAAAAAAACAATTTTTGTCATGAATAGTACCCCGTGTGACGCCCCCAAAAAGGTATACATCACCCATTCTGAGTCGCCAAATACATGGTACGAAAACAACTACAACTTTATTAATACAATTGTCGTGCAAAATACGATAACACATAAACTGTGAGTTTAAATACAGATATTGTCTTCTAGACAATATCCACACTCAAATAAGTCCTCATTACAATTATTGATACACTATTTTACAAAATAGTGAGGACTACTAAAACAACTGCCTTGAACCATTACTCCACAGTACCCCAACTAGTTCCTGCTATATTCTCGTCTCCTGAGAAGAAAAATGGAACAAAAAGGAAAAGGGTGAGCTCAACTAGCCCAATAAAGAATATTATGACTAAGATAATGTAAAACAAATTATCCTTAGTCTTCAACAGGGGAGAATCTGATAGAATACAATAGAAACCAAGTTTAAGATCAACAACTGCAGCGGAAATAACAATTCATTAGAAGAGTTAAGTAGAGAATGAAATCTACTATCATATATGAATTTAAAAGTCCATCATCGATATTTTATCCCTGTAACATCAATCAATATACATCTTGAATCAAATAGTCATCTTTGCACTACAGTCCAAAGATATTCATCAGTTGGTCATGTTCATCTCAACACCTGTTCATTTTTGCACTACGGGCCAAAGATATTCATCAAGAAATCATTCATCTTTCACTACAGGCCAAAGATATTAAGTAATATCATCATTTAGGACTGAGGATGATGGAAAATATATTTTAAATAAAATGAATCTAGAAAGACAAAAGAATAAATATTTGGGATTCGTACTTTGGTTTATCCAAGTTTAAAAATACTCCATAATAAACTATTGTGGAGCAGAATTCAAAAATGAAGATCAAAACATAGATCCAATCAAAGATATAAACCATAACAGACAATCTTGGACACAGAAAAGAAAATTTATTTTTTCTATGAATAGTGTCGTATTCGTGAATAGTGCTGTATACGTGAATAGTGCCGTACACGTGAATAGTAACTCCGACACTAAAAGGTAGAAATTCCACAAGAAAAATCATCATGTTTCATGAATAGTACTCGTGAATAGTAACTCGTGAATAGTAACTCATGAATAGTAACCCCGACATGAAAAGATACGAATTTTACAAGAAAAATCTTACCAATATTTCGGCATAATGATATTGAAAGAAATAATATCATTTATAAAAATAACACCCCTTACCTCAAAAAGACAGTACTTCTGACTGGAATACTGGACATAGTGCTGAAGGAACTTGCACCGTATAGCAACACTCAAAGTATTTAAATACTCACAAAAATACGCTCGATAATATAGAGAGAGAAAACTTTAGTTTCTGGTGTGATTTTTAATTCTAACCTAAGCACCCTATTTATAGGAAAATGCTTAGAACACCAAAGCAGAAAATTTAATAAAATATTAATATATTTATATAAATTTCCTACGTCCACTTTTTCCAACTGATTTCAGCACTTTGCACATGTTAGTAAGGCCCACAAAATGAAAAAAAAACGTTTTTATTAGAAAAATATTTAAAACTTCAAATCAATTATTCCGGAACTTCAATAATTCATAATAAATAGCCATTTTATCAGAAAAATTCGAATCTTATGTCCTTTTATAGGAAATTCAATTCTCTACAACTTTGTAAGTTTAAGTTTTTCCAAATTCCAAATAGAAATTGACCGAAATCCACATACGGACGATTTTACAGGCTATAATCAAATTTCAGTCAAGAAATGGGGTCCACAAACATGAAAAACATGTTTTAAATATTTTTTGTAACAAAAATACTCTTCATCCTCATTTATTCATATATCCCACATTCATTGTAAAAATATCACCATTATTATATTATTGAAATATAATAATATATTTAAATAAATTATTTTATCAGAAAAGATAAAATATCAATTTTTAACAATTGTCATTTTTCTAAAAACATTCCTCCATTTATATCCATATAAATAAATATTTTCCTTATCATATAAATTAATAAATTAATTATTCACAAATAATATTACAGAATCACAATAATGACAACCAGGCCGTTCCCAGGAAAGAGGGGGTTTTCCAATAAGGATTTCTCCTTACTGGCGCGTAATTAGGTGACCAAAACTCTCCTTAGATAGAACTTTTAGACATTGCCAATAATGGTATCTAATAATATTATTCAAATAATATGAATTATTGATCTGATAATTGAAAATAATGTGTAGTGACAATTATTGAAATGACAATAATATAAAATATCAACGTAGCAATTATTGAATCAATAAAATAAAATATTGAATAGTAATTACTGTAACAATTATTGAGTAGTGCCTTCTTACGTAAGAATTAATAATTGGTGCAATACCGTGCGCTACTGTGCAACACTGCGTATTACTGTGTTTTAACCACCAGGTATTCCAACAGTGTTAACGGTAACAACTACGCCGTTATTTATAAAAAACTCATACTTATCATTTTCTTCATCCAATCGCTTTCCATTATGGGGCCCACACAAGGCTGCGCCGTCGTACGAATATTCCCTGACAATAAGAATATTCCACGACCAAACGAATATTCTCCGACAACAATGATTATTTTATAACCACTTGCTTATTTAAAAATATTTGCGCATTTTACCCATAACTAACCACATTAATCAAATCAACCCCTTACTATTTCAAAATAATAATTAGAGAAAATTAAATCTTTATTTATAAAAAGTTGGGGCCTTACAACCTCTCCTCCTTATGAAATTTCATCCTCGAAATTGACATGCGTAGGACATGCTCCTTCCTATCCAAGATCTTAACTGGTACCTCCTCGTACATTAAATCTTCTACTATCTCGTCTGGTTCTAACTCAATAATGTGGTTCGGGTCGTCCACATATTTACGTAACATCGATACGCGAAAAACATTATGAACACGCGTCATACTTGGCGGTAAAATGTGTCTATAGGCCACAGTTTCTACTTAATCGAGAATCTCAAATGGACTAATAAATCGAAGGTTTGAGTTTTCCTCACATTACCGATTCTCGCTTTTAGAATAACGACTTCTTGCATCTTCTTTTTCATATTCATCAACTCTAGATCTGTAGCTTGAGCATCTTTAAATTTATCGATTAAAGTCGACTCAAATCGTATATTCGTTATCTTCACGCAGGTTCTTGGAATCTTTAACTCTATCTCCATCTTCTGTAAGTTGTACGAAATGGGTCTTTGTGTTAAAAATATCACACTCGTAAACGCATACGATCTTTTACTCAACGCGTTAGTTACCACATTCATTTTTTCCAGGATGGTATTGAATGTTATGGTCGTAATCTTTCAACAGCTCGAGCCAACGTCGTTGCCGCATGTTGAGATCTTAGAAGCTCTTCTCACATTCCTAGCTCCATTCGAATTTTGTATCTTTTCGAGTCAACTGAGTTAATAGAGTATCGATCGGAGAAAATCCTTCCACGAATCTCCGATAGTAACCAGCTAAGCCTAGAAAGCTACTTATTTCGATTACTGACTTAGGTTGCTCTCAACTGTGACTCATATCCCAATCTTGGATATTACGTCACAATGACACTTATCAGTTTACCATCGCACGAATATGACGTCCCCTACAGAGAGTCTGGTTTCAGTGCATTCCACAAAGGAAGTCACCAGATAGAGGCTAAGGTACCAACTCCTGTAGTTAGGTTTTTAACTCCTGAAGTTCAATAGGAGCCATTCGATATGAGATTTTAGAAATGGGTTTTGTACTGGGTTCAAAGTCGATACAAAATTCAATATCACGCTCTGGGGTAGGCCAGGAAGTTCTTCAGGAAATACGTCAGAAAATTTACTAACAACAAAAATATCATTCAAATCTGACGTATTTTTGTTCAAGTCCATGACATTGGCTAAGTAAACTTAACATCCGTTTTTCATTAAACGAATGACTTTATGGCTTGATATGAAAGTGTTTGACTTCAATGGTTTGGTTGCTTGAATTCGCATAACAGGTTGGTTAGGAATATGAAAACTAACAACCTTACGAAAATAATCAATTTTAGCATGATGAATGGTTGACCAATCAATTCCTAAGATCACATCAAATGCAAGAATTTTTTTAAAGAGATAAGATCAACAGGTAATGTGATGGTGCCAACTTGGATCAAAAAAGATTTATAAACAGTGGATATAATGAAAGTTTCTCCTAACGGAGTTTCAACAAATAAGTCAAAGTCTAATTTCTCAGTAGTCAAGTTCAAACGTTGAGAACAAGTAGGAGAGATAAAAGAATGGGTAGAATCGGTATCTAATAAGGTATGAACTTCTCAAGAATTTATGATTAACTAACCCGTGCTAAATTCGCTCGGGTTACTCACTTTTTGAGAAGTCACGAAAAATGCTCTTCCAAGAACCGCTGACTTTGACTTGTCCGGGACAGCCTTTGGAGTCACCATCCCCGCTGGACTTAGTTTCGCTACAGGACAATCTCGAGCTATATGACCGTCTTTTCCACAACTAAAACATACCTTGGAAGGTTGTGAACAGTTTGGACTTATGTGTCCCTTTTCTCTGCATCTGTAGCATCTAACTGTCGGTCTTTCTCCTCCCCTAGAATTCGTTGCTGGTGTTGGTGCCGACGTCTTCCTGTCATTTTTTGAATCTTCTCTTTTTGAAATTTCCACTTGACTCACCTTTCCTATTATCTTGGCCATGATTACCACCGAAGTGGTTACCATTTCTGGCATGATAATTTCCTCCACAATGGTTATCATTGTTCCGATGACCGTTGCCACCGGCACGATTATCATTAAGTTATTTGTCATTATTATTTAGTTGAGCCGACTCATTATCGCACTCCAATAACTGAGCTCTATTCACAACATCTGAATATAAACAAAGTTTGTGAGAAATGAGGTATTAACGTATTTTGGGTTTCAAACCTCGCAGAAATATTTGCGTCATTCTCTCCTCATTATCAACCAAATGGGATGCAAATTGGGACAACTCGACAAACTTAGCTTCGTACCGCGACACGTTCATATTGTTTTGCTCCAGCTTGATGAACTCTACCTCCTCCATGTGACGAATACTTTCGGGAAAGTACTTGTTGTTGAACAATTCTTGGAACTTCTCCCAAGACATCTTCAGTGCGGCAGGCTGAGTACGCTTTACGGATTCCCAACAATAATCTGCCTCTCCTTGCAACATGAAGGTGGCGAAAGGAACCTTTTTCTCCTCTGAGCATCCCAAGACATCAAATATCTTAGTGATCTGCTTTATCCACGTCTCTGCCGTAAGTGGTTTTGGCTTTCCCAAAAACTCCGACGGTCCTAACTCTTTGAACTTCTTAGCGGTGACCATCCGTGAGTTGCCAGTGTTTCCACTTGTATTTTGAACAGTAGTCTCTCTCGTTTGGTTTTGCATGAATTCTAGAAAGTTCCTAAACATACCATCGTTCGTCATTTGGTCAGTGTTATTGTTTACAGGAGGGTTATTGCCTTCCTTATCTTGGGTATTGATCAGTGGTGACTCAACGATCTCATATGCTCCATTGCTTATCTCAACATCTTCAGATGCCATTTTACTGTCACAAAACAATGGTTAATTGACATGCCACATATTAACCCTATATTCTGACCTACCAATTAAATAACAAATAAGCTTAGGTAGGACACACTAGTGAATGATTTACTCGTCTCTCCCCTCCTAGTTCTATTCCCCGATTTCTGCCAGAGACCATATCCCTAAGCTCTGATACCAACTGTGATGCCCCCAAAATAGGTATACATCACCCATTCTGAGTAACCAAATACATGGTATAGAAACAACTATAACTTCATTAATACAATTGTCGTGCAAAATACGACAACACATAAACTGTGAGTTTAAATACAAATATTGTCTTCTAGACAATATCCACACTCAAATAAGTCCTCATTACAATTATTGATGCACTATTTTATAAAATAGTAAGGACTACTAAAACAACTGCCTTGAACCATTACTCCACAGTACCCCGACTAGTTCCCGCTATATTCTCGTCTCCTGAGAAGAAAAATGGAACAAAAAGGAAAAGAGTGAGCTCAACTAGCCCAATAAAGAATATTATGACTAAGATAATGTAAAACAAATTATCCTTAGTCTTCAACAGGAGAAAATCTGATAGAATATAATAGACACCAAGTTTTAGATCAACAATTGCAGCGAAAACAACAATTCATTAGAAGAGTTAAGTAGATAATGAAATCTACTATCATATATGAATTTAAAAGTCCATCATCGATATTTTATCCCTGTAACATCAATCAATATACATCTTGAATCAAATAGTCATCTTTGCACTACAGGCCAAAGATATTCATCAGTTGGTCATGTTCATCTCAACACCTGTTCATTTTTGCAGTACGGGCCAAAGATATTCATCAAGAAATCATTCATCTTTCACTACAGGCCAAAGATATTAAGTAATATCATCATTTAGGACTGAGGATGATGGAAAATATATTTTAAATAAAATGAATCTAGAAAGACAAAAGAATAAATATTTGGGATTCGTACTTTGGTTTATCCAAGTTTAAAAATACTCCATAATAAACTATTGTGGAGCAGAATTCAAAAATGAAGATCAAAACATAGATCCAATCAAAGATATAAACCATAACAGACAATCTTGGACACAGAAAAGAAAATTTATTTTTTCTATGAATAGTGTCGTATTCGTGAATAGTGCTGTATACGTGAATAGTGCCGTACACGTGAATAGTAACTCCGACACTAAAAGGTAGAAATTCCACAAGAAAAATCATCATGTTTCATGAATAGTACTCGTGAATAGTAACTCGTGAATAGTAACTCATGAATAGTAACCCCGACATGAAAAGATACGAATTTTACAAGAAAAATCTTACCAATATTTCGGCATAATGATATTGAAAGAAATAATATCATTTATAAAAATAACACCCCTTACCTCAAAAAGACAGTACTTCTGACTGGAATACTGGACATAGTGCTGAAGGAACTTGCACCGTATAGCAACACTCAAAGTATTTAAATACTCACAAAAATACGCTCGATAATATAGAGAGAGAAAACTTTAGTTTCTGGTGTGATTTTTAATTCTAACCTAAACACCCTATTTATAGGAAAGTGCTTAGAACACCAAAGCAGAAAATTTAATAAAATATTAATATATTTATATAAATTTCCTACGTCCACTTTTTCCAACTGATTTCAGCACTTTGCACATGTTAGTGAGGCCCACAAAATGAAAAAAAAATGTTTTTATTAGAAAAAATATTTAAAACTTCAAAAATCAATTATTTCGGAACTTCAATAATTCATAATAAATAGCCCTTTTATCAGAAAAATTCGAATCTTATGTCCTTTTATAGGAAATTCAATTCTCTACAACTTTGTAAGTTTAAGTTTTTTCAAATTCCAAACAGAAATTGACCGAAATCCACATACGGACGATTTTACAGGCTATAATCAAATTTCAGTCAAGAAATGGGGTCCACAAACATGAAAAACATGTTTTAAATATTTTTTGTAACAAAAATACTCTTCATTCTCATTTATTCATATATCCCACATTCATTGTAAAAATATCACCATTATTATATTATTGAAATATAATAATATATTTAAATGAATTATTTTATCAGAAAAGATAAAATATCAATTTTTAGCAATTGTCATTTTTCTAAAAAAATTCCTCCATTTATATCCATATAAATAAATATTTTTCTTATCATATAAATCAATAAATTAATTATTCACAAATAATATTACAGAATCACAATAATGACAACCAGGCCGTTCCCAGGAAAGAGGGGCTTTCCAATAAGGATTTCTCCTTAGACAGAACTTTCTAGACATTGCCAATAGTGCTATCTAATAATATTATTCAAATAATATGAATTATTGATCTGATAATGGAAAATAATGTGTAGTGATAATTATTGAAACAATAGTAATATAAAATATCAACGTAGCAATTATTGAATCAATAAAATAAAATATTGAATAGTAATTATTAGTTCCTAGTTGGCACAATAGTTATCTAGAAGGGGGGGTTGAATAGATATTTAAAAAATCTTTTCGTTTTAAACTTGTTCTTTAATGATGATTAAAACTTAGCGAAATTTATGTTTGTTTTAATCTTCTTTACAAAGTAGTAAAGTTATGTGAGTGAGGCAGTTATAGCAGTTATGGCAGATATAGCAGTTAGTATGAATGTAAAAGACACAGTCGTTTTTAAGTGGTTCAGAGCACTTAAAGCTCCTAGTCCACTCTTCTACTCAACGAGTAGGATATCCACTAAGGATGTCTTTTACAACTTCTGAAACACAGAGATTCCTTCTAGACCAGCAGTCTAGGAACTTCTTAGTTCACTCGTAGAACTCTTCAAGTCCAGCATGCTTGGCTCTTTTTCAGTTCACTTAGAACTCTTCAAGTGCAGCAGACTTGGTACTCTTCTTCAGTTGATTGATAGATGTTGAGTTCTTGATTGTTGCTACTCAGTTGCTGTTTAAGCACTTGTTCGAAAGAACTGAGTAGCTGAGCAAGCTTTGCAAATTCTCAGATCGTAGAATTGAGTTTGAGAGCTGTTCACGTTGTTTGTTCAATGCTTGCTTGGTTCTCTCTCATCTGTCTGATTTGCATATATGTGATCTTGAAAACTATCCGTTGGATCCATCCGTTGAGGCATTAAATGCATTTAACTTTTCTGATCTTTGATGAAGACATTTCTGCACATCTTCTGAAACTCCATTCTGGCCCACTGACACAGCTGACTGCTTTCTCACCTAACACCTGAAAAGGTGTTTTGCCCCTTACTAATGGTACTTTTCTTAGCTTCTTCAACACGCTTCTTTGTTGCATACTAAGGATATTTCATATTACTTTGGGACTGATGAGTACTGCAATGTCTAGAATCCATTCCTCTTATGTTGGAATCTGTCTTCACACATATCATGAGGCTCGACGTTTTCTGACATAAGACAGATGATGCTCGACGATTTATATCGTGATACTCTATGATTCAGATCGTAGTGACTTGTCGCCTTGGTGCTTGATCTGATGCTATCAGTCGAGAGCACTACAATTTCTCTTAAACCTTTGCACACTACGATCTTTACTTGTTAGGTTCAAACTCTACGTTTCTGAGAGCACACTACGATCGTTGACTTGTAAACTCTACGTTTCCTTCAGCATGCTACGATCGTTGAGTTGGCTCGACAAACGTTGGGACTACTCTACGATTTTCGAAGAGGCCCTTCAAGGCAGGCACACTACGATCTTTGAAGCTCTACGTTTCTGCCTTGACTTCTGCAATGTTGATCCGATTTATACACTCCGATTTCTTTGAAGCCTATCTATTACATCTCAAAATCAACCTAACAGCTTTGATATTTCTATCTATACATTCCTTTACAGAATGATACACGTTAAGAGCTTAGATCAACCTAACAAATTTGATCTATCACTAAGTCCTCGTACATATCTTACTTGAAGGACTTTACAGATAATCATGAGCATATACATTAAAACATCAAATCATAATATGCATTCTCTCAACAATCTCCCATATTTGATGTTGATATAACCAAGGAGATTTGTTGTCATGATTATTAGTGTCTAGATGCATTTGCAGGAAATTTAAACACGACTTAGTATTTCAGTGAGCAGCTGAAATTTCTAGAGAATAAGCATGAATTTATTGACATTAAAAAATATTGTAGTTTAGCTTTACATCGATAAGAATTTAAAGTTTCAACTTATGTCTATTTCTTTGACCTTTTCCTTGGAGGATTGACATACTCCTCAGCCCTTCTTTTCCTGCTAGCTTCATCTCTTCTGGCTAACTCTTCCAGCTCACTCGGACTTACTATCGGGTTGTGATCATGCCTATTCATGAATGCTGGATCTCCAATTGGCATTCTTAGGCCTGTGGTGGTCACATTTGGCGAGCTGATAGTTGGCCCTTGATTTCTTAAAGGCTGAGCCATTAAGACTTCCTGCTGATCAGATCGTTGAGTCTGATTGCTTGATCGTGCAGTCTGTTGGTGGAACTGTCTTGCAGGAGGGCTTCGTGAAAATTGTCTTCTTTCCCTTTCTTGGTTTCCTTGACCTCCTCTGCATCTACCCTGATCTTCCTGTGCTCCTTGAACTCCTTTCCCTTTATTCTCCCCCTTTATGTCAGCATCAAGGGTTCGAATGTCTGCAGAAAGTTGATTCACTCCTTGGACAAGCTCTTTCAGTTGGCTTTATGTTTGAACAATGTCCTCTTGGCTTTCCTTGATCTGTTTTTCAGATCTATCTTCTTTGTTTTGGAGGGCAGTGAGAACAATGTCATTCTGTCATTCTTGATTAACATAAGATTTCTGGAACTCTTGAACTGTGGCTTTCAAGTTGATGAAGTTCTCCAACATAAGTTTATTTTGAACTTCTTGATTTTTCTGCATTTCAAGAACATCCTCTCTTTGCTTGGTGGCTATTTGGAAGTGAATCTCATCTCTGTCCTTCATGCTCTTAAGAATTTCTTGGATAATTTCCCTCAACTTCTTTGTAGGATCAACATTCATAGTACCAGAAAAGTTATTTGCAGCTGTGATCATTTGATTCAGTCAGATATGAATGAGGCCGGAGTGAGATTCCAGGCTTTCTTCTATGTTGTTGACCATGTCCTTGGTTGCTTCATTCGAGTCATCCTTTGTGGGCAAATTTGGGAGAGTATAATTGGTTTGAGGATTGTTGGATGGAGGGGATTCTTTCTGAGACTGATCTTGCATGGAGTAGAGATCAAGATCAAGACTAAAATAGTCATTTGAAGAGGAGGATGGTATGTCTGATGGAGGGGCCTGAGTTTCAATGTTTGGACTATGGGGCTCTATGATTTCTATTTGGGACTCTACGACTGGGCTAGAGTCATGGATCGTAGAGATGGTGGTTTGTGGGAGAAAAATAAAGTTGGTTGCATTTGGTTCCTCAGTTACAGAATTTTGGGATTCTGCAACTGAAAATTGATTTACTGGATTAAGAATCACTTCCAACAATCGAGGGAATTCATAGAATTGACTAAATGATGATGATGACAAGTGATTAACTCTGAAGTGAGTAGGGATAGATAGTACTCAAGTTTATCCTTTAAGGAAGAGTTGTTGGTAAGCAATTTCTTGGCAAAATTGAAACACCCTGGAAATCCATGAGCCAATACTGAGATGGATGTATACTCTTTGAAACTCCAGAACATGTGATCCCAACAGTTTAGGATTTGGGCATGATGATATGACATCATGGGTAGGTATGAGAACATATGATTGTAGAGATAACTTCTATACCCATCTCTGCCCACACCAGTGATCTGAAGGTCATCATCATTTACTTCCTCTTCTCTGTCTTCGTTGGAGGACTCCATTATCTCAATTGGCTCTTGATGATCTGGTACTGGTTCCTCTTCGTTTCTGGCAGGGACATCCTCTTCTGCCATGGAGATATCTTGAGGCTCCCCCTCAACTTGATCATCTTCTGGTAAGCTCATAAACTCCCCTTCAATTGGAGCATCTTCTTGAGTTTCAGGCATTTCCCCCTCAGCTGGTGTATTCTCTATCATGAGAATTTCAGGGATCTCCCCCTCAGCTAGAGCATTGTCCTCTTGACTTGCTCTGGATATTTCATTCTTAGCAACCATACTCTTTTTGCTTCCTTCTCGAGCACCTTTTTATTTTCAAGAATGTACTTCTTAACCAGCTTTCTCTTTGATTTTTTAGGTTTAGCCACAGCTTCAGGACTTTCTTGATTCTTAGTTTTGTCATGTTCAACAGCCACAATGCTTGAGGCAGCTACCTCCTTACTTGTCATGCTTGGTCTGGTCTCTACGAACAGTAGAGACTCTACGATTGAGGTGATTAATGACCTTTTGGACTTATGACCATCTTTGTTTTTCTTCAGGATCTGGGATATGGTAGCCCGATCCTCATCTGCTTCATCTTCCTGCTTCTTTCTCCTTAGCATCCTCAAAGTCTCTATATTAGAGGACTCTACAGGTATATCAGTGGTAGATTCTTGAGGTTCTTCCACTAGTCTAGCCCTTAGCTTCCTCTTGCCCTTGCCTTTTCTGGTAAGGACAGAGGGTTCTTCTTTGTTAATTTCTTCTTCTTCTTTGATCTCCCTGACCACAGACATGTTTCATGGAAGGCCTGAGTTCTTCAGATCCCCAATTCTTCCACTGGATTCTGTCATCATTCGAACATACTCTGCAGGGTTTTTTTCTTCCAATTTTTAAACAGTTGCTGGGTCATTCGCCTATTTGGGTTGATAGCTTCTCCTTCTTCATCCCCAATTTTGTCACCCAGGGCAGACTGTAGAATAATGCTTATGAATCGCCCATATAGCATCTTTTGAGGGTTTTTCGATTTCTTTGAGTTGACGATCCACTTACCAATTAATTCGAGCAATAGGGCTCCATAGTTGAGTTGTATACCATAATACATGGCCGTCATGAGCTTAAGTTGTACTTCGTTGACAGAGTCATGTCCTGAGCTCTTGCAGCATATACATTTCCCAATAATATCAGCCAAAAATTCGTACCTCTGTGGGAACTCCTTCTTCTTGTACCCTTTCACAGAGGGGTTTTCTTGTGATGCATTCTTCTTAGTTCCTCTTGGTAATCTACGCTGTTTATGACTAGATGCCCTTCAATTTTGAGACCTAGGGAAAGATTGATGTCTTCTGCCTTCAGTCTGATTTCTACTTCCCTTACTGTTGTAGTGAAGGTGTCTTTTTCAAACATACCATTTTTGTAGAAATCTTTTACCAGCTTGGGGTATATCAGTGTGTCTGCGCCCAAAGCCTCTTCGAGACCTGCCTTCTTCAGTAAGGCCAGAGTCTTGTGGAACTTGGGTTGAGCTGTTTTGAATTCGTCAAAACAGAGTCTGTAGCCTGAGATAACACTGGATGACGCCATTGATTTTCTAACGGGAAGTAAGATTCGACTGAGTTTTCTTCTGAGTTAGGTTTTTTTTGCTTTGAGAGAGGATGGGAGAGAGATAATCTTTTGAACTTCAGATTTCAAAAAAAAAATGATTTCAATTTGTACTTGTAACTTTCCTATCTTCTTTTTCGCTTAGTAGGACAGGTGTCGACTTTTGCTTGGCTCTACGATTTTTTTAGTTAAGGATTGTACTAATTTGCCCTTGACTCCTTCAGAGCTGAGGTGTCCTTAGGGAGGACTACGATCGTTGAGGTAGTTTAGTGATCGATGAGTGCTTTACCTTTGTCGAGTCTGAGCTACGATCGTCGAGTCTGTCCATCATTCGTTGTGTCTGATCTACGATCGTCGAGTCTATCCTGAACCTTGTGATGAGTTTTTAATAAAGCATTCTTTTAAGGTAACTCAGGAAGGGCCAACCTCTTGGAGTGAGTCAAGGGTTAGGTTTGTTCCTGAGACACTTATCAGAAGGATTGCTTGTTTTGAAGCTTATCATCACAGGGTGTACTCTTGCTTTGTTTATGAGGCTTTTTTCATCGTTGAGTCTGCTGAGTCTTTGCTACGATCATTGAGGTGGTTTTGTCTCTTCAGCTCTACGATCTTAGACTTCCCTTGATCATGTCTACGATTTTGAGTTTAGCCTTTGTATCTGTTATGGTTAGCACAATCTAGAGCATATATTTTATGGTTGAAGATTTAGCATGCCTAGCTCACTTATTAACTTATTAAATCTGGATTCATCTAGAGGTTTTGTAAAAACATCAGCAAGTTGATTTTCAGTAGGGATATATTGTAAAGATATAGTTCCATTTTGCACATGATCCCTGATGAAGTGATACCTTATTTCTATATGCTTAGTCCCAGAATGCATAACAAAATTATAAGTTATTGCTATGGCACTTGTGTTATCACAGTGAATGGGAATAGATTTGAAGTCAAACCCATAGTCAGCTAGCTGATTTCTCATCCATAGGATCTGAGTACAGCAGCTGTCAGCAGCAATGTATTTAGCTTCTGCAGTTGAAGTAGACACTGAGTTTTGCTTTTTGCTAAACCAGGATACCAGTCTATTTCCTAGCAATTGACAGGTGCCACTGGTACTCTTTCTATCTATTTTGCATCCTACAAAATCACTATCTATGTATCCTGTTAGTTCAAATGAGGATTCTTTGGGGTACCAAAGCCCCAAGTAAGGTGTACCCTTGAGATACCTGAAGATCCTCTTTACAGCAGATAAATGTGACTCTTTAGGGTTAGTCTGAAATCTAGCACATATGCATGTTGCAAACATTATGTCTGGTTTACTGACAGTTAGGTATAAAAGAGAACTTATCATACATCTGTATTGAGTTATATCAATACTTTTACCCTTTTCATCTTTGTCAAGCTTGGTTGCAGGAGCAATTGGTGTTTTCATGGGAGAGGCTGATTCTATGCCATACTTCTTGAGTAAGTCTTTGATGTACTTGTCTTGGTTTATGAAAATTCCTTCATTAGTCTGCTTTAGTTGCAGTCCAAGGAAGAAATTTAGCTCACCCATCATGCTCATTTCAAACTTGCTCTGCATCAGCTTAGAGAATCTCTTGCATAACTTTCCGTTAGTAGAACCAAAAATAATGTCATCAACATATATTTGAACTAATAAGTCTTTGTCTTTATGCTTTCTAAGGAACAGTGTGGTATCTACTCTACCTCTTATGAACCCATTTTCAATTAAGAAGTTAGTTAGTGTTTCATACCATGCTCTAGGTGTTTGTTTAAGACCATATAAGGCTTTGTCTAATCTATAAACATAATTTGAAAGAGATGGATTGACAAAACTTGGAGGTTGCTCTACATAGACTTCTTTTTGGAGTTCTCCATTTAGGAATGCACTTTTGACATCTATCTGAAACACTTTGAACTTCATGTGAGTAGCAAAGGCAAGAAAGATTCTGATGGCTTCCAGTCTGGCAACAGGTGCAAATGTCTCATTGTAGTCAATGCCTTCTTCTTGAGAGTAGCCCTTTGCCACTAATCTTGCCTTGTTCTTGGTTATGACTCCATCTTCATCCATTTTGTTTTTGAAGACCCACTTGGTTCCAATGACAGGATGACTCTTTGGTCTTGGTACCAATCTCCATACTTTGTTTAGTTCAAATTGGTTGAGTTCTTCCTGCATGGCTTCTATCCAAATGGAGTCTTCCATAGCATCCTCTATCTTCTTTGGTTCTGTTTGTGATTGGAAGCTTAGATAAAAGCATTCATTTTGAGTAGCAGCTCTTGTTTTGACTCTAGCACTCAGATCTCCAATGATTAGATCCTGAGTGTGATCTCTGGCCCATCTATTACCGGTTGGGACATCTGTCCTGATGCCTTCTTGTCTTAAGTCTTCAAGATCTATTTCTTCTTCATGGTGTGGAGGTTCACTGTCTTGCATAGACCTCTCTACGATCTCATTTTGTTGCTCAATGATTTCATTATCTGGCACTACGATCGTAGTGTTGGGCTCGACGATTTCATTCGTAGTGTCTGCACTATTGGTCGTAGTGTCTTGAAGTACCGTGTTGTCTGAGTCTGTTTCATCGAAGATGATATGAATTGAGACTTCAACACTCAGTGTCTTTTTGTTGAACACTCTATAAGCCTTACTGTCTGTGGCATATCCAAGAAAGATTCCTTCGTCTGACTTGGGCTGAAATTTTGTCAGATACTGCTTTCCATTGTTGAGAATGTAGCATGCACAACCAAAAACATGAAAGTAGCTGACACTTGACTTTCTTCATTTCCACAGTTCGTAGGGCGTCTTCTTGATCGTAGAGTGTATTAGTGATCTGTTCTGCATGTAGCATGCAGTATTGACAGCTTCTGCCCAGAAGTATTCAAGCAGATGTGCTGCTGCAAGTAGAGTTCTTCCAACCTCTATCAAAGTTCTGTTCTTTCTTTCAGCTATTCCATTTTGTTGAGGGGTTCGTGGAGCTAAAAAGTTATGACTGATTCCATTGTCTGTGCAGAATTGGTCCATTTCTGAGAAGTCAAATTCTCTGCCATGATCACTAATTATGGCCTAGATTTTCTCTCCTTTCTCTTTCATCACCAGTCTGAACATCTTGATTAATTGGGAGCTCGTTTCATCCTTTGAAGTTAAGAAGAATATTCATGTGAATCTGGTGTAGTCGTCGACTATAACTAGAGATTATCTTTTTCCTCTAAGACTAGTTGTTGGAATTGACCCAATTAGATCCATGTGAAGCAACTGCAGGGGCTTGTCGATAGAGTTGGCAGTTTTTCTTTTGAATGAGCTTCTGGTTTGCTTTCCAAGCTGACAGGCATTGCATGGCCTTTCTTTTACAAAGTTAAACTTAGGTAGGCCAGCTACGAGATCTTTTGATGCCAGTTTGGACATGCTCTTGAAGTTCAAGTGAGACAACCGTCTATGCCATAGCCAGCTCATTTCTTAAGAAGCTTTTGCCAGAAAACATATTGTCTCATCTGAGCTTAGTTGACCAAGATCCACTGTGTAAACATTTCCTTCTCTTGTCCCGGTTAGCTTTACAGCAGATGTCTTCAAATCTCTGACTTGACATTGGTTGTTGAGGAATGTCACTTGATGACCCTTATCGCAGAGTTGACTGATGCTTAGAAGGTTGTGTTGCAGACCTTCTACATATGCTACCTTGTTGAAAGATACTGCACCATTGCCAGCAGAGCCATATCCTCTTGTCTTGCCCGAGTCGTTGTCTCCAAAGATGACTGAGGGACCCTCCTTCTCTATGTAGTTAGATAAGAGGGCTTTGTTCCCGGTCATGTGCCTTGAGCATCCACTGTCCAGATACTATGTAGTGATCGTGGAGCTCTTTTCTTGTCAAAATATTGAACCTTCATTTTGGTACCCATATTTGCATGTGTCCTTCTTTGTTAGTGCCTTTGGGGACCCAAATCTGTTTAATCTTGGGTCTCACATGCATGAAATTATAATAACATTTGGCAGCCTTGTGACAATATTTATTGCATATAAAACACCTAGTATGATGCATGCCAGTGTGTGTATGATGATTCATCCTCCATTTGGACTTGTGTGGGTCTTTAATTATCATTCTATTAAACTGATTCTCATTTTCCATGTGTTCTTGGATTTCATAAATAGTGATGAGTGTACCTTACCTCTACTGTACCTTCCCAGTTGATTCGTAGAGTTGGTCTTGCGTGACTCTACGATTCTTCGAGGTTGGTGAGTAGAGGTTAGGTTACTCTTCTCTTTTATGAACCCCAGACCAGCATGAGATCCTTTACTCCTATGAGTATGAATGGAGACAGTAGGACAAGGTTGAACTTGTTCTTCCTTCTGTGAGGATTTCACAAAGGTAATGCTTCTACTGAAACTTGAGGCATTACTAGTGCTAGTTTCCTTTGTCTTTTCCACACAAGGCTCTGAGATGTATTCCCCAAAGTCTAGGCCTATTTTGTCGAATGTGCTTCTCTAACTAGAGAGCAGGCAGTCCATGGATGATGAGGATTTGTTCCATGTAGAGATAGTCTTTTCTAGATCCTCAATTTTAGAGGTTAGATTAGACTCTCTTTGTGCATTGAGTGTGTTTGTCTGTTTTAAGGTCTTATTCTCAGCCTCAAGCTTGGAGAGAAGATTAGTACTTAGAAGGGCTGTTTCAAGCTCTCCTTGAACTTTCTTCTTCTCCTCTTGAAGAAGTAAATGATCCTTAGACAAAACTCTGAACCACTTCATATATTGATGTAGATCAGTGGTTATGCCATGCAGTGCAGTTCTTAAGTCATTTATATCTACATCAGGTGAGTTGAAGTCAAATACCTCATCGAGACTTACATCATGTATGTTGAGGTTTTGTTTGTCCTTTGAATGTTTGGCCATTAGGCACAGATTTGCCATTTATGGTTCTTCTTCATCTCCGGAGTCAGCATTGGAGTCATTATCTGAATCACTCCACGATCCTCCAGCTACCAGGCCTTTGTCTCTCTTCTGAGGCCTTTTGTTTCCTTTATATTCTTTCTTTGCATGCTATTTCTTCTATAGTTCGTCTCTTAGAGGTTTGTTACAGTTGGCAATGAAGTGGCCAGACTTCTTGCAGTTGTAGAACAGATCATTTATTTGCTCTTGACTGCTGTAGTTGCTGAACTTTTTTGGCTTGCTAGTTTTGCCCTGACGCATGAACCTTCTCAGTCTTTTTACCAGCATAGCAAGGTCTTCATCATCGTCTTCATCACAATTAAAGTCAATCTCAGTGTTGACCTTTGATGCACTTTCAGTTGCCTTGAGAGCAACACCCTTATCTTTCCTTCTTCTTTCTGATAAGGTTTCAGCTCGTTGAGTCAGCTCCAGTTTGTATGTCAGGAGATTTCCATATAGCTATTGAACTGTCATCTCGTGAAGATTCTTTGACTCTCTTATAGCAGTGGTTTTGGTATCCCACTTGCTCGGTAGGGATCTCATGAACTTTATGATCAGATCTTTGTTAGGATAGATCTTCCCATATGCTCGTAGAGAGTTGAGCAGAACGTTGAATCTTTCATAGGTGGCAGTCACATTTTCTCCTTGAACATGAGCGAACATCTCATACTGCTGTGTCAGGAGAGATTGTTTGTTTTCTCTGACTTCTTCAGTTCCTTCGTGCATGATCAACAATGCTTCCAAAACCTCCTTAGCTGTTTTGCTGTTGACAACGTTTTCAAACAGATCACCTTCTAAGGATTTGAACAGGATGTTCTTAGCCTTTTTGTCAAGTTGGACAGCTCTCTTTTCGTTGTCTGTCCACTCTTCTTTAACCTTGATTTGTATTCTGTTTGGATCGTCAGTGGTTGGTGCAAGCTTTTTTGGAATATAGGTCCCATTTTGAATGGTCTCAAATAGATCTTCATCTATTGAGTCCATGTAAGCTTGTATCCCGACTTTCCAATTTACAAATTTATCCTTGTTGCACATTGGTGGCTTGCTGCCTTCTCCAGTCCTAGATTCGCTTGGTATATGTGCCATTGGATCTACTAAAGCTTGTAAGCTGTATAATAGAACCTGCTTTGATACTAATTGTTAGTTCCTAGTTGGCACAATAGTTATCTAGAAGGGGGGGGGGGTTGAATAGATATTTAAAAAATCTTTTTGTTTTAAACTTGTTCTTTAATGATGATTAAAACTTAGCGGAATTTATGTTTGTTTTAATCTTCTTTACAAAGAAGTAGAGTTATGTGAGTGATGCAATTATAACAGTTATAGCAGATATAACAGTTAGTATGAATGTAAAAGACACAGTCGTTTTTAAGTGGTTTAGAGCACTTAAAGCTCCTAGTCCACTCTTCTACTCAACGAGTAGAATATCCACTAAGGATGTCTTTTACAACTTCTGAATCACAGAGATTCCTTCTAGACCAGCAGTCTAGGAACTTCTTAGTTCACTCTTGAACTCTTCAAGTCCATCAGACTTTGCTCTCTTTCAGTTCACTTAGAACTCTTCAAGTCCAGCAGACTTGGTACTCTTCTTCAGTTGATTGATAGATGTTGAGTTCTTGATTGTTGCTACTCAGTTGCTGTTTAAGCACTTGTTCGAAAGAACTGAGTATTGAGCAAGCTTTGCAAATTCTCAGATCGTAGAGTTGAGCTTGAGAGCTGTTCACGTTATTTGTTCAATGCTTGTTTGGTTCTCTCTCATCTGTCTGATTTGCATATATGTGATCTTGAAAACTATCCGTTGGATCCATCCGTTGAGGTATTAAATGCATTTGACTTTTCTTATCTTTGATGGAGACATTTCTGCACATCTTCTGAAACTACATTCTGGCCCACTGACACAACAGACTGCTTTCTCACCTAACGCCTGAAAAGGTGTTTTTCCCCCTTACCAATGGTACTTTCCTTAGCTTCTTCATTGTGCTTCTTTGTTGCATACTAAGGATATTTCTTATTACTTTGGGATTGATGAGTACTGCAATGTCTAGAATCCATTCCTCACATGTTGGAATCTGTCTTCACACATATCATGAGGCTCGACGTTTTCTGACATAAGACAGATGATGCTCGACGGTTTATATCGTGATACTCTACGATTCAGATCGTAGTGACTTGTCGCCTTGATGCTTGATCTGATGCTATCAGTCGAGAGCACTACAATTTCTCTTAAACCTTTGCACACTACGATCTTTTATTGGTAGGTTCAAACTCTACGTTTTCGAGAGCACACTACGATCGTTGACTTGTAAACTCTATGTTTCCTTCAGCATGCTACGATCATTGAGTTGGCTCGACAAACGTTGGGACCACTCTACGATTTCCGAAGAGGCCCTTCAAGGCAGGAACACTACGATCTTTGAATCTCTACGTTTCTGCCTTGACTTCTGCAATGTTGATCCGATTTATACACTCCAATTTCTTCGAAGCCTATCTATTACATCTCAAGATCAACCTAACAGCTTTGATCTTTCTATCTATACATTCCTTTACAGAATGATACACGTTAAGAGCTTAGATCAACCTAACAAATTTGATCTATCACTAAGTCCTCGTACATATTTTACTTGAAGGACTTTACAAATAATTATGAGCATATACATTAAAACATCAAATCATAATATGCATTCTCCCAACAGTAATTACTGTAACAATTATTGAGTAGTGCCTTCTTACGTAAGAATCAATAATTGGTGCAATACCGTGTGCTACTGTGCAACACTGCGTATTATTGTGTTTTAACCACCGGGTATTCTAACAGTGTTAACGGTAACAACTACGCCGTTATTTATAAAAACTCATACTTGTCGTTTTCTTCATCCAATCGCTTTCTGTTATGAGGTCCACACAAGGTTGCGCCGTCGTACGAATATTCCCCGACAGTAAGAATATTCCACGACCAAACGAATATTCTTCGACAACAATTTTATAACCACTTGCTTATTTAAAAATATTTGCACATTTTACCCATAACTAACCACATTAATCAAATCAACCCCTTATTATTTCAAAATAATAATTAGAGAAAATTAAATCTTTATTTATAAAAAGTTAGGGCCTTACAACCCAGGTGAATAGTAACAGAGTGAATAGTACCCCGTGTATAGTACTTCAGGAATAGTAACCTCGTGAATAGTACTTCGAGAATAGTAAACCCGTGAATAGTACTCCGACATGAAAAAGTTAAAACTTATCAAGAATGCTCAGAATAACATTTCTATGAAAAGATACTAGATGAAGCGTAAATATCAAGTATATTCTACTAATGTAATGGAGTTTAGAAGCCAAAACTTAACAAAATGAGTGTAGAATTCAAAATCTGAAACGAAATAATATTACTTATATACTACAGAGTATGGAAGAAAATATTATTTCTTACGAGTATTGAACAAAAATAATATCCTTTACCTTAAAAAGAAGAGTATTCCGACTGGTAGGGCGGAGATATTCTTAAAGAAAACTTGAACTATTTTTTACACTCAAAGCTTCCTAAAACTCGAAAGAAATACGCTCAATATTATAGAAGAAGAATTCTCTGATTCTGGTGTGATTTTTTTTTTCTAAACTGAGCATCCTATTTAAAGGAGAATAGAAGGATACTATTGTTTAGAACTTTCACGGGTGAACCAATTGAAAAACTCACGAGCCGAATTCGAAATTTATATACGTCCTTTAAATAATAATAATAATATAATATTTAAATAAAATATTATATATATATATATACTGAATAACTTTCTACCGATTATTTTAAAAAATGGATAAATAGGGGTCCAAATAATAAGCAAAATTTATAACAAATACTTCATAAAAATTCTTTCAATATCTTAACAACATTTATTCATCATTATTATAACTCGCAATATTAATAACCAGATCGTTCCCAAGAAAAAGGGGCTTTCCAATAAAAATTTCTCTCTATTGGCTCGCAATTAGGTGACCAAAACCCCTTTCCTCGACAAAACTTTCTAGACATTGTTAATTATGCAGATAATAATATGAATAACTTGTCATCTCAATTATTGATTAAATAATATAAAATATTGACAATAATTGAATCAAATAACGTGATATACTATGCAACAATTACTGTAGCAATAATTGAGTATAAATGAGTGACTTCTCACGTAAATATCAATAATCAATACCGTGTGCTACTATGCCACCACACGTATTACTGTACTTTTATCACTAGGTATTTCAACAGTTAACGGTAAAACTTTCGTCGTTATTTTTTTAAAAAATATATTTCTGTCGTTTTCTAACTCCGACAATAACTCCGTTGTGGGGTCTACCAATGATTGTGTCGTCGTACGAATATTTCCTGTTAAAACGAATATTCTCCGACCAATCAAATAATTTATAATAACTTGCATACTTTGTAAAATTTATAAATATTACCCACAACTATAATATTATATCAAATCCACACCATAATATTCAAAAATATATATTTCGAGAGAAATTTAATCTTTATTTATGAAAATTGGGGTCTTACAACCTCCCCTTCTTATGAAATTTTGTCCTCGAAATTAGGGTACGTACCTGGTATGTCGAAGAGGTGAGGATACCTTGATTTCATTTCAGAATTTAACTCCCAGGTCATTTCCTTAACATCGTGGTTTCTTCACAAAACTTTGACTTGAGGTATAACCTTGGAGCGTAGAATATGTTCCTTCTTAACCAAGATTTTAACAGGTACCTCTTCATAAGTTAAATCTTCTGTTATTTCATCCGGTTCTAACTCAATAATGTGGTTCTGGTCATCCACATATTTACGTAACATAATTATATAAAAAACGTGATGAACACGAGACATACTTGGCGGTAAAGTAAGTCTATAGGCCACGATTCCTACTCGATCAAGGATTTCAAATGGGCCAATGAATCGAGGATTGAGCTTTCCTCTCTTTCCAAATCTCGTAACTCCCTTCCATGGAGTAACAAGTAACAACACGTGATCACCAACATTGAATTCCACGTCCTTTCGATGAAGATCAACATAACTCTTTTGTCGATCTTGTGAGGTTTTTATATGTTGCCGGATCTTTTGAATCTTCTTCATAGCCATACGTACTAATTCCGGTCCCAACAACGTTGCTTCGCCCATCTCGTCCCAGCATACTGGAGAAGGACACTTGCGTCCATACAACGCCTCGAATGGGGCCATGCCAATACTTGCTTGATAACTGTTGTTGTAGGAAAATTCCACCAATGGTAAGAACTTGTCCCAACTTCCTTTGAAGTCAAGGACACAGAGTCTTAATAGATTTTCAAGAGTTTGAATAGTCCTCTCCGATTGCCCGTCCGTTTGAGGATGATATGCCAAACTAAATCGTAAATTTGTGCCCATAACTTTTTATAAACTAACCCAAAATCGTAAAGTGAATCTTGGGTCTCGATCAGAATCTATGGATACTGGCATACCATGCAGTCTTACAATCTCATTTATGTAAATACGAGCAAGACGTTCAAGTGTATAAGTTTCTCGTATAGGTAAGAAATGAGTAGACTTGGTTAGTCTATCGACAATAACCCAAATCGCATCTATGCCTTGAGAAACCTTGGGAAGACCAGTAATAAAATCTATAGTAATGTACTCCCACTTCCATTTTAGAATTTCAAGTGGTTGCAATGGAACTTTTGGCACTTGATGCTCCGCATTGACTCGTTGACACGTTAGACACCTTGAGATAAACTCCGCGATCTCTCTTTTCATATTACTCCACCAAAATGTATGTCGAAGATCACAATATATTTTGGTACTTCCAGGATGGATTGCAAATGGTGTGTTGTACGCCTCCATCACGATCTTATACTTTACATCAGGGTTGTTAAGAACACAAAGTCTGGAGTTGAATCGAAGTATTCCTTCTTCATTGATTTTTGCTTCCGGAATAACACCTTCTTGCACTTTCTTTTCATACGCATCAGCTTCAGGTCTTTAGCTTGAACAACTTTAACTTCATCATTAAAGTCGGTTCTACTCGTATATTTACCATCATCACGTGGGTCCATGGAGTCTTTATCTCTATCTCCATCCTTTGTAAGTCATACAAAATGGGCCTTTGCGTTGACAATTTCGCACTCGTACCGGCATATGATCTTCTACTCAATGCGTCAGCTACAACGTTCGCTTTTCCAGGATGGTATTGAATAGTATGATCATAATCTTTTAATAGTTTGAGTCAACGTCATTGCCGCATGTTGAGTTCTTTTTGGGTGAAGAAATATTTGAGGCTTTTATGATCCGTATAGATCTCCACTTTCTCCCCATACAGGTAATGCCTCCAGATTTTAAGTACGAAAACGACTGCTGCCAACTCTAGATCATGAGTATGATAATTCCACTCATATTCTTTGAGTTGCCGAGAGGCATAGGCTATGACTTTCTTATGTTGCATGAGAACACATCCTAACCCTTTGTCCGATGCATCACTGTAGATGACTAATCCCTCCGAGCCAGATGGTATTATCAGAACAGGTGCTGAAATGAGTCTCTTCTTGAGTTCTTAAAAACTCTTCTCACATTTCACGCTCCAACCGGATTTTATATCTTTTCTAGTCAGCTGAGTTAATGGAGTAGCTATTCGAGAAAACCCTTCCACGAATCTCCGATAATAACTAGCTAATCCGAGAAAGCTACGTACTTCGGTCACTGATTTAGGTTGCTCCCAGCTTTGAATAGATTCAATATTTGCCGGGTCAACAGATATTCCATGACTTGATACTACGTGCCCAAAGAATGCTACTTCCTCAAGCCAGAACTCACATTTCTTCAACTTGGCATAAAGCTTGTTTTCACGAAGCTTTTGGAGTATCAGCCTCAAGTGTTGCTCATGATCTTCACAGCTTTTGGAATATATGAGGATGTCATCAGTAAAGATGACCACAAAGTGATCTAAATATTCCTTGAATACTCGGTTCATCATATCCATGAAGGCAACAGAAGCATAAGTCAATCCAAAAGACATGACTAAGAATTCATAATGCCCGTACCGAGTTCTGAAGGAAGTCTTTGGAATATCTTCAGTTTTAACCTTGAGCTGATGATATCCAGAACGAATATCGATTTTTGAAAAGAATTGTGCTCTTTTCTACTTGTCAAACATGTCATCAATGCGTGGTAACAGATACCTATTCTTGATGGTGACATGGTTCAATTCTCGGTAGTTAATACAAAGTCGCATACTCCGATCTTTCTTCTTCACGAATAGAACATGAGCACCCAAAGGAGATGTACTAGGACGAATGAAACCGATGTCTAACAATTCATGTAATTGGGTCTTTAACTCCTGAAGTTCAATAAGAGCCATTCGATATGGGGCTTTTGGAAATGGGTTTTGTACCGGGTTCAAGGTCGATACAAAATTCAATTTCACGCTCTGGGGGTAGGCCAGGAAGTTCTTCAGGGAATACGTCAGGAAATTTATTAACAATAAAAATATCATTCAAATCTGACGTATTTTTGTTTAAATCTGTGGCATGGGCTAAGAAAGCTTGACATCCATTTTTTAATAAACGAATAGCTTTATGGCTTGATATGACAGTGATTGACTTTAATGGTTTGGTTGTTTGAATTCGCATAATAGGTTGTTTAAAAATATGAAAGCTAACAACCTTACGAAAATAATCAATTTTTGCATGATTAATGGTTAACTAATCAATCCCTAAAATCACATCAAATTCAAGTATTTTTAAAGAAATAAGATCGACAAGTAACATGCGGTTGCCAATTTAAATCAAACAAGACTTATAAACAGTGGATGTAATGAAGGTTTCTCCCAACGGAGTTTCAATAGATAAGTCAAAGTCTAATTTCTCTGGAGTTAAATTTAAACATTGATCGCAAGTAAGAGAAATAAAAGAATGGGTAGAACCAATATCAAATAAGGTATAAACTTCACTAGAGTTTATGATTAGCTTAATCGTGAAAACCTAGTTTGGGTTCCTCGCTTTTTGGGAGGTCACGACAAACGTTCTCCCCTGAACTATCGGCTTTGACTTTTCTGGGTAGACCTTTGGTGCCTCCATCCCAACTGGACTTGGCTTTAGTGCATGAAAAAATCGAGCTAGGTGACCTTCTCTTCCATAATTGTAACACGTTTTGGACTGCTGCGTATAGTTTGGACTGATGTGTCCCTCCCCTCCACATTTGTAGCATACGATCGGTGATCGTTCTCCTTCTTTAATAATGGGTGCTGGTGCTGACGTCTTTCCATCATTATTGAATCTCATCTTCTTGAAATTTTCACTCTTATTGTCTTGGCCATGATTACCACTGAAGTGGCTACCATTTCTGGCATGTTGACTTCCTCCACGTTTGTTGTCACCGCTTCGATGACTGCTACCACCGGTATTATCATTTTGTTGGCTGCACTCTCTTGGTTGGGTTGACTCATTATCACGCTAAAATAACTGAGCCCTATTTACAACATCTGAATACAAACACAGTTTGTGAGAAATTAGGTATTGTTGTATCTCAAGTTTCTAACCTCGCAGAAACAGTCGCGTCATTCTCTCCTCATTATCAACCAGATGGGATGCAAACCGGGATAACTCGGCAAATTCAGCCTCGTAATGCGACATGGTCATATTATTTTGCTCTGGTTTGATAAACTCCACCTCTTTCACGTGACGAATACTTTCGGGAAAGTACTTGTCGTTGAACAGTTCTTGGAACTTCTCCCAAGACATATTGAGTGCGGAATGTTGAGTACGCTTTATGGATTGCCACTAGTAATCTACCTCTCCTCGCAACATGAAGGTGGCAAAAGGAAACCTTTTGCTCATCGGAGCATCCCAAGACATCAAATATCTTGGTGATTTGTTTTATCCACGTCTCCGCCTTAAGTGGTTTTGGCTCTCCCAAAAACTCAAGTGGTCTCAGCTCCTTGAACTGCGTAGCGATGACCATCCGAGGGTTTCCAGTATTTCCACCTGCATTTTGAACATGAGTCATTCTCGCCTGATGTTGCATGAATTGCATAAAGCCTCTGAACATTCCATCGTTCATCATTTGGTCAGTGTTGTTGTTTTCCTGAGGATTATTGCGTTTCTGATGCACATTATCCTGAGTATTGATCATTGGTGACTCAACGGTCTCATGTGCTCCATTACTTATCTCAACATTCTCGGATGTCATTTTAAAACACTGCCACAAAATAAGGGTTAATTGACATGTCACATATTATCCCTATATTCTGACCGACCAATTAAATAACAAATAAACTTAGGTAGATCATACTAGCGAAGGATTTCCCCGTCTCTCCCCTAGTTCTAGTCTCACATCTTAGCCAGGGATAATATCCCTAAGCTTTGATACCAACTGTGACGCCCCCAAAATAGGTATACATCACCCATTCTGAGTCGCCAAATACATGGTACAAAATTCAAATACAAACATAATTTATACAACTGTTTTGTCGTATTCTACACGATACTTAACAGTTGTATAAATTAAGTTTGTATTTGAATTCTGTACCATGTATTTGGTGACTCAGAATGGGTGATGTATACCTATTTTGGGGGTGTCACACTACGGGCCAAGGATATTCGTAAGTATCACATCCATGAATTATCCATGCACTACGGGCCAAAGATATTCGTTATTATCACCAGTGGTCATGATCATGCCAAACAACTTTTCATCAATGCACTACAGGCCAATGAGGACTTTTACCACATCATTTATAACATTACAAGTCATGATTATACAGATACATAAATCCTGGTCATAATCATACCAATCAATAGTCCACTTATGCACTACAGGCCAAAGATGACTTTCATCACAATATAAGCATGAGGATGATGACAATGATATAAGAATTCAATTAAGTGAGATCAAGAATAAATATTAAAGATTTATAATTCAATTTATCCAGAGTTTAAGAATGTCCAAATTGTCAACATGATAACTGCTTTGTGGAGTAAAATTCAAGAATAATATTCATGTATCAAAAATAATTTGGACATAACATAAATTAATTTTTGTCGTGAATAGTACCCCGGTATGAAAAGACCAAAATTTAACAAGAATGTTCAGAAAAATAATTCAGTGAAACGATACTAGATAAAGCCCAAATTTCAAGGATATTCTACTAATTTCAAGGAGTACAGAAGCAATACTTATCAACATAAGTGTAGAATTAGGAATATGAAACGAAATAATATTACTTACATACTACAGAGTATGAAAATAAAATATTATTTCTTACGAATATTGAATGAAAATAATATCCCTTACCTTAAAAGGAAAGTACTTTTGACTGGTATAACGGGGATATTCTTGAAAAAACTTATATTATTTTTTACACTCAAAGCTTCCTTAAACTTAAAAGAAATACGCTCAATATTATAGAAGAAGAATTCTCTGATTCTGGTGTGATTTTCATTTCTAAACTAAGCATCCTATTTATAGGAGAATGGCAGGGTACTATTTAAAAAGAAAAATCACGGTCTGCACAGTAAGATTCGGACGAATTCACGGGCGTTCGACTGAATTTTTTTGATTTTACTATGCAACACTATGCAAATACTATGTAGTACTATGCAGACACAATGTAATAAAATAAAATAAAATATATTCTATTTATAAAAAGTATTATGTTTTATATAAAAAGTTTTATATTTTATTACTATTATAATAATAATAAAACAAAAAATGAGATAATTTTCTACCGATGATTTTGAAAAATGAATTAATCAGTCAAACTTACAAATCATTAATATTATATCTCACAATATTAACAACTAGATCATTCTCACGAAAGAGGGGACTTTCTGATAAGGACTTCTTCTTATTGGCGCGCAATTAGATGATCAAAACCCTTTCCTCGACAGAACTTTTTAGACATTGTCAATAATGCAAATAATAATATGAATAACTGTGTCGTCCCAATTATTAATTTAATAATATAAAATATTGTGCAGATAATACTGTGACAATAATTGAATTAATAATATAAGATACTATGCAGCAACTACTATTACAATAATTAAGTATAATTGAGTGACTTTTTACGTATGTATCAATAATCAAAGATACAGTACAATACTGTGCGCTACTGTGCAATCACGCGTATTATTGTACTTTTATCACCGGGTATTTCAACAGTTAACGGAAAAAGTTTTGCCGTTATTTTTATAAAAAAGTTATTTATGTCAGTTTCTATATCCGACAGTAATTCCGTTATGGGGTCCACTAATGATTGTGCCGTCGTACGGATATTCCCCGACCAAACGAATATTTTATGACAACTTACTTACTTTGTTAAATTTGTAAATATTACCCACAACTATAACATTATATCAAATTCACACCTTATTATTATTCAAAAAAAACATTTAGAGAAAATTAAATCTTTATTTGTAAAAGTTGGGGTCTTACATATATTATGCTAATTTCAGGGCTTATAGAAGCAATACTTACCATAGTAAGTTTAGATTTAGGAATATGAAAAGAAATAATATACGAAATTGCAAATGGATTTTCACCCGTTATGCGGTAATCCGCGTAAACAGATCTTTTCCACAAATAAAGAATGAGTAAGAAGGGCTATTCACCATGCATGCGGTAATCCGCGTAGACATGTTATTCACATAAATTAAAGAATGAATACGAAGGGTTATTCACCATGCTTGCGATAATCCACGTAGATAGGTTATGTGACAAACGAGATTTTGTAAAGATTTTGTAATAATTATTTGAATATTTATTGAATTAAATAATTATTTAAAGATGATTTAATTATTGGATTAAATAATTAATTGATGCAATTGTGGTAGATTAATTTAATTATATGTGTTATATTTATTAAATTAATGTGGAGAATGTTTATTATTCAAAGTATGTATTTATGTGACATTATTGAATTAAATGAAATATTTAATAAGCATAATGTTATTTTAATTAATTTAATAATTAATTAGAGAATTAATTAATTTGTGTATAATCAAGTCCAGCTGGGACGGTGGCACCAAAGGCGGATACAGACAAAATAAAGTCGGTGGTTTCAGGAAGAGCGTTTTTCGTGACTTCTCAAAAAGTGAGTAACCCGAACGAAGTTAGCACGGGTTAGTTAATTATAAATTCTTGCAAAGTCTATACCTTATTAGATACTGGTTCTATCCATTCTTTTATCTCTCTTGTTTGCGCTCAACGTTTAAATTTAACTCCGTAGAGATTAGACTTTGACTTATCGGTTGAAACTCGGTTAGGAGAAACCTTCGTTACCTCTACTGTTTATAAATCTTATTTGATTCAAATCGACACTTTCACGTTACCTGTCGATCTTATCTCTTTGAAAATACTTGCCTTTGATGTGATTTTAGGAATCGATTGGTTAACTACTCATCATGCTTTTCGTATGGTTGTTAGCTTTCATTTTCATAACCAACCTATTATGCGAATCAAGCAATCAAACCACTAAAGTCAATCATTGTCATATCAAGCCATAAGTAAAGAGCCCCGATCCTTTCCTTGTTGACTTCCTTGTGTGGAATGCACCGAAGTCAAACTTTCTGTAGGCGACGTCGTGAATGACGATGGTAAGTTTATAGGTATCAATGTGACGTACTATCCAACTCTTGGATGAGAGTCACAATTTTAAATGATATTTTTATTGTTAATAAATTCCCGACGTATTCTCGAAGAACTTCCTAGCCTACCCCATAGCGTGAAATTGAATTTTGTATTGACCTAAGTACAAAACCCATTTATAAAACCCTCAAATATTTCTTAAACCAAAACGAATGTATAATGCGCCAAAGACGTTGGCTCGAGCTATTGAAGATTAGAACTATACCATTCAATATCATTGTGGAAGATTGAACGTTGTAGCCGACGCGTTGAGTAGAAGATTGTATGCGTTTACGAGTGCGATGTTGTTAACACAAAAATCCATTTCGTATAACTTATAAATGATGAAGATAGAGTTAAAGACTCTAGGGACCCATGCGAAGAGAACGAATATACGAGTAGAATCGACTTTAATCGATAAAGTTAAAGCCGCTCAAACTACACACCTGGAGCAGATGAATATGAAGAAGAAGGTTCAAGAAGGTGTTATTCTAGAAGCAAGAGTCGATGAATAGAGGAAATCTCAACCCTTGATTTAATTGGCCCATTTATAATCCTCGACCGAGTAGGAACTGAGGCCTATAGACTTGTTTTACCGCCAAGTATATCGCGTGTTCATAATGTTTTTCACGTATCAATGTTACATAAATATATGGACGACCCGAATCACATTATTGAATTAGAACTAGACGAGATAGCAGAAGATTTAACGTATGAGGAGATACGTGATAAAATCTTGGATAAGAAGGATCGTATTCAACACTCAAATGTTATACCTCAAGAGTTAGAATCTGAAATAAAATCAAGGTATCTTCATCTCTTCGGTATACCAGGTACGTACGTAAATTTTAAGGGCAAAATTTTATAAGGAGGGGAGATTGTGAGACCCCAGATTTTATGAATAAAGATTTAAATTTCTCGAAATATATTTTTTAATATTAAGGTGTGGATTTGATATAATGTTATAGTTGTGGGTAATATTTATAAATTTTGCAAAGTAAGCAAGTTGTTATAATATTCGATTGGTCGGGGAATATTTTTTTTAATAGGTACTATCCGTACGACGACATAATCATTGGTGGACCCCACAACGGAAGTATTGTCGTAAATAGAAAACGACATAATTATCTTTTTATAAAAATAACGGCGAAAATGTTACCGTTAAAACTGTTGAACTACCCGGTAGTAAAAGTACAGTAATACGTGTGGTTGCATAGTAGCACACGGTATTGATTATTGATGCTTACGTAAGAATTCACTCAGTTATACTCAATTATTGCTACAATAATTGCTGCATCATATCTCTTATATTATTGATTCAATTATTGTCACAGTATCATCTACATAATATTTTATATTATTAAATCAATAATTGAGATGACAAAGTTATTCATATTATTATTTACAATATTGACAATGTCTAGAAAGTTCTAGCAAGGAGAGGTTTGGTCATATAATTGCGCGCCAATAGGGAGAAATCCTTATCGGAAAGCCCTCTCTTTCCTGGGAATGATCTGGTTGTTAAATATTATGAGTTATAATATTAATGATGAATAAGTTCATGTTGATTAAAGATGAAATTGATAGTTCTATTGTGTTGAAATTATTAGTGTTAGTGGAAATTGACATTTATTTCGAAGATAATTAATGTCTGGAGGTTATATTGATCAATTGGGTAATTCACCGAATAAATGAGTAATTAATTGCTATTAATTCACATGATTATTGTGACAACCCCAAAATAGGTCCATTCCATCCAACCCATTCTGAGTCGCCAAATACATGGTACAGAAAACAACTACAACTCTATTACAACAATTGTCGTGCAAAATACAACAACACATATGCTGTGAGTTTGTATACAAATATATATCAACTGTGACTCATGTCCCAACCGTGGACATCACCTCATACTAACACCTTACATAAAGGTATAGTCGAAAGCTGTTTTAGAAATTAGAATCTTTGGGAAGTGCTCAAGGAAACTTTCGTACATGGGAGGCCATGCGTCTAGGTTATTATAGATATCATATGGCCACAGAATTATCCTTGGTTGACCCAATAGACCCCAAAGAAAAACAAGAAGATTACTATCATATTCTTCCCAATGGCAAGTCTTCTCCTGACATATCATTATCTCCACTGTCTCTAATTGAGAGTTATGTTTCAAATAGACTCCAAGATCATATAGATAGTGCTGGTAGATATATTCAGCAAGTGGATGAGCACATCCATGTTTTATGATGACACGAGGTGGTATGTCATTAGACATCTTGTATGACAGTGGCAAAACACCCTTCCAAGTTAAATTCACCTCACCCTCAACATCTATAGACCACCGTTCTATTCCCTTGTTATTCCCCCCCGGCTCGACCCAGCTACACTCGTATTACCTGAAAGGAATTGTGAAGCAAAAGGGTGAGCACAACTAGCTCAGTAAAGAATGTCATGACTAAAGATAAATAAATTATCAATAGCCTTCAACAGTAATAAATCAGAGATTTAGAACATATGGTATATGATAAAAAATTTCAACCATAGTTGCAGCGGAACAAGCAATCCATTAGAAGAGTCAAATAGACTATAAAGTCTATTATCTTCTCCATGTTAAAAGTCCATCAACAATGTTTTATCCATATAACATCAATCAACAATTCCTGTCCACAATCACATGTATAACTCATAATCGTAATTGTTGTTCTAAATTCCTTTTCTCATCCAGGACAAAGATAATTTTTATCACCTGAAACATCAAAGATCATGGTTATACTAAATTACAGTTCATGTTCATAGTCATACTAATAAATTCATCTTTGCACTACGGCCAAAGATATACATCAATAAGTCATCTTTGCACTACAGGCCAAAGATATTCTTCAACAAGTCATCTTTGCACTACAGGCCAAAGATATTCATCAACAAGTCATCTTTGCACTACAGGCCAAAGATATTCATCAGAAATCATTCATCTTTGCACTACAGGCCAAAGATATTCAATTATATCATCATTTAGAACTGAGGATGATGAAAAAAAATATTTTTAAAGAAACGAATCCAGTGAAACAAAATGACAAGGATTAAGTATTAAGGATTCGTACTTTATTTTATCCATGTCCAAAAATACCTCAAAAATAATCATAGTGGTGTAAAATTCAAGAATGATCAAAACATGGATACAATCAAAGCTAGTATCCACAATAGATATTTTAGACGAAAAGGGAAAATTTTCATTTTTCGATGAATAGTGCTGTATTCGTGAATAGTGTCGTATACGTGAATAATAAATCCGACACCAAAAGATGGTAATTTCACAAAAAAAAACATCTTCCCGCTTCGTGAATAGTACTCGTGAATAGTAACTCGTGAATAGTAACTCATGAATAGTAACTCCGACATGAAAAAGTTTCAAATTTGATAAAAAGTTCCAACCAATATTTCGGCATAATGATATTGAAGAAATAATATCATTTTAGAAGAAAATAACCTCCCTTACTATCCCTTACCTCGAAAGACAGTACCTCTGACTGGAATAACACTGAACGAACCTGCACCGTATAGCAATACTCAAAGTATACTCAAAATACTCACAAGAATACGCTCGATAATATAGAGAGAGAAAACTTCAGTTTCTGGTGTGATTTTCAATTCTAACCTAAGCACCTATTTATAGGAAATTGCTTAGAACACCAACGCAGAAAATTTAATATAATATTAATATATATATAATCATCTACGCCAACCCTTGAATCTGATTTTCAACCATTGAACACATGCTCCCTTCTAGAAAAATAAATAAAAAACGTTTTTCTTAAAAAAAATATTTTAAACTTCCAAAAATCAATTATTTCGGAGCTTTGGAACTTCAATAATTCACAATAAATAGCCCTTTTGCCAGAAAATTCGAATCTCGCGACTTTTAATAGGAAATTCAATTCTCTACAACTTTGTAGAAGGAAGTTTTTCTAAATTCCAAACAGAAATTGACCGAAATCCATAAACAGGCGATTTTACAGGCTATAATCAAATTTCAGTCAATAATTGTGTCCACCAACACACAAAATATGTGTTAAACATTTAATGCCACAAAAATACTCTTCCTCCTCATATACTCATATATCCCACATTCATCGTAAAAATATCATCACTAATATATTATTAAAATAATATATTTAAATGAATTATTTTATCAGAAAAAGATAAAATATTAATTTTCAACAATTGTCACTTTAAAAATTTTCTCCATCTATATCCACATAAAATCAATATTTTCCTCATCATATGAATCAATAATTAATTATTCACAAATAATATTACAGAATCACAATATTGGCAACCAGACCGTTCCCAGGAAAGATGGGGCTTTCCAATAAGAATTTCTTCTTACTGGCGCGCAATTAGGTGACCAAACCTCTCCTTAGACAGAACTTTCTAGACATTGCCAATAATGTTATCAAATAATATTATTCAGATAATATGAATTATTGCTTCGATAATGGAAAATACTGTGTAATGACAATTATTGAAACAACAGTAATATAAAATATCAATGCAGCAATTATTGAATCAATAACATAAAATACTGAACAGTAATTACTGTAACCATTATTGAGTAGTGTCTTCTTACGTAAGAATCAATAATTGGTGCAATACCGTGTCCTACTGTGCAACAACGCGTATTACTTTACTTTACCCACCGGGTATTCCAACAGTGTTAACAGTAACGATTACGCCGTTATTTATAAAAAAACTTTAATTTGTCGTTTTTTTCATCCGACAGTTATTTTGTTACGGGGCACACAAAAGGCTGCGCCGTCTTACGAATATTCCCCGACAGAAAGAATATTCCACGACCAAACGAATATTTCCCGACAACAATGAGTATTTTATAACCACTTGCTTATTTTTGAAAAAAAATATTCATATATCACCCTTAACTTTAACCTTTTATCAATTTAACCATTTACTGAATTGTAAATATAAGAAAAATTGAATACTTTTATTTCATAAAATTCGGGGTCTTACAATCTCCCCTCCTTATGAAATTTCGTCCCCGAAATTTACGTACCTGGTATTTCGAAAAGTTGAGAATACCTTGCTTTCATTTCAGATTCTATCTCCCGAGCCATTATGATTTCTCCATTACTCATCTCCCGTGATAACTTCATTTGCATTCTCATTTGTTGGGAAGTCATGACAACAGCTATCTCTCGAACTACCCGGTTTTGACTTGTCTGGGGCAGCATTTGGCGTCATCACTACCGTTGGAACATACTTTTCTATAGGGCATATTCCTCCCTCAACTGCCTCTTCATACTCCTGATTCATGATCTGAATCATCAATCTTCGATCCATATCAAATTCAGGTTGACCGCTCTGTACAGGGTAATTCAAAACTCGATGTTGAGTTCTCACAATTGCTTTCCAAAAAGAGAAATTCATATCATCTATTTTAGCCTTCTTAGATCGAACATCTCTTTCCACAATATCTACGTGTCGTGTGGATTTTACCCATGCATCACTTATTCTCACTCGTTTAGTTTTTTCTTCTTTCAGCTCAGATTCCATCTTTATCATCTTATACTCTGCCAAAGAATGCTTCTGTTCAAGCATCACATATCGGGTAACACAAGCTTGAATTGTTGCATCCTTTTGCTCCACGACTGCCTGCAATTCTTCAGCCTGCTCTTCTAACTCATGAATACGATTTTGCAATTCTACATTTTGATCATAAAATACCTCTAATAAACTCTCCTCAGGTACCTCTTCTTCTTCTTCTTCCTCTTCTTCCTCGCTCTCAGCTGTTACCTCTGCGACTATCTCGGGTGCAACTATAAATTCTTCACTCACCACATGGATATCTCTAATTACTTCTTCGTCTGTCATCACATTAGTGATTAGAGGTATCCCAACAGTCTCATTCACTCCATTGTTAGCATTCTCAGCAGCCATTCTCAAATACTGCCATAAAACAAGGGTTAATTAAACAAATTAACATATCGCATAATATCCATATATTATGACCGACCAACAATTAAGCTTAGGTAGGACATACTAGTGAAGGATTTACTCATCTCTCCCCTCCTAGTTCTAATCCCGATCTCCGCCAGAGATCATATCACTAAGCTCTGATACCAACTGTGACAACCCCAAAATAGGTCCATTCCATCCAACCCATTCTGAGTCGCCAAATACATGGTACAGAAAACAACTACAACTCTATTACAACAATTGTCGTGCAAAATACAACAACACATATGTTGTGAGTTTGTATACAAATATATATCAACTGTGACTCATGTCCCAACCGTGGACATCACCTCATACTAACACCTTACATAAAGGTATAGTCGAAAACTGTTTTAGAAATTAGAATCTTTGGGAAGTGCTCAAGGAAACCTTCGTATATGGGAGGCCATGCGTCTAGGTTATTATAGATATCATATGGCCACAAAATTATCCTTGGTTGACCCAATAGACCCCAAAGAAAAACAAGAAGATTACTATCATATTCTTCCCAATGGCAAGTCTTCTCCTGACATATCATTATCTCCACTGTCTCTAATTGAGAGTTATGTTTCGAATAGACTCCAAGATCATATAGATAGTGCTGGTAGATATATTCAGCAAGTGGATGAGCACATCCATGTTTTATGATGACACGAGGTGGTATGTCATTAGACATCTTGTATGACAGTGGCAAAACACCCTTCCAAGTTAAATTCACCTCACCCTCAACATCTATAGACCACCGTTCTATTCCCTTGTTATTCCCCCCCGGCTCGACCCAGCTACACTCGTATTACCTGAAAGGAATTGTGAAGCAAAAGGGTGAGCACAACTAGCTCAGTAAAGAATGTCATGACTAAAGATAAATAAATTATCAATAGCCTTCAACAGTAATAAATCAGAGATTTAGAACATATGGTATATGATAAAAAATTTCAACCATAGTTGCAGAGGAACAAGCAATCCATTAGAAGAGTCAAATAGACTATAAAGTTTATTATCTTCTCCATGTTAAAAGTCCATCAACAATGTTTTATCCCTATAACATCAATCAACAATTCCTGTCCACAATCACATGTATAACTCATAATCGTAATTGTTGTTCTAAATTCCTTTTCTCATCCAGGACAAAGATAATTTTTATCACCTGAAACATCAAAGATCATGGTTATACTAAATCTCTGTTCATGTTCATAGTCATACTAATAAATTCATCTTTGCACTACGGCCAAAGATATACATCAATAAGTCATCTTTGTACTACAGGCCAAAGATATTCATCAACAAGTCATCTTTGCACTACAGGCCAAAGATATTCATCAGAAATCATTCATCTTTGCACTACAGGCCAAAGATATTCAATTATATCATCATTTAGAACTGAGGATGATGAAAAAAAATATTTTTAAAGAAACAAATCCAGTGAAACAAAATGACAAGGATTAAGGATTAAGGATTCGCACTTTATTTTATCCATGTTCAAAAATACCTCAAAAATAATCATAGTGGTGTAAAATTCAAGAATGATCAAAACATGGATACAATCAAAGCTAGTATCCACAATAGATATTTCAGACGAAAAGGGAAAATTTTCATTTTTCGATGAATAGTGCTGTATTCGTGAATAGTGTCGTATACGTGAATAGTGTCGTATACGTGAATAATAACTCCGACACCAAAATATGGTAATTTCACAAAAAAACATCTTCCCGCTTCGTGAATAGTACTCGTGAATAGTAACTCGTGAATAGTAACTCGTGAATAGTAACTCATGAATAGTAACTCATGAATAGTAACTCCGACATGAAAAAGTTTCAAATTTGATAAAAAGTTCCAACCAATATTTCGGCATAATGATATTGAAGAAATAATATCATTTTAGAAGAAAATAACCTCCCTTACTATCCCTTACCTCGAAAGAAAGTACCTCTGACTGGAATAACACTGAACGAACTTGCACCGTATAGTAATACTCAAAGTATACTCAAAATACTCACAAGAATACGCTCGATAATATAGAGAGAGAAAACTTCAGTTTCTGGTGTGATTTTCAATTCTAACCTAAGCACCTATTTATAGGAAATTGCTTAGAACACCAACGCAGAAAATTTAATATAATATTAATATATATATAATCATCTACGCCAACCCTTGAATCTGATTTTCAGCCATTGAACACATGCTCCCTTCTAGAAAAATAAATAAAAAACGTTTTTCTTAAAAAAAATATTTTAAACTTCCAAAAATCAATTATTTCGGAGCTTCGGAACTTCAATAATTCACAATAAATAGCCCTTTTGCCAGAAAATTCGAATCTCGCGTCTTTTAATAGGAAATTCAATTCTCTACAACTTTGTAGAAGGAAGTTTTTCTAAATTCCAAACAGAAATTGACCGAAATCCATAAACAGGCGATTTTACAGGCTATAATCAAATTTCAGTCAATAATTGTGTCCACCAACACACAAAATATGTGTTAAACATTTAATGCCACAAAAATACTCTTCCTCCTCATATACTCATATATCCCACATTCATCGTAAAAATATCATCACTAATATATTATTAAAATAATATATTTAAATGAATTATTTTATCAGAAAAAGATAAAATATTAATTTTCAACAATTGTCACTTTAAAAATTTTCTCCATCTATATCCACATAAAATCAATATTTTCCTCATCATATGAATCAATAATTAATTATTCACAAATAATATTACAGAATCACAATATTAGCAACCAGACCGTTCCCAGGAAAGATGGGGCTTTCCAATAAGAATTTCTTCTTACTGGCGCGCAATTAGGTGACCAAACCTCTCCTTAGACAGAACTTTCTAGACATTGCCAATAATGTTATCAAATAATATTATTCAGATAATATGAATTATTGCTTCGATAATGGAAAATACTGTGTAATGACAATTATTGAAACAACAGTAATATAAAATATCAATGCAGCAATTATTGAATCAATAACATAAAATACTGAACAGTAATTACTGTAACCATTATTGAGTAGTGCCTTCTTACGTAAGAATCAATAATTGGTGCAATACCGTGTCCTACTGTGCAACAACGCGTATTACTTTACTTTACCCATCGAGTATTCTAACAGTGTTAACAGTAACGATTACGCCGTTATTTATAAAAAAACTTTAATTTGTCGTTTTCTTCATCCGACAGTTATTTTGTTACGGGGCCCACATAAGGCTGCGCCGTCGTACGAATATTCCCCGACAGAAAGAATATTCCACGACCAAACGAATATTTCCCGACAACAATGAGTATTTTATAACCACTTGCTTATTTTTGAAAAAAAAAATTCATATATCACACTTAACTTTAACCTTTTATCAATTTAACCATTTACTGAATTGTAAATATAAGAAAAATTGAATACTTTTATTTCATAAAATTCGGGGTCTTACAATTATAACTATTTATTCACATGTGTGTACAATTGATTCACATTCTTGTACTATTAGGGGTGGTGGTGCAAGATTGATAATACTTGCATGACTAAGTTAAAAATGGAGGTATAGATGGAGGTACTATACTGTAATTCGTATTTTCACATGTCTAGAACTATTGATTTACATGATTTACTATTGATTCACATTATTTACTATTAGGGGAGGTGGTGCAAGTTTGATAATACGTGTAGGACTAAATTAAAAATGAAGAAAAAGAGGGAGGTATTATACTGTAATATTTCGAGCCCCAAAACGTACAATTATTGAAACTATATTTTCCTATAAATAGAAGCTCATTCTTCCTTCATTTCTCACCAATTCACTAAAGCTATAGAGCAATTATTATAGAGAGAAATTATAGAGAGAAAGAAGAAGAGAAGTCTGCTACCTCACTATTTTAGTATCCAGTTTTCTTCTAAAGTAAGGGGTATTATTCCTTCGTATTCATGAAGAGAGTTATTTTCTTTCAATACTCGTAAGGGTTGTTATTTCATTCTTTATTATTATGTTGGAATAACCTGTCTATTCGAAGTACCTCATACATGGTGAAATTCTTCTGTTATTCAATTCTTTATTATTCTGTTGGAATAACTTGTCTGTGCAGTCTATCGCATGCCTGGAGAATTCTGTTGTTATTCTATTGGAATATCCTGTCTGTCCGGATTACGCATGACCTGGTTCCATTCTTTATTATTCTGTTGGAATAACCTGTCTGTGCGGTCTATCGCATGCCAAGTGAATTCTTCTGTTATTCCATTATTTATTATTCTATTGGAATAACCTGTCTATGCGGATTACCGCATGCATGGTGAATGATCATTTGTATTCATTCTTTATTAAATTGTGGAAATGATTTGTTTACGTGGATTACCGCATGGCGGGTGAAAATCCATTTGCAGTTTTATATATTCTATTATACCCGTATGAGATATCATTTATTTTGTACTCGTCATGAAATATCATTTTATTTGGTATTTTATTTATGAGTTACTATTCACGGGTTAATATTCACCAAGTTATTATTCACTCTAGTATTATTCACTCTGGTATTCTGAGCACTTTTCGTGTCAGAGTACTATTCACGAGTTACTATTCACGGGTTACTATTCACCCAAATTATTATTCACCCGAATATTATTCACTCGGGTATTTAGAGTACTTTTTATACTGGGGTACTATTCACGAGATACTATTCCCGAAGTACTATTCACGGGGTACAATTCACGGGGTACTATTTACCCAAAAAATATATTTCTTTTCTGTCCAAACTATTTTTGGTACATGAATATTATTCTTGAATTTTACTCCACAAAGTAGTATCATGTTAACAATTTGGACGTTATTGATTTCTGGATAAATTAAATTATAAATCTTTAAAATTTATCCTTGAACTTGTTTTATTGAATTATTATGTCATTGTCATCATCCTCATGCTTATATTGTGATGAAAGTCATCTTTGGCTTACATGCAGAGATGTACTTGGTATGATTATGACCAAGGATTATTCGATATAATCATGACCGTAATGTGACGAATGATGTGGTGAAAGTCCTCATTGGCCTGTAGTTCATTGATGGACAGTTGTTGGTATGATTATGACCAGGGATTATTCGGTATAATCATGACCATTGATGATTACATGAATATCATTGGCCGTGGTGCAGGGATGATTTGATTTTATTTATTAAGCCGAGTCTCAGCGATAAAGTTGATGAAAAACTTTTTAAATCATAGAAGATAGAAGATTTTATGCTCTATTTGACTCTTCTAATGGATTGCTTATTTTCGCTGCAGTTTTTAAGCTAAAACTTGTTGTCTATTGTATTTTATCAGTTGTTATACTGTTGAAGGCTAAGGATAATTTATTCTGCATTATCTTAGTCCTAATATTTCTTACTGGGCTAGTTGAGCTCACCCTTTCTTTCATTGTTCTCTTCAGGAAATGAGAATATAGTTGGGAAGAGTCGGGAAATGGAGTGACGGTCCAGATGATAACATTAGTAGTCCTCACTATTCTATAAAATAGTGTGACAAGAAATGTAATGATGACTCTATTTGAGAGTGGATATTGTCTAGAAGGCAATATTCTTGTTTAAACTCTCAGCTATGGTTTGTCGTATTTTGCACGACAGTTGTATAATTAAGTTTGTATTTGATTTATGTACCATGTATTTTGCGACCCAAGATGGGTGATGTATACCTGTTTTGGGGGCGTCACAGTTGGTATCAAAGCTTAGGGATATGATCCCTGGCTGAGATGTGAGACAAGAACTAGGAGGGGAGAGATGGGGAATTCCTTCGGTAGTATGACCTACCTAAGTTTATTTGGTATTTAATTGGTCGGTCAAAGTATAAGGATAATATGTGATATGTCAATTAACCATTGTTTTGTGATATGTGATATTTGTGTATAATCAAGTCCAGTTGGGACGGTGGCACCAAAGGCGGATACAGACAAAACAAAGTCGGTGGTTTCAGGAAGAGCGTTTTTCGTGACTTCTCAAAAAGTGAGTAACCCAAACAAAGTTAGCACGGGTTAGTTAATTATAAATTCTTGTGAAGTCTGTACCTTATTAGATACCGGTTCTACCCATTCTTTTATCTCTCTTGCTTGCGCTCAACATTTAAATTTAACTCCGTAGAGATTAGACTTTGACTTATCGGTTGAAACTCGGTTAGGAGAAAGCTTCGTTACCTATACTGTTTATAAATCTTATTTGATTCAAATCGACACTTTCACGTTACCTGTCGATCTTATCTCTTTGAAACTACTTGCCTTTGATGTGATTTTAGGAATCGATTGGTTAACTACTCATCATGCTTTTCGTATGGTTGTTAGATTTCATTTTCATAACCAACCTGTTATGCGAATTCAAGCAATCAAACCACTAAAGTCAATCATTGTTATATCAGGCCATAAGTAAAGAGCCCTGATCCTTTCCTTGTTGACTTCCTTGTGTGGAATGCACCGAAGCCAGACTTTCTGTAGGCGACATCGTGGATGATGATGTTAAGTTGATAGGTATAAATGTGATGTACTATCCAAGTCTTGGATGAGAGTCACAGTTTTGAATGATATTTCTATTGTTAATAAATTCCTAACGTATTCTCGAAGAACTTCATGGCCTACCCCATAGTGTGAAATCGAATTTTGTATTGACCCTAGTACAAAACCCATTTCTAAAACCCTCAAATATTTCTTAAACCAAAACGAATGTATAATGCGCCAAAGAAGTTGGCTCGAGCTGTTGAAGATTACGACTATACCATTTAATATCATTGTGGAAGAGCGAATGTGGTAGCTGACGCATTGAGAAGAAGATTGTATGCGTTTACGAGTGCGATGTTGTTAACACAAAAATCCATTTCGTATAACTTACAAATGATGAAGATAGAGTTAAAGACTCTAGGGACCCACGTGAAGATAATGAATATACGAGTAGAATCGACTTTAATCGATAAAATTAAAGCCGCTCAAACACACCTGGAGCTGATGAATATGAAGAAGAAGGTTTAATAAGGCGTTATTCTAGAAGCAAGAGTTGATGAATAGAGGAAATCTCAACCCTCGATTTAATTGGCCCATTTATAATACTCGATCGAGTAGGAACTGTGGCCTATAAACTTATTTTACCGTCAAGTATATCGCGTATTTATAACGTTTTTCACGTATCAATGTTACATAAATATGTGGACAACCCGAACCACATTATTGAATTAGAACTAGACGAGATAGCAGAAGATTTAACATATGAGGATATACGTGTTAAAATCTTGGATAAGAAGGATCGTATTCAACACTCAACGGTTATACCTCAAGAGTTAGAATCTGAAATGAAGTCTAGGTATCCTCATCTCTTCGGCATACAATGTACGTACGTAAATTTTGAGGGCGGAATTTCATAAGGAGGGGAGATTGTGAGACCCTAGATTTTATGAATAAAGATTTAAATTTCTCGAAATATATTTTTTAATATTAAGGTGTGGATTTGATATAATGTTATAGTTGTGGGTAATATTTATAAATTTTGCAAAGTAAGCAAGTTGTTATAATATTCGATTGGTCGGGGAATATTCGTTTTAACATGGAATATCCACACGAAGACACAATCATCGGTGGACCCCACAACGGAAGTATTGTCGTAGTTAGAAAACGACAGAATTATCTTTTTATAAAAATAACGGCGAATGTTTTACCGTTAAACTGTTGAACTCTCGGTGGTAAAAATACAGTAATACGTGTGGTTAAATAGTAGCACACTGTATTGATTATTGATGCTTACGTGAGAAGTCACTCAGTTATACTCAATTATTGCTACAGTAATTGCTGCATAATATCTCTCATATTATTGATTCAATTATTGTCACTGTATCATCTGCATAATATTTATTATTAATAAATCAATAATTGAGACGACAAAGTTATTCATATTATTATTTGCAATATTGACAATGTCTAGAAAGTTCTGTCGAGGAGAGGTTTAGTCACCTAATTGCGCGCCAATAGGGAGAAATCCTTATCGGAAAGCCCCCTCTTTCCTGGGAATGATCTGGTTGTTAAATATTATGAGTTATAATATTAATGATGAATAAGTTCATGTTGATTCCATTGTGTTTAAATTATTAGTGTTAATAGAAATCAACATTTATTTCGATGATAATTAATGTCTGGAGGTTATATTGATCAATTGGGTAATTCACCAAAAAAATGAGAAATTAATTGCTATTAATTCACATGATTATACCTATTTGTTCACATGTGTGTACTATTGATTCACATTCTTGTACTATTAGGGGTGGTGGTGCAAGATTGATAATACTTGCATGACTAAGTTAAAAATAGAGGTATAGATGGAGGTATTATACTGTAATTCATATTTTCACATGTCTAGAACTATTGATTTACATGATTTATTATCGATTCACATTATTTACTATTAGGGGAGGTAGTGCAAGTTTGATAATACTTGCAGGACTAAATTAAAAATGAAGAAAAAGAGAGAGGTATTATACTGTAATATTTTGAACCCCAAAACGTGCAATTATTGAAACTATATTTTCCTATAAATAGAAGCTCATTCTTCCTTCATTTCTCACCAATTCACTAAAGCTATAGAGAAATTATAGAGAGAAAGAAGAAGAGAAGTCTGCTACCTCACTATTTTAGTATCCAGTTTTCTTCTAAAGTAAGGGGTATTATTGCTTCGTATTCATGAAGAGAGTTATTTTCTTTCAATACTCGTAAGAGTTGTTATTCCATTCTTTATTATTATGTTGGAATAATCTGTCTATGCGAAGTACCACATACAAGGTGAAATTCTTCTGTTATTCCATTCTTTATTATTCTGTTGGAATAACCTGTCTGTGCGGTCTATCGCATGCCTGGTGAATTCTGTTGTTATTCTGTTGGAATATCCTGTCTGTGCGGATTACGCATGACCTGGTTCCATTCTTTATTATTATGTTGGAATAACCTATCTGTGCGGTCTATCGTATGCCTGGTGAATTCTTCTGTTATTCCATTCTTTATTATTCTGTTGGAATAACCTGTCTATGTGGATTACCGCATGCATGGTGAATGATACTTTGTATTCATTCTTTATTAAATTGTGGAAATGATCTGTTTACGTAGATTACCGCATGACGGGTGAAAATTCATTGGCAGTTTCGTATAATCTATTATACTCGTATGAGATATCATTTCTTTTGTACTCGTCATGAAATATCATTTTATTTGGTATTTTATTTATGAGTTACTATTCACATTTTACTATTCACCCAGTTACTATTCACTCTAGTATTATTCACTCGGGTATTCTGAGCACTTTTCGTGTCAGAGTTGTAGTAGCCCCGAATCCGGGCCCCAAATCACCGCGGATTCGGTACACTAATTCTTTAACTGTTTGCGGAAGATATAAACATAAATTGTTTATACAATACATTACACACTTATCCCCAAGGTCGAGTAACCTTAACTTAAACACCATTCATAAAATATCTATTACACAATAATATTTATCAAATACGCTATTACAAACTAGCCACACTTTATATTCCAAGCTGAACTTGGCTTTAATCGTTTCATGTATCCGAACGCATTCGCCTTTTCTGCAATGTTTTATCATGATATAGCAAGGGTGAGCATTAAAGTTTCCCAGCAAGTTTAAGTATAATAATATAACGATATATCATGATTGAAGAGTATGAATAATAAGCTGGCAATAATTCATCAATATAATTAAGAACTAGCACGAACAAACTTTGACTGAACAAGTATTTTACATGAACAAACATTTCTGAACCAACTGGTAATGAAGGTGATCAGCCTTTCATACCTGACTTATACATGCAAGATGTACAGAGTACAATTTTCGTGGCAATCAGTAATAATTAACCATAAGCTTGAATAAAACACTCTTATTAGAGTTAAGTACAAAGAAACTTGCCTGAACCGTTGATTACCGCAACGCAATTTATAACGCTTTACCCGAAGACCTAATATTAATAATATAGATCCCTAATATTAGAATAATATCATCACAGTATATTACTGTTATATTTATATCCACAGAATAACCTAAACACATTACCACATAAGCCTATCAGTCTATACAACACATAAGACTTAGCATCAAGTCAAACTATTGCAGTCTGAGTTGAAACCGATAAAATTTTATCATCCCGACGGTCTAGTCGGACGAATATCGAGTTTAAGTTCTATTAAACTCAGTCTAAACACTTAACAATTATCACAGATAATTTTATTATCAGTCAAAATAATTTTTAAGGACTTATAATAATTTACAGATAATTATGATCATTTATGAACATTTTTTGATCATTAAAATCATATTTAATTGAATTAAATATCACATAATTCCTTAATCATTAATATTCATTTAATATAAAATATTAATGAAAATCATAACATAATATTATAATATATAATTATAATATACCAAAGTATTTTTAATACCTTAAAATCATAATTATATGATTTTTAAACACTTAAATCCATTATCCGATAATTAATATTAATATTAAAATATTAATATTTTCATGCCAAAATATCAAAAGTTATATTTTATAACTTAAAATATTTTTATAACACTTAAATCATTTTTATATGATTTTTAAAACATTAATTCTATTTTTCCATAATTTATTTAATATATTTATTAAATAAACTAATTATCATTAATATTGATTAATTAATGAAATTTATCAAAAAATATCAAAAGTTATCAAAAATAACTTAAAATATTTTCTTTTATCATAATATTATTTTTCATGATTTTTCATGAATTAAAACCATTTTTAAATAATTTATTAAACATTTTAATTAAAAAAACAAATACCATTTATATTCCAAAAATATTAAATATTTTTGAAATATACTTAAAATAGTTAAAAACTATTTTTCAAACTTTAAAATAATTTTTCAGAATTTATTTAGTATTTTTAATAATTAAAAACCATTTTTTTCTAATTTTTAATCATTTTCTGAAAAATAAAAATAATTTCTGAAATTAAGTGTCGCTAAAGGGCCCTATAGCGACAGAACCGTCGCTATAGGTGTTCTTGGTGTTCTTCAAACCTTCATGTCAGACACCGAGTATGCTAGTTTGACCACAATTTAATCCATGCTACACTTGATTTCTGGTCTGCTAATGCTGATGGTTATGTAGTATAAGTGTAATACTACAATTAATGACTGATTTGAGAACCAAACAACAATAGATCTGCGAGATTCAGACCCTACAAAATCATGTCAGACACTGTTCTTCATTTCTGGGTTTTCCAGAAATGAAGAACAGTCTAAGTGTCTACTTTTCAATCCTTGTAACTTGCAGTATATATATAGTCTGTGTGATCTAAAGGTTCTATCTTGAAAACCACATGGTAGGGTACAACAACATAAAATCAGAACATCATATAAACACCGAATCAAAGAGATTATGGCCGGTCAAACAAGGGGTCAGTAAACGGTTCTTGAAGATCTGGGTTTTCCCAGAATCTTCATCAGGTCATACGGTCAACGGTCGTTTGACCATGCATTTCTATGATCCTGGTACATATCTGGGTGATCTAATAGCATTAATTTATAGTTCACATACGCTTCTACAACCTTCAATCAACAACATAGCCAAAACACTATCATACGGCAAGATCAGAGGCCAACGAAAACTTGTCAGAAATTCTGGTAACATTCTGGGTTACCCAGAACTGGCTTCCCGTGAACGGTCAACGCGGTTTGACCGAGCACAAATGATAATCTAGACTAGATCTAACCCTGATTCCAGTTTTAGATCAAAGTCCTCACGTCATAGAACAGATTCAAAACATAAAACACCCTAAAACAATAACACACAAAGATCTAAGGCCTCTGACTTTAGACTGTCAGGCCATTTTTTTCATCATTTCCAGATTTCTAAAAAAATTAAATTCGAGTACTTTGATGTTATGGATCTGGGATTTTACAACCCAGATCACTAAATGACACCTTATTTCACATATTTAACCAACAAACAACAACATTAAACATCAAAATCATAGATTTGCAAGGTTAGGGTTTTTATACCTTTTATGCTTTGATTTTGATTTCTGATCTTCTGATTCTGTTCTTAAGTGATCTAAGGCTGAATAAGTGACTGATCTACTATAATATTTCGTGGCTAAGAGGTTGAGAGAGTTTTGTTAATGGTTGTTGACCAAATGATCAACTTTTTAGATTTTTTCTCTCTCATTCTATTATATAATGCAAGATTCAATGCATCTAAATTGCAAGGTGGCAATTATTGACTGAGATTGCTGGATAAAAATCACATGCTAGTCTAGGTTTTTGTTCAACAACCCACCATAGGTCTAGATTTACAAGCAACCCTTTAATTATCCAACAAAGGGCATAATAGTCTTTTCCATTTTTATTTTAATGTCATTTTAGACATTTAACCAAACCCTTAGGGTTTAGGGTTTGAGAGGGTTTAGGGTTTGGAAAAACTTTTAGGGTTTAGGGTTTAAACCCTCAAGTTTAAGTTTTCTAAAATTTCCAAATTTAGATTTTCAAAAATAGAAATTTAATATTTCTAAATTATAATTAGGATTCTATAATTATAATTAAGATTTCCTAATCATAAATTCAATCTTGCTAATTAGGATTAGAATTTTCTAATTACAATCGCTAATTAAGCAATTAAAGTCAAAATCACAAATTAGGGTTTATAAACCACTAATTAAGGTTTCTAATAGAAAAATAAAATTTTCTAATTTAGATATTAAATTTTCGTAATTAGATTAGAGTTTTCTAATTACTCATAAATTGAAATAATTAGGATTAGGGTTTCCTAATTAGCATTGCTAATTTTAGCAATTAAATCCACAATTGAGCATTAGGGTTTCTGACGGAATAATCTGGGTTCCAAAAATTGGAAATTAGGGTTTGTTAATTAATTAAGCTTTACCCTAATTAATAGTATAATTAATACCACATAAGCATTATAATTCTCCGTTATATTCCCAGATTAGGGCTTCACTTTACCAGAATCTGAAATTAGGGTTTTCAGATCTGGTATTAGGGTTTTCAAATAATCAATTAAGATTTTCCAGTACTTTATTAGGGTTTTCCCTAATTAATTTAATATTAATGACGTTTAACCTTGTACATACATTGCATTCCCAATATAGGATTTTCAATATCCGAATTAGGGTTTCAAACTCCCGGAACTGAAACTAGGGTTTCCAGAACCGATTTCTAGGGTTTCTTATTAGACGTTAGGGTTTTCTAACTGAACGTTGACGTTCTTAATATTTACGATTAGGGTTTGACACATATATAATTAATCTGGTCAACCCTTGACCCTTAACCACATTCAGTACACATACATATTCACATAAATCCTTAATCCTGAATAATTCACCTATATCATTCATAGAATTTTGAAATCATCAAAATTTCACCCTAATAATATCAAACGCATACACTTATTTTCTGTCTAGGTCTATTATTTGACCTTAAATCAATCATTTAAGATTTTCATAAATTGTCTAATTTCTCGGGTTGTCACATTCACCCCTCCTTATAAGAATTTCATCCCCGAAATTCACCTTACACCTTACACCTTACACCGTGCACCTTACACCATTCACACATATAACATGCTACCCAATACACCACTCACAAGAGTAAAAGTTTTCAAATTGTGCTGAGGGGTCATATAGAACATGAACACATAGATTTGACGGTATTTATACCGCAAAACAAAACATTACTTGGTATGTTTACAATCACAAAGAAGGTAAACTACCATTACTAGTACTTTAGGTGATTAGCCTATCGTACACTTACGTCATGCATAACATAATAATTATTTTTAGCGAATATTTACGCTATTAGATTGGATTATTTATCCAAACAACATAGTTCACCTTAGTCTTATCATAGGATTCCGTTCCAAAGCAATTTGGTAAATTAAACTTTTTGAAAATATTTTCGAGAATGACGTCATGATGCCGTACTGTATTTACAGTCCGTTGAGGATTTCGTCATTTGGTGATTTTGTCATACTACATCATACTGTAGTGGGCTGACGATCCTTAGATCACATCCAACACCAAGTAATTCTGCAATGATAACTCCATCATTTTTTTATCATCTCTGCACCAGGTTACATGATACATGAGTGATAAATAAAAACAATTTTTGATATTTCAAATCATTTGCTTAAACATTCTATCTGTTCCTATTATCGTTAAAACTCCATTCACACACAACTATACCCAGTTCATAAAGCCACACTTATGAGTTCATAACCTGACCACAATTATATGAGTTTACGAACTTACCCTAGTCTGACCTTTGGCGTCCGTTCGCTGAGGGGCTCATAAACATTTCATATAACTATGAGTCAAGAATGTCACATAAGTATGAGTTCTATGAACTCGTACTTAATCCTATATTCTCTACTTATGATCTATTTGTCTGTATATAACAACTAGCGTGACACAACATTTCAATTATTACCAATGCCACCAACTTAGTAGTTTTTACACCAAGTACAATTCCCCGCCCATACAAGGAATCGTACAACTCAGTTGTTTACACGAGTCCTCATTGAAATCCCCACCTAATCTTAACCCCCTTTTTCAATACGAATTCAATTCGTATTCCTAATCCATAACTCTTTTATGAGTTTTCATAGTACCATTTCATAGTACAATTTACACACATCATCTTGCTGTAAACTTTTCAATCAGTAGATTGATTCATTTCCCATATCATAACCTTTATTAGATCACGGGGTGATCTTATTGTATATATTAAGATTCAATTCCATGCACTATGATCGTTTTGTTTTACGATCTCCTATCCCTGCACTTTCAGTCTTTTAGACTCGATCTATTTACCGTTACAGTTCAACTTTATTATCAGAGTTAGGGAACTCTGTGCTTTACACTCTCCGAGATTCATCTTTGAATCTTACCGACCAACTAACTATATTTGAGTTAGTCTTATCCTAATCACTGCGGTTATTGGTCTCAGGTATTCCTACCTAAGCTTCATAACCAACAGCTTTGATACCAACTGTAGCAGCCCCAAATCCGGGCCCCAAATCACCGCGGATTCGGTACACTAATTCTTTAACTGTTTGCGGAAGATATAAACATAAATTATTTATACAATACATTACACACTTATCCCCAAGGTCGAGTAACCTTAACTTAAACACCATTCATAAAATATCTATTACACAATAATATTTATCAAATACGCTATTACAAACTAGCCGCACTTTATATCCCAAGCTGAATTTGGCTTTAATCGTTTCATGTATCCGAACGCATTCGCCTTTTCTGCAATGTTTTATCATGATATAGCAAGGGTGAGCATGAAAGTTGCCCAACAAGTTTAAGTACAATAATATAACGATATATCATGATTGAAGAGTATGAATAATAAGCTGGCTATAATTCATCAATATAATTGAGAACTAGCACGAACAAACTTTGACTGAACAAGTATTTTACATGAACAAACATTTCTGAACCAACTGGTAATGAAGGTGATCAGCCTTTCATACCTGACTTATACATGCAAGATGTACAGAGTACAATTTTCGTGGCAATCAGCAATGATTAACCATAAGCTTGAATAAAACACACTTATTAGAGTTAAGTACAAAGAAACTTGCCTGAACCGTTGATTACCGCAACGCAATTTATAACGCTTTACCCGAAGACCTAATATTAATAATATAGATCCCCAATATTAGAATAATATCATCACAATATATTAATGTTATATTTATATCCACAGAATAACCTAAACACATTACCACATAAGCCTATCAGTCTATACAACACATAAGATTTAGTATCAAGTCAAACTATTGCAGTCTGAGTTAAAACCGACAAAATTCTATCATCCCGACGGTCTAGTCGAACGAATATCGAGTTTAAGTTCAATTAAACTCAGTCTAAACACTTAACAATTATCACAGATAATTTTCTTATCAGTCAAAATAATTTTTAAGGACTTATAATAATTTACAGATAATTATGATCATTTATCAACATTTTTCGATCATTAAAACCATATTTAATTGAATTAAATATCACATAATTCCTTAATCATTAATATTCATTTAATATAAAATATTAATGAAAATCATAACATAATATTATAATATATAATTATAATATACCAAAGTATTTTTAATACCTTAAAATCATAATTATATGATTTTTAAACACTTAAATCCATTATCCGATAATTAATATTAATATTAAAATATTAATATTATCATGCCAAAATATCAAAAGTTATATTTTATAACTTAAAATATTTTTATAACACTTAAATCATTTTTATATGATTTTTAAAACATTAATTCTATTTTTCCATAATTTATTTAATATATTTATTAAATAAACTAATTATCATTAATATTTATTAATTAATGAAATTCATCACAAAATATTAAAAGTTATCAAAAATAACTTAAAATATTTTCTTTTATCATAATATTATTTTTCATGATTTTTCATGAATTAAAACCATTTTTAAATAATTTATTTAATATTGTAATTAAATAAAAAATACCATTTATATTCCAAAAATATTAAATATTTTCGAAATATACTTAAAATAGTTAAAAACTATTTTTCAAACTTTAAAATAATTTTTCAGAATTTATTTAGTATTTTTAATAATTAAAAACCATTTTTTTTAATTTTTAATCATTTTCTGAAAAATAAAAATAATTTCTGAAATAAAGTGTCGCCAAAGGGCCCTATAGCGACAGAACCGTCGCTATAGGTGTTCTTCAAACCTTCATGTCAGACACCGAGTATGCTAGTTTGACCACAATTTAATCCACGCTACACTTGATTTTTGGTCTGCTAATGCTGATGGTTATGTAGTATAAGTGTAATACTACAATTAATGACTGATTTGAGGACTAAACAACAATAGATCTGCGAGATTCAGACCCTACAAAATCATGTCAGACACTGTTCTTCATTTCTGGGTTTTCCAGAAATGAAGAACAGTCTAAGTGTCTACTTTTCAATCCTTGTAACTTGCAGTATATATATAATCTGTGTTATCTAAAGGTTCTATCTTGAAAACCACATGGTAGTGGTAGGGTACAACAACATAAAATCAGAACATCATATAAACACCGAATCAAAGAGATTATGGCCGGTCAAACAAGGGGTCAGTAAACGGTTCTTGAAGATCTGGGTTTTCCCAGAATCTTCATCAGGTCATACGGTCAACGGTCGTTTGACCATGCATTTCTACGATCCTGGTACATATCTGGGTGATCTAATAGCATTAATTTGTAGTTCACATACACTTCTACAACCTTCAATCAACAACATAGCCAAAACACTATCATACGGCAAGATCAGAGGCCAACGAAAACTTGTCAGAAATTCTGGTAACATTCTGGGTTGCCCAGAACTGGCTTCCCGTGAACGGTCAACGAGGTTTGACCGAGCACAAATGATGATCTAGACTAGATCTAACCCTGATTCCAGTTTCAGATCAAAGTCCCTACGTCATAGAACAGATTCAAAACATAAAACACCCTAAAACAATAACACACAAAGATCTAAGGCCTTTGACTTTAGACTGTCAGGCCATTTTTTTTCATCATTTCCAGATTTCTAAAAAAATTAAATCCGAGTACTTTGATGTTATGGATCTGGGATTTTACAAACCAGATCACTAAATGACACCTTATTTCACATATTTAACCAACAAACAACAACATTAAACATCAAAATCATAGATTTGTAAGGTTAGGGTTTTTTATACCTTTTATGCTTTGATTTTGATTTCTGATCTTCTGATTCTGTTCTTAAGTGATCTAAGGCTGAATAAGTGACTGATCTACTATAATATTTCGTGGCTAAGAGGTTGAGAGAGTTTTGTTAATGGTTGTTGACCAAATGATCAACTTTTTAGATTTTTTTCTCTCTCATTCTATTATATAATGCATGATTCAATGCATCTAAATTGCAAGGTGGCAATTGTTGGCTGAGATTGCTGGATAAAAATCACATGCTAGTCTAGGTTTTTGTTTAACAACCCACCATAGGTCTAGATTTACAAGCAACCCTTTAATTATCCAACAAAGAGCATAATAGTCTTTTCCATTTTTATTTTAATGTCATTTTAGACATTTAACCAAACCCTTAGGGTTTAGGGTTTGAGAGGGTTTAGGGTTTGGAAAAACTTTTAGGGTTTAGGGTTTAAACCCTCAAGTTTAAGTTTTCTAAAATTTTCAAATTTAGATTTTCAAAAATAGAAATTTAATATTTCTAAATTATAATTAGGATTCTATAATTATAATTAAGATTTCCTAATCATAAATTCAATCTTGCTAATTAGGATTAGAATTTCCTAATTACAATCGCTAATTAAGCAATTAAAGTCAAAATCACGAATTAGGGTTTATAAACCACTAATTAAGGTTTCTAATAGAAAAATAATTTTTTCTAATTTAGATATTAGATTTTCGTAATTAGAATAGAGTTTTCTAATTACTCATAAATTGAAATAATTAGGATTAGGGTTTCCTAATTAGCATTGCTAATTTAAGCAATTAAATCCATAATTGAGCATTAGGGTTTCTGACGGAACAATTTGGGTTTCAAAAATTAGAAATTAGGGTTTGTTAATTAATTAAGCTTTGCCCTAATTAATAGTATAATTAATACCACATAAGTATTATAATTCTCCGTTATATTCCCAGATTAGGGCTTCACTTTACCAGAATCTGAAATTAGGGTTTTCAGATCTGGTATTAGGGTTTTCAAATAATCAATTAAGATTTTCCAGTACTTCATTAGGGTTTTCACTAATTAATTTAATATTAATGACGTTTAACCTTGTACATACATTGCATTCCCAATATAGGATTTTCAATATCCGAATTAGGGTTTCGGACTCCCGTAACTGAAACTAGGGTTTCTAGAACCGATTTCTAGGATTTCTTATTAGACGTTAGGGTTTTCTAACTGAACGTTGATGTTCTTAATATTTACTATTAGGGTTTGACACATATATAATTAATCTGGTCAACCCTTGACCCTTAACCACATCCAGTACACATACATATTCATATAAATCCTTAATCCTGAATAATTCACCTATATCCTTCACAGAATTTTGAAATCATCAAAATTTCACCCTAATAATATCAAACGCATACATTTATTTTCTGTCTAGGTCTATTATTTGATCTTAAATCAATCATTTAAGATTTTTATAAATTGTCTAATTTCTCGGGTTGTCACAGGAGTACTATTCACGAGTTACTATTTATGGGTTACTATTCACCCGAATATTATTCACTCAGGTATTTGGGGTACTTTTCATGTCGGAGTACTATTCACGAGGTACTATTTCTAAAGTACAATTCACGGGGTACTATTCACGGGGTACTATTTACCCGAAAAATATATTTCTTTTCTGTCCAAATTATTTTTGGTACATGAATATTATTCTTGAATTTTACTCCACAAAGCAGTATCATGTTGACAATTTGGACGTTATTGATTTCTGGATAAATTAAATTCTAAATCTTTAAAATTTATCCTTGAACTTATTTTATTGAATTATTATGTCATTGTCATCATCCTCATGCTTATATTGTGATGAAAGTCATCTTTGGCTTACGTGTAGAGATGGACTTGGTATGATTATGACCAGGGATTATTCGGTATAATCATGACCGCAATGTGAAGAATGATGTGGTGAAAGTCCTCATTGACTTGTAATTCATTGATGAACAGTTGTTGATATGATTATGACCAGGGATTATTCGGTATAATCATGACCATTGATGATTACATGAATATCATTGGCCGTGGTGCAGAGATGATTTGATTTTATTTATTAAGTCGAGTCTCAGCGATAAAGTTGATGAAAAACTTTTTAAATCATAGAAGATAGTAGATTTTATGCTCTACTTGACTCTTCTAATGGATTGCTTATTTCCGCTGCAGTTTTTGATCTAAAACTTGTTGTCTATTGTATTCTATCAGTTGTTATACTGTTGAAGGCTAAGGATAATTTATTCTGCATTATCTTAGTCATAATATTTTTTACTGGGCTAATTGAGCTCACCCTTTCTTTTATTGTTTTATTTAGGAAATGAGAATATAGCTGGGACGAGTCGGAGAATGGAGTGACGGTCCAGATGATAGCATTAGTAGTCCTCACTATTCTATAAAATAGTGTGACAATAAATATAATGAGGACTCTATTTGAGAGTTGTATATTATCTAGAAGGCAATATTCTTGTTTAAACTCTCAGCTATGGTTTGTCGTATTTTGCACGACAGTTGTATAATTAAGTTTGTATTTGATTTATGTACCATGTATTTGGTGATCCAAGATGAGTGATGTATATCTGTTTTGGGGGCGTCACACGTGAATAGTAACCCAACACAAAAAGGTAGAAATTCCACAATAAAATTCATAACAATAATTCGGTATAATGATATTGAAGAAAATAATATCATTTACGAAGAAAATAACATCCCTTACCTCAAAAGAACAGTATTTCTGAATGGAATATCGGATGTAAAGCCAATGGAAACTTGCACTGAATAGCAACTTTCAAAGTTTCTAAATACTCACAAAATACGCTCGATAATATATAGAGAGATAAAACTTGTTTCTAGTGTGATTTTCAATTCTAACTAAGCACCCTATTTATAGGAAAATGCTAGAACGTCAAAGCAGACTAAATAATAATATATTATTATTATTTTTTCTTCATTCTACACCCACACTTGCTGAACAAGCTGGAGCATGCCATCATTGAAAAATTTTCAGCAGCCCACATGTTTTCAAAAAATAAAAGTGGATCCCACCCATAATTTTAATAAAAATATTTAATTTTCTAAACTTCAATAATTCATAATAAATAGCCATTTTATCAGAAAAATATAAATTTTATGTCCATTCCATAGGAAATTAAATTCTCTACAACTTTGTAGCTTTAAGTTTTTTCAAATTTCAAATAAAAAATGCCCGAAATCCACATACGGATGATTTTTAATACCTCCATTCCGATAAAATACTAATAAAACACCCCAGCATTAATTCCTTCATTTATAACCACATAAAATAAATAAATCCATCATTTTTATCCACATAAATTAAATATTTCTTTATCATATAAATCAATAATTTATTATTCACAAATAATATTATAGAATAACAATTATGACAACCAGGTCGTTCTCAGGAAAGAGGGGGCTTTCCGATAAGGATTTCTCCTTATTGGCGCGCAATTAGGTGACCAAACCCCTTTTCTAGACAAAACTTCCTTAGACATTGCCAATAATGCTATCTAACAATATTATTCAAATAATATGAATTATTGATCTGATAATAGAGATATTGTGCAGTGACAATTATTGAAACAACAATAATATAAAATATCAACGTAGCAATTATTGAATCAATAAAATAAAACATTGAACAATAATTACTGTAATAATTATTGAGTAGTGCCTTCTTACGTAAGAATCAATAATTCAAAAATATTGTGCAATACCGTGTGCTACTGTGCAACCACGCGTATTACTGTATTTTAACCACCGGGTATTCAAATAGTGTTAATGGTAACCATTACGCCGTTATTTATAAAAACTCAAACTTATCATTTTCTTCATACGTTTGTTTTTCGTTATGGGCCCACAAATAGCTGCGCCGTCGTACGAATATTCCCCGACAGCAAGAATATTTCACGACCAAACGAATATTCCCCGACAAAATGAATATTTTATAACCACTTGCTTATTTTGCAAAATTTGCACATTTCACCCATAACTAAAGTATTATATCAAATTAACACCTTATTATTCACAATAATAATTAGAGGAAATTCAATTTTATTTATAAAAAGTTGGGGTCTTACAACCTGTCCTCCTTATGAAATTTCGTCCTCGAAATTGACGTATGTACCTGGTGTTTCGAAAAGGTGAGGATACTTCGCTTTCATTTCTGATTCCAACTCCCAGGTCATTTCTTCAATAACATGGTTTTTCCACAAAACCTTAACTTGTGGTATAACCTTCGTGCGTAGGACATGCTCTTTCCTATCCAAGATCTTAACAGGTACCTCGTCGTACGTTAAATCTTCGACTATCTCGTCCGGTTCTAACTCAATAATGTGGTTCGGGTCTTTAACATATTTACGAAGCATAGATATGTGAAAAACATTATGAACACAAGACATACTTGGAGGTAATGCGAGTCTATAGGCCACATTTCCTATTCGGTCAAGAATCTCAAATGGACCAACAAATCTTGAATTGAGCTTTCCTCTCTTCCTAAATCTTGTAACTCCCTTCCATGGAACAATACGTAACAATACATGATCCCCAATATTAAATTCCCCATCCTTTCGATGAAGATCCGCATAACTCTTTTTTTGAGCTTGTGCCGTTTGTATACGTTGTCGAATCGTTTGGATCTTTTCTGTAGTTATGCATAACAATTCTAGTCCTTATAATGTTGCTTCTCCCACCTCATCCCAGCATACTGGAGAGCGACACTTTCGTCCATACAATGCTTCAAATGGAGCCACACCTATACTTGCCTGATAATTGTTGTTGTAGGAGAATACCACCAATGGTAGGTACTTATCCCAACTTTCTTTGAAATCTAGGACACAGAGTCTTAATAGATCTTCAAGAGTTTGAATAGTCCTCTCTGATTGCCCGTCCGTTTGAGGATGGTATGCTAAACTGAATCGTAAATCCATGCCCAAAGCTTTCTACAAGCTAACCCAAAATCGTGAAGTGAATCTTGGGTCATGATCCGAAACTATGGATACTGGCATGCCATTGAATCTCAAAATCTCATTCACATACATACTAACAAGACGTTCAAGGGAATAAGTCTCTGGTATAGGTAAGAAATGGGCAGACTTAGTTAATCTATCAACAATGACCCAAATCACATCTATGCCTTGAGAAACCTTGGAAAGACCCATAACGAAATCCATGGTAATGTGTTCCCACTTCCATTTCAGAATCTCAAGTGGTTATAATGGACCTATTGGCACTTGATACTCCGTTTTTACACGTTGACAAGTTAAACACCTCGAGATAAACTCCGTGATCTCTCTTTTCATATTGCTCCACCAAAATGTATGTCGAAGATCATGATACATTTTTGTACTCCCAGGATGGATTACAAATGGTGTGTTGTGTGCTTCCATTATGATTCTATGCTTCAAGTTAAAATTGTTAGGAACACAAAGTCTGGAGTTTACTCGAAGTATTCCTTTTTCATCGATTCTTGCTTCTGGAATAACACCTTCTTGCACTTTCTTCTTCATACGCATCAACTCCAGGTCCGTATCTTTAGCAGCTTTAACTTTATTGATTAAAGTCGATTCTACTCGTATGTTTGATATCATCACGTGGGTACTTGGAGCCTTTACCTCTATCTCCATCCTTTGCAAGTCATATAAAATAGACCTTTGTGTTAAAGACATTGCACTCGTACCTGTATATGATCTTCTACTCAATGCGTTAGCTACCAGGTTTGCTTTTACAGGATGATATTGGATGGTATGGTCATAATCTTTCAACAACTTGAGCCAACATCGTTGCCGCATATTGAGTTCCTTTTGGGTGAAGAAATATTTGAGGCTTTTATGATCTGTATACATCTCCACTTTCTCTCTATACAGGTATTGTCTCCAGATCTTCAACGCGAAAATGACTGTTGCCAACTCCAAATCATGTGTAGGATAATTCCTCTCAAATACTTTGAGTTGTCGCGAGGCATAGGCTATGACTTTCCCATGTTGCATGAGAACACATCCTAACCCTTTGCCTGAAGCATCGCTGTAGATAACAAATCCATCCGAACCAGATGGTATTGTTAGAACAGGTGCCGAAATGAGTCTCCTCTTGAGTTCTTGGAAACTCTTCTCACAATCCTCGCTCCAACCGAATTTTGTATCTTTATGAGTCAGCTGAGTTAACAGAGTAGCGATTCGAGAAAATCGTTCCACGAATCTCCGATAGTAACCAGCTAAGCCCAGAAAGCTACGTACTTCGGTCACCGACTTCGGTTTCTCCCAACTTTGTATTGCTTCAATCTTTGTCGGGTCAATAGATACTCCATGTTTTGACACCACGTGCCCAAGGAATGCTACTTCCTCAAGTCAGAACTCACATTTCTTCAGCTTGGCATATAGCTAGTTGTCACGAAGCCTTTGAAGTACCAGCTTCAAATGGTGCTCATGATCTTCATAGCTTTTGGAATAGATGAGGGTGTCATCAATAAAGACAACAACGAATTGATCCAAATATTCCTTGAAAACACGGTTCATCATATCCATGAAAGCAGCAGGAGCATTAGTCAATCCAAAAGACATGACTAAAAATTTATAATTCCCGTACCGAGTTCTGAAGGCAGTCTTTAGAATATCCTCAGTTTTAATCTTCAGCTGATGATATCCAGAACGAAGATCGATCTTTGAAAAGAATTGTGCTCCTTGTAACTGGTCGAACAAGTCATCTATGCGAGGTAGCGGATACCTATTCTTGATAGTGACATGGTTCAATTCCCGGTAGTCAATACAAAGTCGCATACTCCCATCTTTCTTCTTTACAAATAAAACAGGAGCACCCCAAGGAGATGTACTAGGACGAATGAAACCTATGTCCAACAACTCCTGTAGTTGGACCTTTAACTCCTAAAGTTCTAGAAATGTTTAACTTCACGTTCTGGGGGTAGATCGGGAAGTTCTTCAGGAAATACGTCAGGAAATTCACTAACAATAGAAATATTATTCAAATCTGACGTGTTTTTTAAGTCCGTGACATGGGCTAAGAAAGCTTGACATCCGTTTTTCAATAAACGAATAGCTTTATGGCTTGATATGACAGTGATTGACTTTAGTGGTTTGGTTGTTTGAATTCGCATAACAGGTTGGTTAGGAATATGAAAACTAACAACCTTACGAAAATAATTAATTTTAGCATGATGAGTGGTTAACCAATCAATCCCTAAAATCACATCAAATACAAGTATTTTCAACGAAATAAGATCGGCAAGTAATGTGATGGTACCAACTTGAATCAAGCGAGATTTATAAATAGTAGATGTAATGAAAGTTTTTCCTAACGGAGTCTCAACAGATAAGTCAAGGTCAAATTTCTCCGGAGTCAAGTTCAAACGTTGAGCACAAGTAGGAGAGATAAAATAATGGATAGAACACGTATCTAATAAGGTATAAACTTTGCAAGAGTTTATGATTAGCTTACCCGTGATCACCTCGTTCGGGTTCCTCGCGTTTTGGGCAGTGACGACAAACGCCCTTCCAGGTACCACCGACTTTAACTTGTTCTGGATAGCCTTTGGAGTCACCATCCCCATTGAACTTGGTTTCTCTACAAGACAATCTCTAGCTATATGACCTTCCTTTCCACAGTTATAACACACCTTGGATTGTTGTGGTCAGTTTGGGCTGATGTATCCCTCTTTCCCGCATTTATAACAAACGACCGGTGCTCGATCTCCTCCCCTAGAAACAATTGATGTTTATGCTGACGTCTTCACGTTGTCATTGTTGTACCTTCTCTTCTTGAAATCTCCTCCTGACTCGCTTCTTCTGCCATCATAGCCACGATTACCACCAAAGTGGTTACTGCTTTTGTCCGAATGTTTTCCTCCCTGCTGGTTGTCATTGTTCCGATGACTGCTACCACCGGTATGCCCCTGATTATGGTCCCTCAGTTGAACATACTCATTATCTCGCTCTAATAATTGAGCCCTGTTTACAACATCTGAATATAAAGAAAATTTATGAGAGATAAGATATTACCGAATCTCGAGTTTTAGACCTCTTAGAAACATCCTCGTCATTCGTTCCTCATTCTCTACCAAATAAGGTTCAAACCTGGATAACTCTACTAACCTCGTTTCGTACTGGGACACCGTCATGTTGTTTTGTTCCAGTCTAATAAACTCTACCTCCTTCATATGACGAATACTTTTAGAAAAGTACTTGTCGTTAAATAGTTTTTAAAACGTTTCCCAAGACATGTTGAGTGCGGCTCGCTGGGTACGCTTTACAGACTCCCACCAGTAGTCTGCCTCACCACGGAACATAAAGGTGGTGAATGGAACCTTCCGTTCCTCCGTGCATCCCAAGACATCAAATATCTTGGTAATTTTCTTGACCCACGTTTCCGCCTTAATCGGATCCGTCTTTCCAGCAAATTCTGGTGGTCCCAACTCTTGGAACTGCTTGGTTGTGACAAGCCAAGCATTGCTATCATTTCCACACGTATTTTGTACACGAGTCTCCCTCGTCTTATTTTACATGAACTGCAAAAAGCTTCTAAACATCTCATCATTCATCATTTGTTCGGTAGTGTTGTTTACAGGAGGAATATTGCCTTCTTGTTGCACGTTCCCCTGGGTGGTGACTAAAAGTATCTCCACGGTCTCATCCAATCCATTGTTAATATTTCCAGCTGCCATTTCAAATACTGCCACAAAAAAAGGGTTAATTAACAAATTAACATATCACATATTAACCATATGCTCCGACTGACCAACCAAATAAACTTAGGTATGACACACTAGCGAAGGATTACTCGTCTCTCCCCTCCTAGTTCTATTCCTCGATCTCTGCCAGAGACCATATCCCTAAGCTTTGATACCAATTGTGATGCCCCCAAAATAGGTATACATCACCTATTCTGAGTCGCAAAATACATGGTATATAAACAAATACAACTTCAGTAATACAATTGTCGTGCAAAATACGACAACACATATACTGTGAGTTTGAATACAAATATTGTCTAATAGACAGTATACAAACTCAAAAAGGAGTCCTCATTAAAATTATTGATACACTATTTTACAAAATAGTGAGGACTACTAAAACAATTATCCTGAACCATCACTCCATACCCCGGTTAGTTCCTGCTATGTTCTCACCTCCTGAGAAGAAAAAATGGAACAAAAAGGAAAAGGGTGAGCTCAACTAGCCCAGTAAAGAATATTATAACTAAGATAATATACAATAAATTATCATTAGTCTTCAACAGGGAAAATCAGATAGAACATAATAGACAACAAGTTTTAGATCAACAATTACAGCGGAAACATCAATCCATTAGAAGAGTCAAGTAGAGAATGAATTCTACTATCTTCTAAGATTTAAAAGTCCATCATCAATATTTTATCTTTGTAACATCAATCAATATACATCTTGAATTAAATATTTATCTTTGCATTACAGGTCAAAGATATTCATTTGTATCACCAGTTGGTCGTGTTCATCTCAACACCTGTTCATCTTTGCAATACGGGCCAAAGATATTCATAAGTTAATCATTCATCTTTGCACTATACGCCAAAGATATTCAGTAATATCATCATTTAGGACTGAGGATGATGAAAAATATCTTAAAGAAAACGAATCTAGTGAGATAAAAGGACAAATATTAGGGATTCGTATTACAGTTTATCCAAGTTCAATAATACTCCATAATAACCAATTGTGAATCATAATTCAAAAATAAAGATAAAAAATGGATACAATCAAAGATAGTAATCATAATAGACATCTTGGACAAAAAGGAGAAAATTTCATTTTTCGGTGAATAGTGTCGTATTCGTGAATAGTACTGTATACGTGAATAGTGCCGTATACGTGAATAGGAACCCCGACACAAAAAGGTAGAAATTCCACAATAAAATCCATACCAATAATTCAGTATAATGATATTGAAGAAAATAATATCATTTACGAAGAAAATAACATCCCTTACCTCAAAAGAATAATATTTCTGACTGGAATATCGGATGTAAAGCCGAAGGAAACTTGTACTGAATATCAACTCTCAAAGTATCTAAATACTCACAAAATACGCTCGATAATATATTGAGAGAGAAAACTTGTTTCTTGTGTGATTTTCAATTCTAACTAAGCACCATATTTATAGGAAAATTCTAGAACGCCAAAGCAGACTAAATAATAAAATAATAGTATTATTTTTTCTTCATTCTACGCCCACACTTACTGAACAAGCTAGAGCATGCCATCATTGAAAAATTGTCAGCAGCCCACATGTTTTCAAAAAATAAAAATGGGTCCCACCTATAATTTTAATAAAAATATTTAATTTCTGAAACTTCAATAATTCGTAATAAATAGCTCTTTTATCAGAAAAATATGAATTTTATTTCCATTCCATAGGAAATTAAATTATCTATAACATTATAGCTTTAAGTTTTTCCAAATTCCAAACGAAAAATGCCCGAAATCCACATACGGATAATTTTTAATACCTCAATTTCGACAAAATACTGATAAAATACCCCAAAATTAATTCTTTCATTTATAACTACATAAAATAAATAAATCCATCATTTATATTCACATAAAATAAGTATTTTCTTATCATATAAATCATTAATTAATTATTCACAAATAATATTACAGAATCACAATTATGACAACCAGGTCATTCCGATGAAAGATGGGGCTTTCCGATAAAGATTTCTCCTTATTGGCGCGCAATTAGGTGACCAAAACCCTTTCCTATACAGAACTTCCTTAGACATTGCCAATAATGCTATCTAATAATATTATTCAAATAATATGAATTATGGATATGATAATGGAGATACTGTGCAATGATAATTATTGAAACAACAATAATATAAAATATCAACGTAGCAATTATTGAATCAATAAAATAAAATATTAAACAGTAATTACTATAACAATTATTGAGTAGTGCCTTATTACGTAAGAATTAATAATTCAAAAATACTGTGCAATACCGTGTGCTATTGTGCAACCACGAGTATTACTGTATTTTAACCACCGGGTATTCCAACAGTATTAACGGTAACAATTACGCCGTTATTTATAAAAACTCAAACTTGTCATTTTCTTCATTCGATCGTTTTCCATTATGGGCCCACAAATGGCTGCGCCGTCGTACGAATATTCCCCGACATCAAGAATATTTCACGACCAAACGAATATTCCTCGACAAAATGAATATTTTATAACCATTTGCTTATTTTGCAAAATTTGCACATTTCACCCATAACCAAAGTATTATATCAAATTAACACCTTATTATTCACAATAATAATCAAAGAAAATTCAATTTTATTTATAAAAAGTTGGGGTCTTACAGTTTTATTCTAGAAGTCTTTGATTCAGTCGCATGTTATTATATTATTGTTTCATTATTATACTTGTGAGCAATCGTGCTCACTCTTGCGTAATAATAACATTGCATTTAAGAACGAAAGGTCCGACGAGCCTTCTTCTAGCAAAGGCAAGGGCAAGATTAACAAGTGATGAAGACTTGTTTAATGTGATGATGTATTTCTATTTTAGACTTATGTTAATGTTGTGTAAGACGATTAATTGTTTATGTTTCCACAGTTAAGATTTAAGGTTAGTATGACCTGGGATTGATGTATTTATTTTAGATGATGTAACTCCTTAAGGAGAGGATTCATTTCTATCTATTTATGTTTTCATTTATTATGGGTAGATAAACATATGATGTTTGAATAGTGAACACCAAATCATGTGGGAATTTGAGTACACGGATTTGGGGGTGTCACAGGTTGGTATCAAAGCTATAGGTTATGAACCTTAGGTGGGGGAACAACATTAGGTAGTAGCCTTATAGGAAGAACATAGTGATGAAAAACTCTTATCGAGTTCTAAGAAATGAATTTCTTAATTCATTGAAGATAATAAAAGACTTTATGTGTTTATGTGATATACTTATGTGCTCGCTAGTACAACTTAGTAACTAAAACTTAAAATTTTGTTTTCAGGATGTCGGATGTGGGAGGATCTAGTCGAGCTGGGGAGGAGGAACCCCGAGTACCTACGGAGGAGGATCCCCAAGTACCTACGGAGGAGGAGCCCCGAGACATTCATGTCGTCAGGGAGCAGTTGGTACAGAGAGAGCCATCTCCGTTGATCACTGTTGTTGGTCAGGAGCATGAGCCTGAGACAGATCCAGAGGAGGATCCTGAGGAAGAAGAGGAAGAAGATGAGTTCCCACCAAACTTTATCGATGCTGAGATATACGACGAGCTATATGACCGTAACGTAGAGTTATGTGACACTGTTCAGGAGCTGAATGAGCGGACGATTATCCAGCAGATTACCATCGAGCAGAGGGATAGGGAGATTGTGACTCTTCACACACGCCTAGGAAACGTGGAGTGTGATTTCATTCACGAGAAGGGTCAAACCGAGGAGAAGATCGAGGAAATAGAGAAGTTGAAGAATGAACTGAAAGAGAGATCAACAAGGCTGACCATAGCAGAGGAGGCTTGGGTAAGGGAATCACGTCGTGCTGATCTTGCAGAAGAGGATTGTCGTGCAAAGAAGGCTAAGCTTGGGGAGACATACTCTATACTTCCAAATGCAATAGATGAGGCCCAGGATCGAGTTATGAGGTACCCAATCCAGTTCAAAGGACTACCATCGTATATGATAGATTGCAAGACGATGTCCCGCATCATGGAAGACGAACGTAGCAAGGCTATCCAGCGCCTTAACAGACAGTGATAGGATTTGTTTAATTATGTGAAAATCTATCTGGTAGTTAAAGATGTAAATTCCGATGTGTTTATAAATAAAGGAATATTTTAATGTTTTAAATCATGTAGATTTTTTTATCTCGGGATAGTTGATGTCAATAGCAGTGATGCTATTGTATGATGTTAAAACTTTCGATTTAAATAAATATATTGAGTTGTTTGAGAAAATATGTTAAGTGATTTTGTTAAATTGTTTGAGTTAAGCCTTAAATATTTAGAGAAGTGGATAAAGATCTAATAAGCATATATTTTAACAGAAATATGCCGCCGAGAAGAAGACAAAACCGTCAACAAGCTCAAGAAGAACGACGAATAACAACAACAATGCCAATGCTAACCCCGTTCAGTAATTGGTGAACTTATTAGCTAGAGCGATTCATAATCAACCTCAAGCTCCACCGAATACGACGTTCAAGGATTTCAAGGCGGTGGGACCGCCAGAGTTTAAAGGCTCCATGAACCTGATAGAAGCTCAGACTTGGGTTATGGAGATGGAGAAAGTTTTTGATGTCGCAAGAGTCAGAGAGGACCAGAAAACCGCCTACGCAATGTTCATGCTGAAATCCAAAGCCAGTTATTGGTGGCAAACAAATAAGGTTCATGGAGAAGAAGGTGTGATTACCTGGGAGAGGTTCAAAGAGATATTTTTCGAGATGTATTTCCCGACCAGCTCGCATAACCAAATGGAGGTCCAGTTTCTGGAGTTGAAATAGTGGAATATATCCGTATCAGACTATGCGGAAAGATTCAATGAGTTGGCTAGGTTCGCAACATATCAAGTACACACGGATGAGAGAAAAGCAAGAAGGTTTGAACAAGGACTGAAGCTCTGGTTGTATAGTAAAGTGTCGATGTTTCAGTTGAAAATGTTCGCTAGGGTACTGGAGAAAACCATACTCGTGGAAGGTGGAAGTGATGTAGTAACCAAATATAATCAGGATCAGAAGAAGAAGAAGAGTGACAATGAAGGAATTAACCAGGCTAGTGGAAGTAACACGGGAGGTAGTAATAATCAGAAGAAAAGGTGGTCTGACAACTCATCAACTGGAAATAAGGAAGGAGGTCAGAAAAAGAGGATTGAAGCATGCCCGGCCTGCGGGAAAGCTCATTTGGGAGTGTGTACGAAAGGTAAACAAGTGTGCTATAATTGTGGTCAGGAAGGCCACATAACACCTAACTGTCCTAACCCAAAGAAGGGTGCCTGCTTCACTTATGGCTCAAAGGATCATTTTGCAAGGGACTGTCCTAAGAAAGGATCTGGAGGGACATGATCAGGAGGAAATAGGGGAAACATCGGTGGAAGCGCTCTGACCATCACAGGACCAACCGCCAGGACATTCAACACGACAGTGCAGGATGCAGTGCAATATCGTGATGTAGTGTCAGGTATCATTCCAATCAATAAAATTAATGCTTATATATTATTTGATTCGGGTGCTACTTGTTCATTTATATTCGATGACTTTGCTAAGAACTTAGAATTGCCTAAGGACTAGTTAGAATACCCCATGAACATAGAAATTGCGAATAGAGAAATAATTCTTATTAAGTACGTACATAAGAAATGTAGAGTGGATATTAAGGGTAATATCATGAACGTAGATCTTATCCCTATTCGACGTCGGGAATTTGACGTTATTTTGGGAATGGAATGGTTATTCAATTACGGGGCTGTAATTGATTACCAAAAGAAGTGTATTAACCTTATGACTCCGTCAAAGGTTGTGTTTATGGTAGCAAATCGCCTAGACAAGAGAGTTGTCTGACGATGATGCATGCTAGGAAGTTGTTAAGACAAGGTTGCGTAGGATATCTAGCTTACATAGTCGATAGTCGTAAAAAAATCCGAAAGTAGAGGAGATACCAGTAGTAAGGGACTTCGCCGATGTATTTTCGGATGATCTTCCAGGACTTCCGCCAGACAGAGAAGTTGAGTTCGTGATCGATTTGGAGCCAGGAACGGCTCCAATATTGAAGGCACCATACCGAATGGCACCGGTAGAGATGAAAGAATTAATGGTACAACTACAAGAATTACTGGACAAGAAGTACATTCAACTTAGCGTATCACCGTGGAGAGCGTCGGTGTTATTTGTGAAGAAGAAGGACGGAATGATGCAGCTCTGCATCAACTATAGAGAACTGAATAAGATCATGATTAAAAATAGATATCCATTACCGAGAATTGACGACCTGTTTGATCAACTGAAGGGAGCGAGATACTTTTCAAAGATAGACTTGAGAAGTGGTTATCATCAACTGAAGGTGAGGCCAGAGGACGTACTGAAGAACACGTTCAGAACACGATATGGTCACTACAAATTTTTGGTAATGTTATTTGGTATAACGAATGCTCCTGCAACATTTATGGGCTTAATGAATGGAGTGTTCAAGCCATTTTTGGACAAATTTGTAGTGGTATTTATAGATGACATTTTGATTTATTCAAAAACCAAGGAAAAACATGAAGAGCATTTGAAGGTAACGTTAGAGGCGTTGGGAAGGGAGAAGTTGTATGCCAAGTTTTCAAAATGCGAATTTTGGATCGAGCGTGTAAAATTTCTTGGACATGTGATTGATAAAGATGGAATTTCGGTAGATCCATCCAAATTCGAAGCCGTGATAAACTGGGATCAGCCGAGAACGCCGTTCGAAGTATAAAGTTTTCTTGGATTGGAAGGATATTACAGAAGATTCATTCAAGACTTTTCCAAGATCGCAACTTCGTTAACGAATTTGACTTGAAAAGCTATAAAATTTGTTTGGACGGAGAAGTGTGAGGAAAGCTTTCAGGAACTTAAGAAGAGGTTGAGTACAACACCTGTGTTATCTCTCCCAGATGATACATGAAATTTTGTGGTTTATAGTGATGCGTTGCATAAATGACTTGGCTGTGTGCTTATGCAAAATGGTAGAGTTATTGCGTATGCGTCACGACAATTGAAGGATTATGAGAAGGGGTATCCGACCCACGACTTGGAGTTAGCTGCAATGGTTTTTGCTTTGAAAATCTGGAGGCACTATCTCTATGGGGAGAAGTGTGAAATATATACAGACCACAAGAGTCTGAAATATATCTTTACACAGAAGGACTTGAATATGCGCCAAAGAAGGTGGTTGAAGTTAATTAAGGACTATGACTGTGAGTTTTTATACCATCCAGATAAGGCAAATGTGGTTGCCGATGCCTTAAGTAGAAAGGGTCGGGAAAAATTGATGATGCTGACCGCTCAGAAGGAGATAATTTCAGCCATGGAGAAGTTGGAATTAGAAGTGAAGTATCCTATGAAAATTGATGAGAAGCTATTTCACATGTAATCTGGTACAACCCTACTGGTTAAAGTTAAGGAGGCTCAATTTCAGGATGAAGAATATAAAAAGGTTACAAAGAAGATATCCGAAGGAACCGAACCGAGATTCAAGATGGACAAGGAAGGAATACTAAGATTTGAGAGCAGAATTTGGGTACCGCCAATACCAAAAATTAAGGAAGACATTTTGATTGAGGCTCATAGTTCACGATATTCGATTCACCCTGGTAGTACCAAGATCTTCGACAACATTTCTGGTGGACAAATTTGAAACGAGATGTTACAGAATGTGTTGCCAATTATCTGACATCTCAGAAAGTGAAAACAGAACATCAGAGGTCGAGTAGATTGCTACAACCATTGGAGATCTCAAAATGGAAATGGGAACATATTACGATGGATTTCGTGGTTGGCCTTCCGACAACTCAGAAAGGCTATAACTTAGTATGGGTTGTCGTTGACCGACTGACAAAATCCGCACACTTCCTTCCGATCAGAATCAAATTTAATTTAGACCAATTGGCAAAATTATACGTAAAAGAGATTGTTTCAAGACACGGAGTTCCGGTTTCAATATTTTTCGATAGGGATCCGCACTTTACATCGAACTTCTGGAAATGACTCTAGGAATGCATGGGTATGCAATTGAGAATGAGTACGGCTTATCACCTTTAGACAGATGGACAAAGTGAAAGAATGATTCAGACATTAGAAGATATGTTAAGAGCTTGTATAATGGACTTTAAAGGAAATTGGGATGATCATCTATCGCTCGTAGAGTTCGGCTACAACAACAGTTACCACGCTAGTATTTGTATGCCGCCTTAGGAAGCGTTCTACGGTAGAAAGTGCAGAACTCCGCTATATTGGGATGACGTTGGCGAAAGATAATTACTAGGCCCGTAATTAGTACAACAGACAGCGGTGATAGTTAAAGTGATCCGAACAAGACTGGTAGCATCTCAAGATAGGCAGAAGAAATATGCCGACCCACACTGTAAAAATGTTGAGTTTGAATTGGGTAGTTATGTGTTTTTGAAAGTCTCTCCCTAGAAGGGAAATATCAGGTTCGGAAAGAAAGGGAAATTAAGCCCAAGATTCATTGGACCCTTTGAAGTACTGCGAAGAATTAGAGAAGTTGCGTATGAGGCAGCCTTACCTCCAACACTCGAGAATGTCCACAACGTTTTCCATGTTTCAGTTTTACGACCCTACAAACCCGATTACAAGCACATGATTGAATATGAACCCCTTCATTTTGAGAAAGACTTATCCTATAAAGAAATTCCTGTTCAGATTGTCGACAGGAAAGAACAAGTTCTCATAAATAAAGTAATACCTTCCGTTAAGGTAATTTGGAGGAACCACAACGCTGAAGAAGCAACGTGGGAACTTAAAGAGCATATGATGAATAATTACCCTCATTTATTTAATTAATTAATGTGTATTCGATTCCGGGGATAAAATCTTTGAAAGGGGGGGGGGGGAATGTAACGGGACGAATTGACTGAGTCGTGATTCTGAGGACAAAATCCTTTTAAAAGGGGAAAGATGTGACAAACGAGATTTTATAAAGATTTTGTAATAATTATTTGAATATTTATTGAATTAAATAAATATTTAAAGATGATTTAATTATTGAATTAAATAATTAATTGATGCAATTGTGGTAGATTAATTTAATTATATGTGTTATATTTATTAAATTAATGTGGAGAATATTTATTATTCAAAGTATGTATTTATGTTACCTTATTGAATGAAATGAAATATTTAATAAGCATAATGTTATTTTAATTAATTTAATAATTAATTAGAGAATTAATTAATTATGTGACTATATGAATTAATGAGAAATTATTATATTATATTATATTTAAATTAAATAAAATAAGATATTTGATTTATTGTGTAAATGAGTGTGACACTATTAAATATAGTATAAAGGATTAAATAAATTAAATGGGTTTGAGTTCTTTTAAGGTTAGCCAAACAAGGCCTTAGTGGAGGTTGATGGCAGTTAACCCATGATTGGTTAACTGACCACAACTACGTCCGTTTCCTTTATTATGTACGTCTTCCTACTTTATTATATGTGTTATATTTATTAAATTAATGCGGAGAATATTTATTATTCAAAGTATGTATTTATGTGACCTTATTAAATTAAATGAAATATTTAATAAGTATAATATTATTTTAATTAATTTAATAATTAATTAATTATGTGACTATGTAAATTAATGAGAAATTATTATATTTTATTTAAATTAAATTAAATAAGATATTTGATTTATTTTGTAAATGGGTGTGACACTATTAAACTATAGTATAAATGATTAATTAAATTAAATGGGTTTGAGTTCTTTTAAGGTTAGCCAAACAAGGCCTTAGTAGAGGTTGAGGATAGTTAACCCATGATTGGTTAACTGACCATAACTGCGTCCGTTTCCTTTATTATGTATGTCTTCCTCCTTTATTCTTTAAGTCTGGAAATAAGAAAAACAAGTTTATAGAGAGAAATTTAGAATTGTTGAGGGAGATTATGAGTGGGTGATTGAAAAAACAACTGAGAAAGGTTTCTCTACTAATCTATACTCTGGGTAATTCCTTTACACCAATTTCAAATTACGTTATTTATATTTTTATGAAAATGGTTTTTAAAGTTCTGTTAAGGTCTCTGTATTTAAAAAGGGTAGCAATTATGTGTTTTTTTATGACAATAGGTTATAATAACATGTTACCTACCATCTTTGTATGTTTTCAAAGCATTAAATCCATACAAATATATAGTAATTGGATTATTTTAAAAGTTACAAAGTATAAAAGTTAAAATATGGCCATATGGCCTTACATACCAAATTTAATATGTTAATCATATGTTGTATCATAAATTTACACTTGTATGAAATTATGCATATTAAAATGAAGAAGACAAATTTCGAATGGACAGATTTGGTGTTATAACGAACCTGTAGTGCTAATTTGTATGTTTTGTGTTCAAAACTTTCAAGAACATCAAGAACAGTAAAATTACAAGTTTTGGTTATATAAATTATGTGTTTTAACTTGTTAAAGTCATGCTAGAAGAGTTGGGTAGTAGTTAGATGTGTATTACAGTGTTTAGGTATGTCTAAATTCGTGTAAGAATAAATTAATTGGAGGTTTTAGCCATGTTCTGTAATTTTTCGTGAATTACAGAACTGGTACTGGTTCGCTGCGCCGTGGTGACAACTCCATGCCTTAAGGCCCGTGCCACAGCGCTAAAGCCCAAGCCACAGCGCCACCACGGCGCAGCGACGAGAACAAGCCCAACAGTGGCGCCGCAGCGCCACTATGCAGATTGCTCAGAAATGAATTTTTAAGATTTTTCATGTCCAAGAATGTAATAGTAACCTAATTTAATGAACATAAAAATGTGTTAGACATATAATGAGATGTTAACACAGGTTCTTAACATGTCAATAAGGCATTTACATGTTGATTGAATTGTTGAACACGTAGTTAGCTTGTTATTCGTGTAGTATAATATTATGTGAAAACAAGTGTGGTAATCTGACTAAGTATAGTCATAATCCGAGATTAAACAAAAATAATGAACTTGTGATGACTAGTTACGTGATAATTAACTGGTATTGTGAATGTAAATGGTATGTAGGATTAAATCAAGGAACATGTATAATTAACGTGTAACCTACACACGAGGCAAGTTTCCTAACCCTACTTGTTATTGTTATGTAAGTTTATAAATTTACATCGAGTAAATTTTAGTTATTATTAATCAAGTTCAATTTGTTATATTAAAGATTATTAATCTTTTCAAAGTATGATTCTGTTATACAATACTTGTTCTATTGTATACCTCTTGAGATTGTTATTCGATTTAAATATCAATTATTCTTGAACCTTGTTAGACTAGTGAACCCTTATTGATTCGACTAGTCCATAGTTGATGAACGTTCTAAATTTCAGAACCCTTATAGAATTATCCAAACCAAACTTCCTTTGGTGCGGACTCTAATGTCAAACTGAGATGAACAACCCTATATAGGGATTGCTTATGCGTTATCGTTAAGATATTGTGCACAGTATGGTACTAAGGGCTGATCCCCCTAAGTACGAGTAGAAGAGTCCATAGTCTTATGACTGTTAAAGGTTTCAAATATAACCCTTGATAACCTAGGACATAGTTCAAGGTCTTATGACCCTCAGAAATTCTTTTGATTCTTGTTATTCATTCTTGATTCAAAAGTTGAGTTTTATTCCAAAAGTCTTTGATTCACTCGCTTGTTATTATATTATTATTTCATTATTATACTTGTGGAAAATCGTGCTCACTCTTGCATAATAATAACATTGTAGTTAAGAACGAAAGGTCCGGCGAGATTTCTTCTAATAAAGGAAAGGGCAAGATTAACAAGTGATGAAGACTTGTTATTTTATGTGATGATGTATTTCTGTTTTAGACTTATGTTAATGTTGTGTAAGACGATTAATTGTTTATGTTTTTGCATTTAAGATTAAAGGTTAGTATGACATGGGATTGATGGATTTATTTTAGATGATGTAACTCCTTATGGAGGGGATTCATTTCTATCTATTTATGTTTTCATTTATTATGGGTAGATAAACATATGATGTTTGAATAGTGAACACCAAATCATGTGGGAATTTGAGTACTCGGATTTTGGGGTGTCACAGGTTACTCCCGCAGATTAATAAAGAATAAATACGAAGGGTTATTCACCATGTATGCGGTAATCCGTGTAGACATGTTACTCCCGCAAATTAATAAAGAATGAATATGAAAAATAATATCACTTACCTTAGTAGGAGATTGGATACTGCAATAGTGAAGTTCCAAAATACTCTTCTTCTTTCCCTCTATAGTTTCTCTCTCTATAGTTTTAGTGAATTCGTAAGAAAGAATAAAACAAATGATCTTATATTTATAGGAGAATGAACTAAATAGTAACTGATTCACAGACGGTCCATATTGATTTACTATTAAAACCTCAACCGATGGTCCACATTGATTTACTATTAAAACCTCAACTGACGGTCCATATTGATTTATTATTAAAACTTCAACTGACAGTCTGAAAAATTAGTACATCTCCCCCATGGAATACTAAGCCAAACTTACAACTAACGCCTCATGACAAACACCTATATTTATATAAAAAATTGAATAATTATTTACCACAAGTCACTTATCTTCAATAAACATATTTTTAATCTTTCAACAATTATTCATCATTAATATTATAACTCACAATATTGACAACCAGATCGTTCCCAGGAAAGAGGGGGCTTTTCGATAAGAATTTCTCCTTACGGACGCACAATTAAATAACCAAACCCCTTTCCTCGACAGAACTTTTTAGACATTGTCAATAATGCAAATAATAATATGAATAACTATGTCATCTCAATTATTGATTTAATAATATAAAATATTGTGCAGATGATACTATGACAATAATTAAATCAATAATATGAGATACTATGCAACAACTACTGTTGCAATAATTGAATAAAATTGAGTGACTTCTTACGTAAGCATCAATAATCAGAGATACTGTGCAATACTGTGTGCTTCTGTGCTACAACGTGTATTACTGTTCTTTTATCACCGGTATTTCAACAGTTAACGGTAAAAGTTTTGCCATTATTTTTATAAAAAGGTTATCTCTGTCGCTTTCTATATCTGGCAGTCATTCCGTTATGGGGTCCACCAATGATTGTGCCGTCGTACGAATATTCCCCGACAAAAAGAATATTCCCTGACTAAACGAATATTTTATGACAACTTGCTTACTTTGTAAAATTTTCACATATTACCCATAGCTATAACATTATATCAAATCAACACCTTATTATTCAAAATAATATTTAGAGAAAATTAAATCTTTATTCATAAAAAGTTGGGGTCTTACAACCTCCCATTATTATGAAATTTCATCCTCGAAATTGATCTACGTACCTGGTATGTCGAAGAGGTGAGGATACCTTATTTTTATTTCAGATTCTAACTCTTAAGTCATTTCCTCAATATCGTGGTTTCTCTATAAAACTTTGACTTGACGTATAACCTTTGAGCGTAAAATATGTTCCTTTTGATTTTGCCAGGTACCACTTCATACGTTAAATCTTCTTCTATCTCGTCTAGTTCTAATTCAATAATTTGGTTCGTGTCTTCCACATATTTACGTAACATAGATATGTGTAAAACGTTATGAACACGAGACATACTTAGGGGTAAAGTGAGTCTATAGGCCACATATCCTACTCGGTCGATTATTTTAAATGGGCCAATGAATCAAGGGTTGGTCTTTCTTCTCTTTCTAAATCTCGTAACTCCTTTCCATGGAGCAACACGTAACAATACATGATCTCCAACATTGAATTCCACGTCCCTTCTATGAAGATCAATATAACTCTTTTATCGATCTTGTGAGGTTTGTATACGTTGCTGGATAATTTGAATCTTTTTCGTAGTCATGCGTACCAATTTTGGTCTCAACAACGTTGCTTCGCCCACCTCGTCCCAACATACTGGAGAACGACACTTTCGTCCATACAATGCCTCGAATCGAGCCATGCCTATACTTGCTTGATAACTGTTGTTATAGGAGAATTCCACCAATGGTAAGTACTTATCCCAACTTTTACTTTGAAATCTAGGACACAAAGTCTTAATAGATCTTCAAGAGTTTTAATAGTCCTCTCTGACTGCCCGTCCGTCTGAGGATGATATACATAACTGAATAATAAATCAGTGCCTATAGCTTTCTGTAAGCTGACCCAAAAATCATGAAATGAATCTTGGGTCTCGATTAGAAACTATGGATCCTGGCATACCATGCAATCTAACAATCTCATCTATGTACATACGAGCAAGAAGTTCAAGTGAATATGTTTCTCGTATATGTAAGAAATGAGCAGACTTGGTTAATCTATTGACAATGACCCAAATTGCATCTATGCCTTTAGAAACCTTGGGAAGACCAATAATGAAATCCATGTTAATGTGCTCCTACTTCCATTCTGGAATTTCAAGTAGTTGCAATGGACCTTTTGACACTTGACGCTCTGCCTTTCCACGTTAACAAATTAAATACATTGAGATAAACTCCGTGATCTCTCTCTTCATATTGCTCCACCAAAATGTATGTCGAAGATCACAATACATTTTGGTACTTCCAGGATGGATTGAAAACGGTGTGTTGTGTGCCTCCATCATAATTTATACTTCAAATCAGAGTCGTTAGAAACACAAAGTCTGGAGTTGACTCGAAGTATTCCTTCTTCGTCGATCCTTACTTCTGGAATAACACCTTCTTGCACCTTTTTCTTCATATTTCTTAACTCCGGGTCTGTAGCTTGAGATATAAGTCAAAAGTTAACACAATCAAATTGAACATTATGTATTAATTAACAAGAAGGATTATGAGATGTCGAGTAAAGTTTACATTACAACTACTATGCGTTGCTGTGTAACTAATAGTTGATGTGCATGATTATATAATTGTGTAGGGAACGTGAAGTACAGATAGCTGTAAGCTGTTAAACTGTTGTTGGTAAACAACGATCAAGGCAAGTCTTTCAGTTCCTATTTGTTTTGTGAATTTGATAATGAATTATTTTAAATCTGTATTGCAAAGAGCATGATGTATTACTTATGTTGTAAGTATCAAATGTTAAAGTCAATTTATGATTACATCTGTTGAGTAAGGAATGCTGATTGGGTTATGGAACTTAATCTGTATTTGATATGTGATATACAACATGTATAATGTGTTTAGACAGATGTTTATGATGTATAAGATGAGCATGTTATTTATGTGCTACGTGTTGCATGAAAACTGTTAGATTTGTTAGGTTGTTGAGCTCAACCTTGCAAATAACCATTTTTGCAGGTTAAGGATTCAAGGTAATGCTATGTGCTACTTGAATGACATAGATAAGAAATAATACATGAAGATTTATATTTTAGCTAAAGTTGTTATTTCTTTAAACTATATTTAAGGTTCATGAAATGTACTCAATGTTTTATGATGTATATTTTATGTTGAGTTGTAAGGTTTAAGTTATCCGAATTAGGAAGGATACTGAATTGGGATGTAAGATTTTATATAATAACTCTGAAAATGTGAATCATAAAATAAATTTGATTCAGAGATGTGTAGTTGATAAAGGTTTTGATTTACAAAATCAAAGTAAGAAGACAAAAAAGTTTTAATTATTCCGCATTTTATTAAATTTAACATTGATTAATGATGTATTGATAATGACCAAGGTCGAGAGTTGAATTGTATGATTTTTGGGGTCGTTACAAACACTTAAAACATGATTAAGCCTCTTTTTTATAGTTTAAAATAACAATTTAAGCAAGTTACCATGATCAAAAATTAAATAAACCAGTCAGACCTTTATGTCCTGCAGCGCAGCTGCACTGCAATTTGGCCTGGAATGAGCGCAACTGCGCCATCCCCTGGCCAGACCACACTTGACACATTATGCCTTTAGTTGGAATTTTTACAAAATTAAAGCCAACTAAGTTCACGAAATAAAAAGGCCGACCATATTAACCATTTAACCATGTAAGGATATTATGAAATCTGTAATATGCATGCTCGCATGTATTTACGTCCTTTACACATAGTTAATATCGTTTACCTCTTTAAAATTTGTCAAAAATCGTGCTTGAACAACTTATGTGGTGTCTAACTAAGTGAGTGTACATATGGTTCATGTTTAGCGGCATAAAGAGTACTAACATTTCTTACCATAAGTTCAGAATATAACTTCACAATGTATATAAAGCTTAGCTTGCAAAATGTTCAAGTTCACCTTTAAATGTTCATATCATAAGCTCACATGTATTTACGTCATTTACACAAAATGTTCAAGTTCGCCTTTAAAAGTTCTCCTAAATCATGCTAATGCTAGTTGATCATAAGCAAGACAACTTTAAACCATATTACATGTATTACTGTAAGAACCGAAAATTTCATGAATAAATAATTATTTTGATGTAATAAGAAAATGAATATTTATTTGAATATAAATATTGATGTGTTGTGAGATGAGTAATTCTATTAATTTAAATTGAAGTTCAGTGGGTTAATTTAATTAATAGATGAATAAATTAAGAAGTGAATAATTAATTAATTGTTATTAAGGAATAAAGTAATTTACATAATTATATTTAATTGCCTAGTATGGCATGATAATAAATGAGGGTACTATCTATTAAGTAAAGAGATTAATTAATTTAGAATATAAATTTATTGTAATAGTGACTAAGTTTGAGAAATTTCCAGAGTGGCGCAGCTGCGCCACTTATGTACTGTAAACTAGCACAGCTGCATCAGTAACAAGACTTGGAAAATAATTTTCATTGTGTGAAATTATAAAGATGGTTTGTTATCATTAATAAAGAATGAGAAAGATAATGGATCAGTTACCATTATTATTAATGTGAACATTATAATAAAATAATATTTTATGCCATTATGTTTAATATGGGAAAATATAGATAATAGTATCATATAATTACTTACTGTACAAAATATGGTGTGACATTTAACTGTGGTTAATGATATACAAAAACTATATAGTAAAAGTAATTAAATCATAAGGTTGATTTAAATAAGTTTTGTTACCTCCATGTGTGATGAGACAATTAAGTGTGTATTCTAAAATATGGGAGTAAATAAATATGTACTATTAAAATATTTATTTCAATACTGATGTGTAAGTAAATAATAAAAGGAGATATTATGTGACGCCCCCAAAATAGGTATACATCACCCATTATGAGTCGCCAAATATATGGTACAGAAACAACTACAACTTTATGAATACAACATAAAAAATTATGAGTTTAAATACAAATATTGTCATCTAGACAATATCCACACTCAAATAAGTCTCATTATAATTATTGATACACTATTTTACAAAATAGTGAGGACTACTAAAACAACTATCTTGAACCATCACTCTACACCCCGACTAGTTCCCGCTATATTCTCGCCTCCTGAGAAGAAAAATGGAACAAAAAGGAAAATGGTGAGCTCAACTAGCCCAGTAAAGAACATTATGACTAAGATAATATAGAACAAATTATCGTTAGTCCTCAACAGAAAAAAATCTAAAAGAATACAATAGACAACTAGTTTTAAATCAATCTTCGCAGCGGAAATAATAATTCATTAGAAGAGTTTAGTAGAGAATGCAAACTACTATCTTCTATATATGAATTTAAAAGTTTATCGTCGATATTTTATCCCTTAACATCAATCAATATATATCTGGAATCAAATATTCATCTTTGCACTACAAGCTAAAGATATTCATCAGTTGGTCATGTTCATCTAAACACCTGTTCATCTTTGCACTACGGGCCAAAGATATTAATCAGTCGGTCATGTTCATCTCAACACCTGTTCATCTTTGCACTACGGGCCAAAGATATACATCAAGAAATCATTCATCTTTGCACTACAAGCCAAAGATATTCAGTTATATCGTCATTTAGGACTGAGGATGATGAAAAATATTTTAAAGAAAACGAATCCAGTGAAGCAAAAGAACAAATATTAAGGATTCGTACTTTAAACAATTCCCATTCAAAAGTACTTCATAAATACCAGAGTGGGATAAAATTCAAGAATGATCAAAACATGGATACAATCAAAGCTAGTGTCCAGAATAGATATTTTGGACGAAAAGAAGAAATTTCATTTTTCGGTGAATAGTGCCGTATACGTGAATAGTGCCGTATACGTGAATAGTAACTCTGAAACCAAAAGATAGAAATTTCACAAAAAACATCATTATGCTTCGTGAATAGTACTCGTGAATAGTAACTCGTGAATAGTAACTCATGAATAGTAACTCGTGAATAGTAACTCATGAAGAGTAACTCATGAATAGTAACCCCGACATGAAAAAGTTCCAAATTTGATAAAAAGTTTCAACCAATATTTCAGCATAATGATATTGAAGAAATAATATCATTTGAGAAGAAAATAACACCCCTTACCTAAAAAGGATAGTACTTCTGATTGATATACTGGATATAGTGCTGAAAGGACTTTCATCGTATAATAATACTCAAAGTACTAAAATACTCACAAGAATACGCTCAATATATCGAGAGAGAAAGAGAGATAAATCTGTAGTTTCTGGTGTAATTTTCAATTCTAACTAAACACCATATTTATAGGAAATTTCTTAGAACACCAAAGCAGAAAATTTAATATAATATTAATATATATAATAAATCTTCTACGACATCCTACCAGCTGATCTCAAACACCTAACACATGTCCATAAAACAACAAAAACATTTTTCTAAATAAAAATAATTAAAAGTTCCAAAAATTAATTATTTCAGAACTTCAGAACTTCAATAATTCATAATAGATAGCCCTTTTATCAGAAAATTCGAATCTCGCTTTTTTTTTATAGGAAATTCAATTCTCTACAACTTTGCAGAAGAAAGTTTTTCCAAATTCCAAATAGAAATCCATAAACGGGTGATTTTACAGGCTATAATCAAATTTCAGTCAAGAAATGGGTCCACCAACATGTTTAACATGTTTTTAGTATTTATTGCAACAAAAATACTCCTCCTCCTTATTTACTCATATATACCACATTCATTGTAAAAATATCATCATTATTATATTATAATAATATAATAAAATATTATTTTATCAGAAAAGATAAAATATCAATTTTCAACAATTGTTACTTTAAAAACTTTCTCCATCTATATCCACATAAAATGAATATTTTTCTTATCATATAAATCAATAATTAATTATTCACAAATAATATTACAGAATCACAGTACTAACAACCAGGCCGTTCCCAGGAAAGAGGGGGCTTTTCAATAAAAATTTCTCTTTATTGCGTGCAATTAGGTGACCAAACCTCTCCTTAAACAGAACTTTCTAGACATTGCCAATAATGTTTTCTAATAATATTATTCAGATAATATGAATTATTGATTCGATAATAGAAAATACTGTGTATTGACAATTATTGAAACAACAGTAATATAAAAAAATCAACACAGCAATTATTGAATCAATAAAATAAAATACTGAACAGTAATTACTGTAACAATTATTGAGTAGTGCCTTCTTACGTAAGAATTAATAATTCGTGCAATACCGTGTGTTACTGTGCGACAACGCGTATTACTGTGTTTTAACCACCGGGTATTCCAACAGTGTCAACGGAACATAAAGGTGGCGAATGGAACCTTTTGTTCCTCCGTGCATCCCAAGACATTGAATATCTTGGTAATTTGCTTGACGCATGTTTCCACTATGATCGGATCCGGCTTTCCCTTAAATTCTGGTGGTCCCAACTCTTTGAACTGCTTGGCCATGACAAGCCGCGCGTTGCTATCATTTCCACCCGTATTCTGTACACGAGTCTCCCTCATCTGGTTTTGCATGAACTGCAAAAGATCCTAAACATCCCGTCGTTCATCGTCTGCTCAGTGGTGTTGTTTACAGGAGGAATATTGCCTTCCTGTTATACGTTCCCCTGGGTTGTGATTAAAGGTGTTTCCACGGTCTCATTAACTCCACCGTTAATATTCTCAGCTGCCATTCTTAAATACTGCCATAAAACAAGGGTTAATTAAACAAATTAACATATAACATATTAACCATATAGTTCGACTGACCAACAAATAAGCTTAAGTATGACATACTAGCGAAGGATTACTCGTCTCTCCCCTCCTAGTACTATTCCCCGATCTCCGCCAGAGACCATATCCCTAAGCTCTGATACCAACTGTGACGCCCCCAAAATAGGTATACATCACACATTCTGAGTCTCCAAATACATGGTACAGAAACAACTACAACTTTATGAATACAACATAAAAATTGTTAGTTTAAATACAAATATTATCATCTAGACAATATCCACACTCAAATAAGTCATCATTACAATTATTGATACACTATTTTACAAAATAGTGAGGACTACTAAAACAGCTATCTTGAACCATTACTCCACACCCCGACTAGTTCCCGCTATATTCTCGCCTCCTAAGAAGAAAAATGGAACAAAAAGGAAAAGGGTGAGCTCAACTAGCCTAGTAAAGAACATTATGACTAAGATAATATAGAACAAATTATCGTTAGTCCTCAACAGGGAAAATCTAATAGAATACAATAGACAACCAGTTTTAAATCAATCTTCGCTGCGGAAATAATAATTCATTAGAAGAGTTAAGTAGAGAATGCAAACTACTATCTTCTATATATGAATTTAAAAGTTCATCGTCGATATTTTATCCCTGTAACATCAATCAATATATTTCTGGAATCAAATATTCATCTTTGCACTACAGGCCAAAGATATTCATCAGTTGGTCATGTTTATCTAAACACCTGTTTATATTTGCACTGCTGGCCAAAGATATTAATCATTCGGTCATGTTCATCTCAACACCTGTTCATCTTTGCACTACGGGCCAAAGATATTCATCAAGAAATCATTCATCTTTGAACTACAGGCCAAAGATATTCAGTTATATCATCATTTAGTACTGAGGATTATGAAAAATATTTTAAAGAAAACGAATCCAGTGAAGCAAATGAACAAATATTAAGGATTCGTACTTTAAACAATTTCCATTCAAAAATACTTCATAAATAACCAGAGTGGGGTAAAATTCAAGAATGATCAAAACATGGATACAATCAAAGATAGTGTCCAGAATAGATATTTTGGACGAAAAGAAGAAATTTCATTTTTTGGTGAATAGTACCGTATTCATGAATAGTGCCGTATACGTAAATAGTGCCGTATACGTGAATAGTAACTCCGACACCAAAAGATAGAAATTTCACAAAAAAACATCATCATGCTTCGTGAATAGTACCCATGAATAGTAACTCATAAATAGTAACTCATGAATAGTAACTCATGAATAGTAACCCCGACATGAAAATGTTCCAACCAATATTTCAGCATAATGATATTGAAGAAATAATATCATGTGAGAAGAAAATAACAACACTTACCTAAAAAGGATAGTACTTCTGACTAGTATACTGGATATAGTGCTGAAAGGACTTTAACCGTATAGCAATACTCAAAGTAATAAAATACTCACAAGGATACGCTCAATATATCGAGAGAGAAAGAGAGAGAAATCTGTAGTTTCTGGTGTGATTTTCAATTCTAACCTAAGCACCCTATTTATAGGAAATTGCTTAGAACTCCAAAACAGAAAATTTAATATAATATTAATATATATAATAAATCTTCTACGCCATCCTACCAGCTGATCTCAAACACCTAACACATGTCCATAAAACAACAAAAATGTTTTTCTAAATAAAAATAAGTAAAACTTCCAAAAATTAATTATTTCAGAACTTCGGAACTTCAATAATTCATAATAAATAGCTCTTTTATCAGAAAATTCGAATTTTGTGATTTTTTATAAGAAATTCAATTCTCTACAACTTTGCAAGAGAAAGTTTTTCCAAATTCCAAACAGAAATCCATAAACAGGTGATTTTACAGGCTATAATCAAATTTCAGTCAAGAAATGGGTTCACCAACATGTTTAACATGTTTTTAGTATTTATTGCAACAAAAATACTCCTCCTCCTTATTTACTTATATATATATATACCACATTCATTATAAAAATATCATTATTATTATATTATAATAATATAATAAAATATTATTTTATCAGAAAAGATAAAATATCAATTTTCAACAATTGTTACTTTAAAAATTTTCTCCATCTATATCCACATAAAATGAATATTTTCCTCATCATATAAGTCAATAATTAACTATTCACAAATAATATTACAGAATCACAGTACTGACAACCAGGCCGTTCCCAGGAAATAGGGAGCTTTCCAATAAGAATTTCTCCTTACTGGCGGGCAATTAGGTGACCAAACCTCTCCTTAGACAGAACTTTCTAGACATTGCCAATAATGTTTTCTAATAATATTATTCAGATAATATGAATTATTGCTTCGATAATAGAAAATACTGTGTAGTGACAATTATTAAAACAACAGTAATATAAAAAAATTAACGCAACAATTATTGAATCAATAAAATAAAATACTGAACAGTAATTACTGTAACAATTATTGAGTAGTGCCTTCTTACGTAAGAATCAATAATTGGTGCAATACCGTGTGCTACTGTGCGACAACACGTATTACCGTGTTTTAACTACCGGGGTGTTAACGGTAACAACTACGCCGTTATTTATAAACAACTTATACTTTTCGTTTTCTTCATCCAATCGTTTTTCGTTATGGGGCCCACAAAAGACTGCGCCGTCGTACGAATATTCCCTGACAGCAAGAATATTCCACGACCAAACGAATATTCCCCGACAATAATGAATATTTTATAACCACCTGCTTATTTAAAATATTTACGCATTTTACCCATAACTAACCACATTAATCAAATCAACCCTTACTATTTCAAAATATTAAATAGAGGAAATTAATTTCATTTATTAATAATTTGGGGTCTTACATATTATATTGTTAGTGACCAATTAAATGGAGTCCATACATATTATAAATATTAAATTGTATGGAGCTAATGTACATGGATTATATGATACGGATATATATTAAATCCCTAATTTTTCATATAATAATAACCATTGTACATTAAAATTACATTTTTGGGAATTAAAGAAACCAAACTAAGCATTATAATCAAGTTACTAAGATATAAAACTCATCAGTTGCTCCAACAGTGGCCAAACAGTAACCTACATCCTCTTTACGTAACTTCCAAGCTGTGATCAGTAGATATGAATAGGTGATCATTGCTAAGCGAATGGATGGGGAGTGGTGGTTGAATAACCTTCCCATAACCATTGTCTTCCTTTTACACCATGGATTCCAACCTCAGTATAAACTTAATACCCAGTCCACCATTACTCTATAAAATGGCAGCTATGTTATTCGTTTCACGTTGCTGTAACTTGTCTGTGACATCTTAAGAAATTGAGTCTAAGTGTTTGTGGTTCAAAGAGGAGTCTAGCAATCTCAAAAGGGAGAAATTAATCAAACTAAGCTTTAAAAGGTATAAATTCTAACTTTTGTTCTTAATCTTGAGTTTTATCAAATTCTTGAAATTCCTTGAATTCTCTGTCAATTAGTATGAATTATCATACTATCAAGCATTTAGGAAATGTGTATACATGTAAGGAACATATAGTAATGGACTTGAGCATGTTTAAACTGAGAAAAATCAATGTTGGTTGATGCTCTGCAAAACAGAGTATCTTACTGGAGTTAGTTCAGGAAGGGCGCAGCTGAGCCCAATTTATACTAGGGTGCAGCGCAGCTGTGCCGGTTTCTGTTAGGCTGTGTTGTTTCTAATTTGATATTAACACCAAAACATGCATGAAAAGAAGTATAACATGTTGTATAAAGCTTTCTTATGAGATATGAGTTGTCCAACATGACTTAATAGGAGATTTATAACAAAAACTCAATTATTTGAAAATGAACTTTAATGAAACTCATGTTCTGCAAATTCTGAGCTTGATAGAAAACACATAACTGATTTCTGAACATAAATGAGCATGACTTGTGGTTTATAGTTCCTTTGTTCATGACCAAGTTGTTAGGCTTTGAGCTAGCGAACTTTTTCAAAGAAAAATTTGACATATTGAAGCTAATATCCATGAATACTATACGAAGTAAGTTCTGACTTTGTGGTGATGTTAACATGACTTAACTACACATGATAAGAGCTTTAAAGATGTCTTGTATGTGTTAAATTGCATTGTTCAGGTTTAAAAGGATTTCAAAAGCAAACTCAGATATGTTTTCACACCAAGTTGCATTAGTTCTGAGGATTTAAGATGGCATGTTTATGTTCATTATGTCTCTAAACATGATTCTTATATGTTAAACATAATGGAAGTAAACCAAACATGAGTTTAAACATGTTTTAAAGTAATAAATGATGTTATTTAAAAATAAATGATGTGAACACTTATGAGTATGCGTAGTACAGATTATGTGATCTCGTTATGTGAACATATGGATAATTTGAACGCATGGTGATTATATGACCCTATTTGGTCTTGATTCCGTGGAAATCCTAAACTAAGACCTTGACTTGTAAAAGTAAACTTAGGATGGTCATACGCTTATGTAAAGTCCTGTATCATGTATGTATGTTAAGTGTAATTGTATTGGTATGCTAAAGTATGGAACAGAAACAGGAAATTCAAGGCTTAACTCTGGTCTAGCCAGGGGACAGCGCAGCTATGCCGTCCCTAATCCTAGCCAGGGCGCAGCTGCGCCATCCTGCAGAACAGTTTATCTAATCTGTTTGAGATCTGAGATATGATGTATGTTTATATTGTCATCTAAATCTGTAATACATGTTTAAATATAGTAATTGAAGTATCTATAAGCATGTTAATGATAAAGATCATAAAGTGGATATATGTTTATAAACTTTTGAACAAAAAGTCAAAAGAGGATTGTGAACTATAATGTTTGATATCATGATATCTTATAAACCAATTTTGTGCTATGATGATATAAGACTAAGTTAGACATTTATATGTGCGTTTAAACTTACATAACGTGTATGAATATACGTAACTAATGAATATCCTATATGCATAACTATATTATGTTAGGATTCAAAAAGTGTTGATAAGCTATACCATGGTAAACTACGCTTGAGGCAAGTATTCGAACCCTATTCTTTATTTGAGCTTGTACTATTATTGGTTGTGCAAGAAAATCCTTGAAAGTATGATTCATATCTCATAACTTAATACTTCGTAGTTTAGAAATGAAATTGTTTTCAAACCGTGATTTTGAGTGATAATTGTTCATGTATATACTTGAAAAGAAAAGCTGTCTAAGCCATTCATTCGGCTAGAATATTGATATATGATCGAAAGCTATCCAAACCAAATTAACTTGGTGCGGACTTTTATAACTGAGATGAAAAACCCTCTTGGTAGGGGAATTATATATTGTTGGGAAACCGACGTGCGCACATGAGAATGATTAAATGTTATGCATGACATAGGTACTTTAGGCTGATCACCTTTTGTACTCATTTTGTAGAATTATCAATTTATTACTGTTAATTCTAGGAGAAGTTCATAGTCCTTAGTGACTGCTCAGTATTCATTATGTTAGTTCCTGGAGGCACAATAGTTATCAAGAAGGGGGGGTTGAATAGATATTTAAAAATTCTTTTTGTTTCACTTTGTTAGTTTTGATAATGATTAAAACACAGTAGAATTAAGATTTGTTTAATCTCCCTTTAGATATAGTGAGTTAATGAGAGTGGGGTAGTTACAACATTTATAGCAGTTATAACAAGAATGTAAGAGACACAACAGTTTTAAGTGGTTCAGAACACTTAAAGCTCCTAGTCTACTCTTCTACACCTCGAGTAGGAAATCCACTAAGGATATCTTTTACACTTTCTAAATCTAACAGATTCCTTCTAGACCAGCAGTCTAAGAACTTCTTATTTCACACTTGAACTCTTCAAGTCCAGCAGACTTGGTTCTTCACAGTTCACTTAGAACTCTTCAAGTCCTTCTGACTTGGAACTCTTACTTCAGTTGATTGGTAGTTGTTAAGTTCTTGGTTGGTGCTACTCAGTTGCCGTTAAACACTTGTTCAAAAGAACTGAGTAGCTGAGCAAGCTTTCACTTTTTCTCAGATCGTAGAGTTGAGCGTTGAGTTTAATAACCCGATATTTCCTATGTAAATAAATAAGAAATTTTGCATATAATTTTTTTTAATTTAAAGATGGGAATATGTGCGAAGTAATGTGTATGTAAATATGTGATAAATAAAATTTATTTATTACATGAATAATTTCAAATATTTTTATTTTAGAATTATTGATCATTATAAAGTATATACTTATAATAATTAATTTTATAGTAGAAATGTCTTTATTATTTATTTTCTATGAAAATATGATTTTTATATTATTTAAATAATATATGAAATGATTATTGGAATTATTATAATTACTATTTATATGAATTTTAGTTCAGATTATTTAAGTTAATTATTTTTAACTTAATTAATAATGTTATATATGAAAAATAAACCAGATATGGAATCCAAATCCTAAATTTGGGTATTGATCAAGGGATGAGAATAATAATATAATATTAATTAAATTTTAATTTTTCATTGCTATAAATATGTACTGTAAATGTGTAGACTGATAATGGTTGGTCAATTATGGTAAATTATGTCATAACCCTTATATCCTGTTATTAAACCATAATTGTTAAACTCAGTTATGAGGTTAAGACTGAGTAGTAATTGTGTTATAAGAATTTTATTGCGTATTATAGAATTTCTGTAATTAGGAGGAACCCTAATTATTATTTGAAAATCCTAATTTGCTAAAATTAGAAACCCTAATTATTATTTTAGTAAATTATAATGTTAATTAAAAAACTCTAATTGTTAATTTGGGCACCCTTATAATATTAAGGAACCCTAATATTTAAACCCTAATTTTCTATTAAAAACCCTAATTTTAAATTAGTGTGTTTAATTAAAATTTTATTACCCTTTAATTTTAATTTTTCAAACCCTAGTAATTATTTGGGAAACTTTAAGATGTAAAATCTAGTGAATAAATCCTAGATTCAAGCACATTGGACAAGAATACCCTTAAAATTAAAATAAAATTTACCAAAGTGTCCTTTTTGTCCCATTTGGTGTATTATTGCTAGACAAATCTTATCAAATCTTGAAAGCCACCTTAGTCTACCTAGCTATGAGCCTACAAGCTACAAATCACAGCCATGTGATCAACCAAGTTCATTGCATACATGTTTTATATAGAATTCAAGAGAGAGAAAGTGCATATTTAGCCTAAATTATTCACAACTTTTATCCTAGAACTCCTCTCTCTAAAACCCACGAATTTGTCTTGCTAGATCAGTCACAAAATCAGCCCCACCAACTCACATAATAAATCAGAAGTATAGAAATCAAAATTTGTTCATAAAGAGATAAACCCTAATCTAGAAATCTGACTTATGATCTTATGTCAGATGTAATATTTTTTGTGTTGACTATGTTGTATGGAGTCTAACAAAGTGATCAGAGTTGCTAGATGTTAGATCCATAACATCTAGATGCTCAGATTTAGCATTTTTCAAAATATGGTAAAAGATTATTTTTGTGTCTGACAAGCAAAAGTCAGAGGCGGTATATCTCTTTCTGCTTATGATTTTGTGTGTTTTATGTTTTGGAGTTGTAGTATGCTGTGAGATCTTGAATCTGGAACTTGATTCAGAGTCATATCTGTTGTAGAGTGAAAGTTATTGATGGTCAAAGTCGGTTGACCGACCATGACCAAACTAATCTGGGTAACCCAGATGCTACCCAGAACGTTCTGACAATATGTTCATGTCTACAGATCTTTCGTATGTTAGCTGTTTTGATTCTGTTATGGTAATAAGATTGTTTTATGTTATATGAACTACACGATTATGCCTTAAAATCTTCTAATCATCAAACTGATTAAATATGCTGCTTGGTCAAAGTAGGTAAAACAATCACATTTTCTGTTTCTGGGTAACCCAGAAAATAGATGAACGTTGTCTCTGACAGACTTTGACCGAACTAGATCTTCTTATTGTGTTGTTGTTTTATTGGTTTTATGTAATAGATCGTTAGTCTTACATGTTGCCTACAACCTGGAATCCATATATCACAAATTAAGCACATGGATTGAAAGTTGTGGAAGCCCAAATATGCTTGCACGAACTGTTATTCATTTCTGGGTAACCTAGAAAATGAAGAACAGTTCTGACAACTTTTTCAATAGCTTAGATCTTTCTGACTTATGTTGTTTAGACTTGACCATGGATTAAAACATGTTCTCTGATAGTTTGTCTAGACAGCCCGATGAGAAGAACTGTGACAACCCAAAAATTTTTAAAATCTTGAATGATTAGAATAAAGGTTAAAAAAATAAAACATAGATGAGAATTTGAGGATTTATTAAAATTTTTCAAGTAAAACCTATATGGTTTGATATTCGAATGAGAATAGAGAAAATATGAGTTATAAAAATTCTAAACCCTAGAAATGAATTAATATGTACTTGAAGGAATATCAAGAATAAGGTATTATGATACCTGTAAATTCGATGTGAACGGAATAGTCTAAGAAGTGTTATATAAGTACATATGAAAATTTTATTATTAGAGATAAGATTTCACATGAAGAGATGGCTATGAGGTTAAACGAAGATGAGTATATATATATATATATATATATATATATATATATATATATATATATACTTAGTAAGGTGCTATATATTTTAGCAAGAGGAATGATGAATTAAGTTAATGATATAATGATCAAGATAAAACTATGTTAGTAATTAACATAACTTGAGTGTTGGCCTTGACTGGCAAATAAGAATTTGAAGAAGTATAAAATCGTTAGTTAATACGATTAGTAATGAGAATGGAGTAATTTAAAACTCAAAATTTGAGTTAGAGATAGAATTTTGAAGCATGGACTGCTCGGTTGCGTCCGGAACGTCGAGTTTAGTCAGAATAGACAGTAAACACAAAATGTGTAAATGTTGACTTTTGGTTAAAGTCAACATTTGACTTTTTATGGAGAAAAGTCAAAATTAGTGTGAGAAGTGAAATATATTATAATTATGTGAATTATGGATATTAGTGAATAAATATACATTATATAATGTGAATACATTTATCTTGTATATAAAAGTGAAGTAAGGATTAAGTTATGTAACCTAATATATATATTAGGTGTGATTATTAAATAACCTAAATGGTTATCGTTATTTAGTGGTCCTAATATTTTATTTATATACTAGTGATCTAATCTAAGAGAATGGTGGAACATGTCATAATTTATTAAATTATTTTGTTCGAATATGTGAGTAAAGGAATATGAAGATTATGTGATGGTTTATATTTGTTTAATTATATAAACAAATAAAATAAACTAATGTGATCCTAATTATATATTAGGAATGAAGAATTTATTAACTTAAGGGTTATGAGATGAGAAAATTATGGTATTTAGAATATATACCAATTATAAGAGATTTATTTTATACATCTCACTTAATTAATTTTATAGCCTAATTATAGCAAGTCTAATTAGGTTAAGAAATTAAATGTACTTAAGTAAGAATTTTTATTTCACTTGAGTGCATGTAAATCCTAATTTAATGATAAGGGTAGAATGAAATAGAATTAAATGCTATGAGCTATAATAATATCATAGCCCAATAATTTATTTAGAGTCCAAAAGAATTTGATTTAATGGACTAAAAGGGTAATATTGTTTAAACAAGTCCAATTAATATATTAAGAATGGAACTTGTAGATAATATGGGACAAGAATTGTAATGATCCAATTAAATTTTGGGTGGAAGCCTAATTTTATTTTGTTAGTAAGTAAAATAAAAATTTAATAACAAGTCCAATGGAATTAATAAAATATCCAAGTGTTGGCCCAATTTTGGAAGGACATTTTAGTCATTTGGGGAGTAAATTAGATTAAGCCAACTTGGTAGTTATTTTTTTTTCTAAGGCCAAATGGCCGGATCTTTAAAAAAAAAGAAAAAGAAAGAGATAAGTAAAGAAAAAGAGAAGAAAGAGAAATAGAGAAAGAGGAGAAAAGGAAAAAGAAATAGAAAGGAAAGAGAGAAAGTGGAGGAGTGGTCGGCAGCCCCATAGAGGGAGAAGAGAAAGAATTCCATGTCTATACAATTCATCTCCTACTTTAGAAGAAGAAGAAACATTGGTACAAAAATCAAGGTATAAAACCTTTAACTCTAATCTAGTTTATTTTAGTTGTTTTGAACCAAATTATGGGTTGTGATCTTAAACTCTAAAAATCTTAGATCTACATGTTATATAGTGTAATATGTATAGATCTAACTATTTTGAGTGATAAAAAGTTGGATCAAGAGAGAGATAAGTAAAACAGTTTTTAAAGCTCAAGACAAGCTAGTGACTGCTGCCCCTTAACAGAAAATTCGGGGTCAGTTAAATTACTCATAAAATTCTGGTCTTTTGGTATGTTGTACTACACTGATTAAGCTTTCCATAGACTCCAGAACGGACTAATTCCGGCTCCGGATGAGGTAGTTATGGCGTTCGGAAGGTGCGTAATCAAAACTGTCCACCAATTCCGAACAGCCTTCTTTGTTTAAATTTTGGGACTGATGTGTTTGGATTTTGGAAAACCATCGTGAGACAAACGTTGTAGCTCTGGAAGTTATCTTCGCGTGGGCTCAAGAATCGCTCACAAATGTTTTAAAACGAAAGAGTTATGACTGTTTTAGCGAAAGAGGGTTAATCTGAAAAAAAGAAGATGAAACTGTTGCGAGTGGACATTTTTGGGGCCTGTGTTAGGCTGCCTAAGTGGTCCGAAATTAATGGGTTATATTTTTAAAAATACTTTGGTATGCCATGTATAACATATCCAAAAATCAGATTAATCGGAGTTACGAGCAACGCGTAAGAAATTCGTAAAATAACGGATTTGGTATGCGAGCGGCGTAGCGACAACGCCGCTGGGCAGCAGCGTGCGCGCACTGGGCATGCGGCGTCACGCTACACTGTTGGGCAGCTGCTTGGCATGCTTTTCGCGCACTATTTTGATTAGTTTCCGTGATCCATTTTCGCGGTGTGAAATTTTTCTAAAATACTATGCCATGGGGTCTATAATACACCTGAAATTTCGCTGTTATATGACTCATGATTTGAGAGTTACAAATGGGCAAGCAAGCATGTGAGGATTAAAATTTTAGCGAACGCCGAGCGTCGGCGCGTCGAACGATTTTGACGTTTAACGTTCCGAATCGCATTCTGGCGTAATAATAAGTCATAATAAATCTAATAAAGTCATACGGGGTGAGATTTGGCAATATGTAATATTTTACGCCGATAAACTTCTTTTCGGGCATAAATAAAGCAATAAAATATGTAATAAATATAAATTACATATTTAAGTGAATTAAAAACTACAATTGCCTATAAAATTAATTTATGGTGCAACGAAGAATGTAAAACCTTTGAAATATTGAATTAATCATAAAAATGATATTTTGAGGTTTTCGGTGCTCAAAATGAAGTTTTTGAGCTGAGATTTATGTAGCATAATATATATATATATATATATATATATATATATATATATATATATATATATATATATATGAAGCGAAAATGCGAATAATCGTAAAATGAAAAATAAAGCGAATGTGCTAGCGAGATAAAAGTTTTATATATGAGGCAACGATCAGTGTTGACTAATGAATGGACAAACTGAAGTAAAAGTTATTTAAATTAAAGAAATAATATAGTAAATTGATTTTTACTATAAAAGCTATGCATTATCTGTTTAAACTCCATATTTGCGAGTAGAGATAAAAGATATTTCTAAAATGAAGTTTAAATGGTTTAAGCTTCAAGATGTAAAATATTTGTATCTTAAAATGTGTGAGACCTTTATTATTTATGAAATAAGTAAAATATTATTACATGATTAATAATATTAGAAGGTGATTAAAATATTATTAAATGATTAATAATATTAGTAAAGAATCTAAATACTATAAAATGATAATAATACTAATGGGTTAAGATGTTATCTAATATTTGAATAAATGTTAGATAATTTATGGCTTAAGTAATAACATTATGAGCTAACAAGTATGTTATACTGATTAAAAGATCAATCTTATACTGATAGGTCTTTCCCGAGAGATTAAATCAGATTGCGTAGCGATAATCGACTATGCAGGCAAGTTTTCTTAACTCAAACTCGAGTTATATTACAAAGCATGTTAGTGAATGATTATTAATGATTATTCACGTCTATACTGATTATTGATTCGCACTTAGTGCATGTTGCATATGTTCATCAGGTATGAATGGCTGATCACCTTCATTACCATAAGGTTAAGTTAAATTGTTCATAGTCATTGTTGATATCCAATATTATTGGTTCAGTCATTCAATCATTGAAACTTGATTCATGTTATTTCACAATTATTATATTGTTGAAAACTTGAAAGCTTATTCATTCTTTTCAATCATGATATATATCTTCATTGTATGTAAAACTTGCTGGGCAAATTTGTTGCTCACCCTTGCTATATCATGATAAAATTTTCAGATTAAGATGAAAGCTTGAATAAGGACAGAGGCAAAGTCAGAGTGTAAGATTAAATTATGGTGCAGTTAGATTTATTAAATCTTCTGACAAAAATAGTATTGTAAACATTTAAGATATTGAATGTATGTATTAAGTTAAGGTTGTAGACCTTGGGAATGATGTATAAAAGTTTAATGTATAAATAATTTATGTTTATATCTTCCGCATTAGTGATAGAATTAGCGTACCGGATCCGCGGCGATTTGGGACCCGGATTCGGGGATGCTACAAGAACACATTTAACTTGAACAGATTTCTTGATAGAGGGCCATCAAAAGCGTTGACCGGCCACGACTTTATTTTCTGGGCAGCCCAGAAACGTCAAGAATAGCTCTGACAGCTTTTTTTGAGCTTATATCTTGCAGATGATGTATGTTTTGACCATGGTTCTTGTTAGATTGTGTAGTATTACATCAGTACAATAATATCTAACCTTTAACTAGACGAGAGACACATTACACAAGGAATGATTGATGGTCAAACAAGCAAGCTCGAGCAGTGACTTTGAATGCCTGGGTTTCTCAAGAACACCTAAGGCGACAGTTACTGTCGCCAAAGGGCTTTAGCGACAGACATATCAAAATTAATTAATTTAATTTCTAAAAATCATTTAAAAATAGTTAATAAATTCTGAAAATTACAAAAATAGTTTTAAAAATTATTTTAAGTTATAAAAATTAACTTTTAATAATTTGACATATTTTTCATAAATATTAATATTTATTTGGATATTATTTGTATTTAAATTATTTAATAAATGCATTAAATAAATTAATTAAAAATGATTTTATCGTATTAAAAATTATTTTAAATAATAATAAGGTATTTAATAATATTTGAAGTTATAAAACATAACTTTTAATATTTTAAGATAAGTTTCATTAATTATTAAATATTAGTGATATTAGATTTATTTAGTAATTATATTAAATAAATTAATCAAAAATGATTTTAATATTATAAAAATCATTTTAAATGAAAATAAATAGTTTAAAAATATTTGAAGTTATAAAATATAACTTTTGATATTTAAAGGTAAATTTTATTAATAGTTTAATATTAATGATAATAGAATTAGTTAATATTTAAATTATTTAATAATGATTTTAGTGTTTGAAAATTCATGATAAAATATAATAATTATTTAAAAATTATTATAAGGCTATAAAAAATAATATGACTGATATTTAAAATATCTAAACGAATATTGAACTACATGATAGAGTCTTAGACTCGATATTTGCCCGATAAAGCCGTCGTACACCAAAATATTTCAGAAATTGATCTAGACTTATATAATTGGACACCGAGTTCGGGTTTCAAGTATCTGAATTTGGGGGCGTCACAAGTTGGTATCAAAGCTTTAGGGTTAGAAACCTTAGGTGGGATAAGACCTTAGGCTATAACCTTCGAACAGCGTGAAATGTTGAAAATACAAGTAACTCATATAGAGTTTAAAAAGAGATGAATTGAATAAATTCATCGTTAAACAAAATAGAAGATAACTCTTATAAAATTATTATTTGTTGTGTGTATACTGTAAGACCCCAAATTATTAATAAATGAAATTTATTTTCCTCTATTTATCATTTTGAAATAATAAGGGTTGATTTGATTAATGTGGTTAGTTATGGGTAAAATGCGCAAATATTTTAAATAAGCAGATGGTTATAAAATATTCATTGTTGTCGGGGAATATTCGTTTGGTCTTGGAATATTCTTAATGTCGGGAAATATTCGTATGACGGCGCAGTCTTTTGTCAGCCCCATAACGGAAAGCGGTTGGATGAAGAAAACGACAAGTATAAGTTGTTTATAAATAACGACGTAGTTGTTACCGTTAATACTGTTGGAATACCCGGTGGTTAAAACACAGTAATACACGTTGTTACACAGTAGCACACGGTATTGCACCAATTATTGATTCTTACGTAAGAAGGCACTACTCAATAATTGTTACAGTAGTTACTGTTCAGTATTTTATTTTATTGATTCAATAATTGCTGCGTTGACACACTACTCAATAATTGTGAATATTGTCTAGATGACAATATTTGTATTTAAACTCACAGTTTTTATGTTGTATTAATAAAGTTGTAGTTGTTTATGTACCATGTATTTTGACGACTCAGAATGGGTGTTGTATACCTGTTTTGGGGGCGTCACAGTTGGTATCAGAGCTTAGGGATATGGTCTCTGGCGGAGATCGGGGAATAGTACTAGGAGGGGAGAGACGAGTAATCCTTCGCTAGTGTGTCATACATAAGCTTATTTGATGGTCAGTTGAAGTATATGGTTAATATGTGATATGTTAATTTGTTTAATTAACCCTTGTTTTATGGTAGTATTTAAGAATGGCAGCTGAGAATATTAACGGTGGAGTTAATGAGACCATGGAAACACCTTTAATCACCACCCAGGGGAACGTGCAACAGGAAGGCAATATTCCTCCCGTAAACAACACCACTGAGCAGACGATGAACGATGGGATGTTTAGGAGCTTTTTGCAGTTAATGCAAAACCAGACGAGGGAGATTCGTGCACAGAATACGGGTGGAAATGATAGCAACACGCGTCTTATCACAGCCAAGCAGTTCAAAGAGTTAGGACCACCAGAATTTAAGGGAAAGCCGGATCCGATCATGGAGGAAACGTGGGTCAAGCAAATTACCAAGATATTCGATGTCTTGGGATGCACGGAGGAACAGAAGGTTCCATTTGCCACCTTTATGTTCCGCGGTGAGGCAGATTACTGGTGGGAGTCTGTGAAACTTACCCAGCCAGCCGCACTCAGCACATCTTGGGAAATGTTTCAGAAACTTTTATACGAAAAATACTTTCCTGAAAGTATTCGCCATATGAAGGAGGTAGAGTTTATTAGACTAGAACAAAACAACATGACGGTGTCCCAATACGAGGTGAAGTTCGCAGAGTTATCCAGATTTGCACCTTATTTGGTAGAGAATGATGAACGAATGACGAGGATGTTTCTGAGAGGTTTAAAACCCGAGATTCGGCAATATCTTATCTCTCATAAATTTGATTTATATTCAGATGTTGTCAACATGGCTCAATTATTAGAGCGAGATAGCGAATATGTTCAACCAAGGGACCACAATCAGGGTCATACCGGTGGCAGCAGTCATCGGAGTAATGAAAACCAGCGGGGAGGAAAACATTTAGACAAAAGCGGTAACCACTCTGGTGGTAATCGTGGCCATGAAAATAGAAGAAGCGACTCGGGGAGAGATTTTAAAAAGAGGAGATTCAACAATGATAATGTGAAGACGTCAGCACCAGCAGCAACTGGTTCCAAAGGAGGAGAACGACCACCGGTCATATGCTATAAGTGCAGAAAAGAAGGACATATCAGCCCAAACTGCCCACAACAGTTTAAGGTATGTTATAACTATGGAAAGGAAGGACATATCGCTCGAGATTGCACTGTAGCGAAACCAAGTCCAGCGGGGAAGGTGACTCAAAAGGCTGTCCCAGAAAAGTCAAAGTCAAAGAGAGCTTTTCGTGACTGGTCAACATGCGAGGAACCCAAACGAGGTGATCATGGGTAAGCTAATCATAAATTCATGCGAAGTTTATACATTACTTGATACCGGTGCTACCCATTCATTTATCTCTCCTGCTTGTGCACAACGTTTAAACTTGACTCTGGAGAAATTAGATTTTGACCTATCTATGGAAACTCCGTTAGGAGAAACTTTCATCACATCCACTGTTTATAAATCTTGTTTGATCCAAGTTGGCACCATCACATTACCCGTTGACCTTATATATTTAAAGATACTTGCTTTTGATGTGATTTTAGGGATTGATTGGTTAACTACTCATCATGCCAAAATTGATTGTTTTCATAAGGCTGTTAGTTTTCATATTCCTAATCAACCTGTTGTGCGAATTCAAGCAACTAAACCATTAAAATCAATCACTGTCATATCAAGTCATAAAGCTATTCGTTTATTGAAAAACGGATGTCAAGCTTTCTTAGCCCATGTTATGGATTTGAATAAAGACACGTCAGCTTTAAATTATATTCCTGTTGTTAGTGACTTTCCTGACGTATTTCCTTAAGAACTTCCCGGTCTACCCCCAGAACGTGAAGTTGAATTCTTTATTGACTTTGAACCTGACACAAAGCCCATTTCTAAAACCCCATATCGAATGGCTCCTATTGAACTTCAGGAGTTAAAGGTCCAACTACAGGAGTTGTTGGACATCAATTTTATTCGTCCTAGTACATCTCCTTGGGGTGCTCCTGTTTTATTTTTAAAGAAGAAAGACGGGAGTATGCGACTTTGTATTGACTATCGGGAATTGAACCATGTCACTATCAAGAATAGGTATCCACTACCTCGTATTGATGACCTATTTGACCAGTTGCAAGGAGCACAATTCTTTTCAAAGATCGATCTTCGTTCTGGATATCATCAGCTGAAGGTTAGAACTGAGGATATTCTAAAGACTGCTTTCAGAACTCGGTACGGGCATTATGAATTCTTAGTTATGTCTTTTGAATTGATTAATGCTCCTACTTCTTTCATGGATATGATGAACCAAGTATTCAAGGAATATTTGGATCAGTTCGTTGTTGACTTTATTGATGACATCCTCATCTATTCCAAAAGCCGTGAAGATCATGAGCGCCATTTGAAGCTGGTACTGCAAAGGCTTCGTAATAACAAGCTATATGCCAAGCTGAAGAAATGCGAGTTCTGGCTTGAGGAAGTAGCATTCCTTGGGCACATGGTGTCAAAACATGGAGTGTCTGTTGACTCGGCGAAGATTAAAGCAATACAAAGTTGGGAATAACCGAAGACGATGACTGAAGTACGTAGCTTTCTGGGCTTAGCTGGTTATTATCGAAGATTCGTGGAAGGATTTTCTCGAATCGCTACTCCGTTAACTCAGCTGACTCGTAAAGATATAAAATTCGTATGGAGCGAGGAATGCGAGAAGAGTTTCCAAGATCTCAAGAGGAGACTCATTTCGGTACCTATTTTGACAATACCATCTGATTCGGATGGATTTGTTATCTACAGTGATGCTTCAGGCAAAGGGTTAGGATGTGTTCTCATGCATCGTGGGAAAGTTATAGCCTATACCTCGCGATAACTTAAAGAATACGAGAGGAATTATCCTACTCATGATCTAGAGTTAGCAGTAGTCGTTTTCGCGCTAAAGATCTGGAGGCACTATCTATATGGGAAGAAAGTGGATATATATTCAGACCATAAAAGCCTCAAATATTTCTTCACTCAAAAAGAACTCAACATGCGACAACGACATTGGCTCGAGATGTTGAAAGATTACTACCACACTACTCAATACCATCCTAGAAAAGCAAACGTGGTAGCTGACGCGTTGAGTCAAAGATCATATGCAGGAACGGATGCGATGATGTCAAATATACGCATAGAACCGACTTTAATCAAAAAAGTTAAAGTTGCTCAATCCACAAACCCGGAGCTGATGCGTATGAAGAAGAAAGTGCAAGAAGGTGCTATTTCAGAAGCAAGAATCGATGAAGAAAGAATACTTCGAGTCCACTCCAGACTTTGTGTTCCTAACGATTCTGACTTGAAGCATAGAATCATGATGGAGGCACACAACACACCGTTTGCAATCCATCCTGGGAGTACCAAAATGTATCATGATCTTCGACATACATTTTGTTGGAACAATATGAAGAGAGAGATCGCGAAGTTTATCTGAAGGTATTTAACTTGTTAACGTGTAAAGGCGGAGCATCAAGTGCCTAAGGGTCCATTGCAACCACTAGAGATTCTGAAATGGAAGTGGGAACACATTACCATGGATTTCGTTACGGGTCTTCCCATGGTTTCTCAAGGCATAAATGCTATTTGGGTTATTATTGACAGATTAACCAAGTCTGCTCATTTCTTGCCAATACGGGAGACTTATTCCCTTGAACGTCTTTCTCGTATATACATAGATGAGATTGTGAGATTGCATGGCATGCCAGTATCCATAGTTTCGGATCGTGACCCAAGATTCACTACAAGATTTTGGGTTAGCTTGCAAAAAGCTATGGGCACGGATTTACGATTTAGTTCGGCATACCATTCTCAAACGGACGGACAATCAGAGAGATTCAAACTCTTGAAGATCTATTAAGACTCTGTGTCCTAGACTTCAAAGGCTGTTGGGATAAGTATTTACCATTGGTGGAATTCTCCTACAACAACAGTTATCAGACAAGTATAGGTGTGGCTCCATTTGAAGCATTGTATGGACGAAAGTGTCGCTCTCTAATATGTTGGGATGAGGTAGGTGAAGCAACATTATTGGGACCCGAGTTGGTACGTATAACTGTGGAAAAGATCCAAATGATTCGACAATGTATACAAATGGTACAGGATCGAGAAAAGAGTTATGCGGATCTTCATCGAAAAGACGTGGAATTTAGTATTGGGGATCATGTATTGTTGCGCGTGGCTCCATGGAAGGGAGTTACAAGATTAGGGAAGAGAGGAAATCTCAATCCATGATTTATTGGTCCATTTCAGATTCTTGACCGAGTAGGAATGGTGGCCTATAGACTCGCGTTACCTCCAAGTATGTCTCGTGTTCATAATGTTTTTCACGTATCCGTGCGTCATAAATATATAAAAGACCCGAACCACGTTATTGAGTTAGAACCGAATGAGATAGCCGAAGATTTAACGTACGAGAATGTACCTGTCAAAATCTTGGATAAGAAAGAGCATGTCTTACGCACGAAGGTCATACCACAAGTTAAAGTTTTGTGGAGAAACCATGCTATTGAGGAAATGACCTTGGAGTTGGAAACGGAAATGAAAGCGAGGTATCCTCATCATTTTGAAACACCAGGTACGTACGTCAATTTCGAGGACAAAATTTCATAAGGAGGGGAGGTTGTAAGACCCCAAATTATTAATAAATGAAATTTATTTTCCTCTATTTATCATTTTGAAAAAGTAAGGGTTGATTTGATTAATGTGGTTAGTTATGGGTAAAATGCGCAAATATTTTAAATAAGCAGGTGGTTATAAAATATTCATTGTTGTCGGGGAATATTCGTTTGGTCTTGGAATATTCTTAATGTCGGGGAATATTCGTATGACGGCGCAGTCTTTTGTCGGCCCCATAACGGAAAGCGATTGGATGAAGAAAACGACAAGTATAAGTTATTTATAAATAACGATGTAGTTGTTACCGTTAACACTGTTGGAATACCCGGTGGTTAAAACACAGTAATACACGTTGTTACACAGTAGCACACGGTATTGCACCAATTATTGATTCTTACGTAAGAAGGCACTACTCAATAATTGTTACAGTAGTTACTGTTTAGTATTTTATTTTATTGATTCAATAATTACTGCGTTGATATTTTATATTACTGTTGTTTTAATAATTGTCACTATATAATATTTTCCATTATTTAAGCAATAATTCATATTAGCTGAATAATATTATTAGAAAACATTATTAGTAATGTCAAGAAAGTTCTGTCTAAGGAGAGGTTTGGTCACCTAATTGCGCGCCAGTAAGGAGAAAATCTTATTGGAAAGCCCCCTCTTTCCTAGGAACGGCCTGGTTGCCAGTACTTATATTCTGTAATATTATTTGTGAATAATTAATTATTGATTTATATGATGAGGAAAATATTGATTTTATGTAAATATAGATGGAGAAAATTTTTAAAGTGACAATTGTTGAAAATCGATATTTTATCTTTTCTAATAAAATAATATTTTATTATATTATTATAATATAATAATGATGATATTTTTTCAATGAATGTGGGATATATGAGTATATGAGGAGGAAGAGTATTTTTGTTGCAGAAGTTGTTTAACACATGTTTTGTGTGTCGGTGGACCCCATTTCTTGACTGAAATTTGATTATAGCTTGTAAAATCGCCCGTATGTGGATTTCGGTCAATTTCTGTTTGGAATTTGGAAAAATGTTCTTCTGCAAAGTTTTAGAGAATTGAATTTCCTACACAAATTCATGAGATTTGAATTTTCTAATAAAATGGCTATTTATTATGAATTATTGAAGTTCTGTAGTTCCGAAATAATTGATTTTGGAAGTTTTTTTAGTTAGAAAAACGTTTTTGTTATTTGTAGGCATGTGTTAATGAGTTGGAAATCAGCTGGTATGAGTGTGTAGAAAGTTTTAATATATATATTAATATTTTATTAAATTTTCTACTTTGGTGTTCTAAGCATTTTCCTATAAATAGGGTGCTTAGGTTAGAATTGAAAATTACACCAGAAACTGCAGATTTCTCTCTCTTTCTCTCTCTATATATTGAGTGTATTCTTGTGAGTATTTTAATACTTTGAGTGTTGCTATACGGTGTAAGTTCAAGTCATAGCTTATATCCAGTGTTTCAACTAGAAGTACTGTCTTTACAAGGTAAGAGATGTTATTTTCTTCTCAAATGATATTATTTCTTTAATATCATTATGCTGAAATATTGGTTGGAACTTTTTATCAAATTTAGAACTTTTTCATGTCGGAGTTACTATTCATGAGTTATTATCCACGAGTTACTATTCATGAGTTACTATTCACGAGTACTATTCACGAAGCACGATGATGTTTTTTTTATGAAATTTCTATCTTTTGGTGTTGGAGTTATTATTCACGTATACGGTACTATTCACGTATACAACACTATTCACGAATACGACACTATTCACAGAAAAATTAAATTTTTGTTTTTCGTCCAAGATATCTATTATGGATACTAGTTTTGATTGTATCCATGTTTTGATCATTCTTGAATTTTACTCCACTATGATTATTTATGAGGTATTTTAAGACATGGAATAGTTGGAATACGAATCCTTAATATTTATTCTTTTGTTTCACTGGATTCGTTTTCTTTAAAATATTTTTCATCCTCAGTCCTAAATGATGATATAACTGAATATCTTTGGCCTGTAGTGAAAAGATGAATGATTTCTGATGAATATCTTTGGCCCGTAGTGCAAAAATGAACATGTGTTTAGATGAACATGACCAACTGATGAATATCTTTGGCCTGTAGAGCAAAGATAAATATTTGATTCCAGATATATATTGATTGATGTTACAAGGATAAAAGATAGACGATGAACTTTTAAATTCATATATAGAAGATAGTAGTTTGCATTCTCTACTTAACTCTTCTAATGAAATATTATTTCTGCTGCGAATATTGATTTAAAACTTGTTGTCTATTATATTCTATTAGATTTTTCCCTGTTGAAGACTAACGAAATTTTTTTTTATATTATCTTAGTCATAATATTATTTACTGGGCTAGTTCAGCTCACCCTTTTCCTTGTTGTTCCATTTTTCTTCTCAGGAGGCGAGAATGTAGCGAGTACTAGTCGGGGTGTGGAATGATGGTTCTAGAAGTCATTTTAGTAGTCCTCACCATTTTTGTAAAATAATGTATCAATAATTATATTGAGAACTTATTTGAGTGTGAATATTGTCTAGATGACAATATTTGTATTTAAACTCACAGTTTTTATGTTGTATTAATAAAGTTGTAGTTGTTTATGTACCATGTATTTTGACGACTCAGAATGGGTGTTGTATACCTGTTTTGGGGGCGTCACATATACTATTTACTAATCAAGATAAGTTATGTGTAGATGTCAGGTGGCAAAGAATTAGGATACCCTCTGATCGTAAAGAAGGAGCCAATATCAAAGCCAAAAGATGAAATAGAGGCTCATAGTGCAGACAACCTTGATGAGGTGGTGGTATTGGAAAATGTAGTACCAGATCCGGAAATGGTGGAACTGACAGATAGGGATTTAGACACTAACGTTGGAGCTGATCAAGCATCAACGGAGGCATATAATCTGAAGAACAATGTCTCTTCTCTAGAAAAGTTTTGGGAAATAGAAAAGCTACTAAATAACCAATTGCGAAAGGCGTTAATAGAAACTATGGAAGAACAAGATAAACTTAAAGTCCAAATTGATCAAATGGGAGCCGGAAGCAACAAATCATGCGCAGCTCCGAGCAAGAAGGGGAAAAGAAAGATGAAAGACCGGGACTTAGGAAATAAGTAGGACTAGTATTTATTATGTATGTTTGATAATGTACGGGTGTAATGTAATATTCTCAAACTTTTGTATAAGTTATTACAGTAATTCCAGACTTTTGTGGTCACAAAGGGATAACAGTATGTATTATGTTATGTAAATTACTTTGAATTGATGAATACGAATCTATGTTTCATTAATGATATAAGTTTTGTATACAACTTTGTGTTACATGTTAAACTTATACAATAAGGTTTAGAATGTAAGTTAAATTTATGATTTTATGTAATCAGATAATGCCACCAAGACGTCAAACATGAAATCAAAGGGCAGAAGAATCTGTTAACAACACTGAGGGTCAACCGCAAGACCCAATGCAAAAATTTGCGAACGTGGTAGTTCAGGCTATGCAGAAGGGAATACCAATCGCAGGGAACAGACCAAACAATCGCTTGGCAAACTTCAAAGACTTCAAGGCAGTAGGACCACCAGAATTCAAGGGATCAGCTGACCCTATAGAAGCCCAAACATGGGTTAACAAGATAGAAAAGGCGTTCATAGTTGCTAGGGTAGATGAGGGGCAAAAGACCTCTTTTGCCACCTATATGATGAAAGGGGAGGTGAACTTTTGGTGTGAAGCAAATCAAGCGAGGGCAGGAGAGGGAGTAGTTACTTGGGCTAAGTTTAAGACTTTGTTTTTCAAAAACTACCTCTTAGCTAGCATGCAGGCTAGGATGGATGTAAAATTTCTGGAGTTAAAGCAGGAAAACATGACTGTTGCGGAGTATGCCGCAAAGTTTAATGAGTTGGCTAGGTTCGCTCTGCATCAAGTTGATACGGAGGCTAGGAAGGCAAGAAGGTTCGAGCTGGGATTAAAACCCTGGCTCTACAACAAGGTGGCAGTTTTGCAAATCAATACTTTTGCAGCACTCATTGAAAAGGCTATCATAGTTGAGGAGGGGAGTGAGGCCATAAGTCTCTACAACAAGGAGATGATGAGCAAAACCAAGGCTGTAGGAGTTGTGAAGGTGGAGACTAATAGTGGGAATAGGGGTGAGAAATGTTGGAAGAATCAATCTGGTGAGTGTCTGAAGGGTAAGTTTGTATGCTACAAGTGCGGACAGGAGGGCCATATTTCTCCCAACTGCCCCAACCCAAGGATGAACAATGGGTTTTTTCTGTGTGGGTCTATGTAACGACCGAGAAATTCGGATCCTTTGTAAAATACTTGAAAGAATTAAATAATGAATAAAATAATATTATTTGTTATTATATGTGTTAATAAGATGTATATCGTTCCATAACCTCGAAACGCCAGAATATCATAGTATTTGAACCACATGAATGAATTAAAGTGTTTGAATTTCGAAGACGAAAATAAATGTTTTTCGAGAAAGTTTACGAAAACACTATTCACCGTTTACCGCTCGGGAATTATTTTTGAACTTTCGAGAAATGTGTAGCGTTAGAATATCAAAGCGAGATGGATTATGTAATAATAATATATGTATAGAAAACGCAATATTTCGCATGCGGACTTAAATTGAGAGCATTTGGAAAATTAATGTCTAAGGAATGAACTTGTGTAATCTTGTAGGGTGTGCAAGTTCATTAAGCATTAACGGACAAGCCCAAGTTGTAGAAATATTTAGCCCAAGTTGTAGCAATGTTTAGCTTAAGTGTGGATTAATGGGATGCCCAAACCAAATGAATGCAAGCCTACAAGAAATAGAGTAATTAACTAAACTAAGCCCAAAATAATGATCCATTAACTAAATAGGATCCATGGGCCAACCCATGGGTGAAGTAGTGGGCAAGCACTTTGTGTGATGGGCAAGAATTAAAAGTGATGAGCAAGATTACTTTGGCCTTAAGACATGAATAGTAAGGAGGTTAACTAAGGAGGTGGGATGTTTTAATGACCTTAATACCCTAACCTTGGTCCCTCTATAAATAGCAAGCTTGGATTTGTCATTTACTTGTTCAAATTTCATCCAACAAACTCTCTTTGCAAACAACTTATTTGTTAGAGCCAATAAGCACTTTGAAGTTTAACTTTCCTTTGCTAGATTTTCAAGAGAAGAGAAGTACAAGTAGTCTTCAAAGGCAATTAATATTATCTCTTCTATCTCTATCATACTAGGATGATAAAAGAAGTATAATCTAATGAAGTTAGATACTAAGAACATGTCATAAGTCATTGATGAATGAACTTAAGCTGAATAAGTTGAATAAGCAACTTGAACCTAAATAAGTTGATGAACTTTTGAAGAACTTGCCATATGTTGTCATATGATGTTAGTATGTTCAAAATAGTTTGACAACATTGATTGATGGACTTAAGTTCATAGTAAGTTATAAGCATGATAATTTGTAGTTAATAAGATGAATAAGTCATTGACTTATGAGAATAAGTTAAAACCTACTTTGATAATAAGTTGGTGTAATAAGTAAATTGAAATGTCTATATGTTGATTAAAATCCACCTAGAATAATTAGTAATGAGGTTTCGCCGGAATTTACATGATTGGAAGACAATCGTCGAATTCGTGAAATTCTCGGAATGGAAGTCGTATTTTGTGTTTGAAGTCGTAAATGTTGATTTTCGATGGAGACAAGTAATTTTTGGCATTATAGAGTTGCGGACTCGAAAATGTCTGGATTCTGACTTAGAACGAAGAAACGAGCGTTGAACGTTCACGAATGTTTATCGTTTTCGTTAAATTGGACTAATAAGTAAAATTTTAGCAAACGAAATAAAATAGATAAAATTCTTGCATAAACTCATAGAGTACGTAATTTGTGACCCGTAGGCTCTTGAACGAGTCAATTCGGACTTATAACGAAGAAGTTACGAGTCCGGTAATCTCAACTTTTAAAAAATCTGTCCAAAGTTTTTGTGACACAGAGTCCGCGCCACAGCACGACTCTAAGTCATTTAGCCGGCGCCGCAGCGCCAAAGTGACCTTAGTCCCCTGAAAACTCATGCCACAACGCGACCAGTAATAAAAGGACTCACGCCGCAGCGCCGAGTCCGATTTCTGGGCAACAATAGGTGACGCCGCAGCGCAGCACCAAGTGTAATAGCCGGCACCGCAGCGCCAGCTTCATAACCTAGACAATAAAGAATATTTACAAATTGAACATGAAGAGTAATTGATAAGCAATTAAATAAAGATCTTAAAGAAACATTATTAAGATATATTAAACCTTAAGTATGCACACTTAGGGTTAAGATTAATTCAATTACTTATGAACGTAAGAATGACATTAATGGAAAGCCGGAACCTATAATAACAAATCTAATACGTATTTAGATTGAGAAGAAGGGTAAGATTCTTTAGGAACCATGTGTGATCATTCATGACCTAATGTGCTATGTTATGTTATTATCTAAATGTAGAGACCTTAAAGATGTAAAGTGCACGTGTTATATCTATAAGCAGACGCTAAAGGCAAGTACTCTAACCCTTGTTCTAGTTTGATCTGGACAAGTCTTTGTGATTCATGTATTCTTCGCATGAGTTAGTATCTGAGGAAGTCAAAGCCAATCCTTTCGGCTAGACGTATGCTATGTTATTCTATCAAGTGTTGATAAGGATTTACCAAACTAATATTGTTATGGTTTTCAAAAGTAGACTGAATATGCTAAACTGTTTTGTCGTCAAATGATAGGCACGTGAGGTTCCCACAACTTAAACGTATACACGTTTAATGAATGTAGTGTTGATCAACATAGAGTACTATAGGCTGATCACCTAGACGTGCTCATAAGCTATGCCGGACTTACGGACTTCGTGTCGGGATGTCCTTTTCAAAGTACTTACGAAATGTTTACGGTCTTGAACCGGAATTGATGTTTTACTGAATATTGTTGTTGTAAACGTTTTGAATGAAAAGAAGTGCTATTTTGAATTATCGATAGTACTTCGTAACTATTGTTCATTTATTGAAGATATACGCTTCCTATGTTTCAAGCATGCTATTCCTAGAATTGTTGTACTTGCTGAGCTAGTTAGGCTCATTCTTTCTTGAACCATATGAATGCAGCTAAGACCGAACTACTGATGGATCCGGCAAGGATAAAGGGAAGGTGAAGGCGAACCCGTAGATTGCATATGTAATAGTATAGGTTTTGTAAGGATTAATATTGATATTATGACAAAGACAATGTATTGGTTGTAAAGAACCTGGGAAATATAAATATTCTTTTGATATATATATATATATATATATATATATATATATATATATATATATATATATATATATAAGACATATCCGTTCTTTTGAGGCATTTTAATTGAATGTTTATGTGAACTGTAGAATCGTGTAGCACCATATGTCGGGTTGGAATATACCCGAATTTGGGGGCGTCACAGTCTATGGAGCATAAAGTGATGGATTGTCCAAAGAGGAAAATGGAGGCAGGGAGTGTAACCACGGGAAAAGGCAGCAGGACTATGACAATCACAGGACCGACTTCAACCAACAAACCAACCACACGAGTCTTCAATATGACGGTCCAGGATACTATGGCAGCTGGGAATGGAACTCCAGGCATTATTTGAATAACTTTAATTTTCGTATATATATGATTTTCCTATATATAGCAAATTAGGTTATAAAGAAATTTTGAAGGAGGAATTTGAGTTCTTTTAAAAATCAAATTTCCGTTTAATCAGATAGACAAGCTTTATGGTGAATAGTTAAAGATCAGTTCGATCAAATATGATTGAGATCTATTTGCAATGATTGTGTATATATGTTATGTTCCCCTGTATGTACGTATGAGTTTTAACACGGTGATTCCGGGGACGAAATCCTTATAAGGGAGGGTGAATGTAATAACCCGATATTTCCTATGTAAATAAATAAGAAATTTTGCATATAAATTTTTTTTATTTAAAGATGGGAATATGTGCGAAGTAATGTGTATGTAAATATATGATAAATAAAATTTATTTATTACATGAATAATTTCAAATAATTTTATTTTAGAATTATTGATCATTATAAAGTATATACTTATAATAATTAATTTTATAATAGAAATGTCTTTATTATTTATTTTCTATGAAAATATGATTTTTATATTATTTAAATAATATATGAAATGATTATTGGAATTATTATAATTACTATTTCATTATATGAATTTTAGTTCAGATTATTTAAGTTAATTATTTTAATTTAATTAATAATGTTATATATAAAAAATAAACCAGATATGGAATCCAAACCCTAAATTTAGGTATTGAACAAGGGATGAGAATAATAATATAATATTAATTATATTTTCATTTTTCAGTGCTATAAATATGTACTGTAAATGTGTAGACTGATAATGGTTGGTCAATTATGGTAAATTATATCATAACCCTTATATCATGTTATTAAACCCTAATTGTTAAACTCAGTTATGATGTTAAGACTGAGTAGTAATTGTGTTATAGGAATTTATTGCGTATTATAGAATTTCTGTAATTAGGAGGAACCCTAATTATTATTTAAAAATCCTAATTTGCTAAAATTAGAAACCCTAATTATTATTTTAGTAAATTATAATGTTAATTAGGAAACCCTAATTGTTAATTTGGAAACCCTAATAATATTAAGGAACCCTAATATTTAAACCCTAGTTTTCTATTAAAAACCCTAATTTTAAATTAGTTTGTTTAATTAAAATTTTATTACCCTTTAATTTTAATTTTTCAAACCCTAGTAATTATTTGAGAAACTTTAAGATGTAAAATCTAGTGAATAAATCCTAGACTCAAGCACCTTGGACAAGAATACCCTTAAAATTAAAATAAAATTTACCAAAGTGCCCTTTTTGTCCCATTTGGTGTATTATTGCTAGACAAATCTTATCAAATCTTGCAAGCCACCCTAGTCTACCTAGCTATGAGCCTACAAGCTACAAATCACAGCCATGTGATCAACCAAGTTCATTGCATACATGTTTTATATAGAATATAAGAGAGAGAAATTGCACATTTAGCCTAAATTATTCACAACTTTCATCATAGAACTCCTTTCTCTAAAACCCACGAATTTGCCTTGTTAGATCAGTCACAAAATCAGCCCCACCAACTCACATAAAAAATCAGAAGTATAGAAATCAGAATTTGTTCATAAAGAGGTAAACCCTAATCTAGAAATCCGACTTTTGATCTTATGTTAGATGTAATTTTTTATGTGTTAACTATGTTGTATGGAGTCTAATAAAGTGATATGGGTTGCTAGATGTTAGATCCATAACATCTAGAGGCTCGGATTTAGCATTTTTCAAAATCTGGTAAAAGATTATTTTTGTGTCTGACAAGCAAAAGTCAGAGGCTGTAGATCTCTCTCTGCTTATGATTTGGTGTGTTTTATGTTTTGGAGTTGTAGTATGCTGTGAGATCTTGAATCTGGAACTTGATTCAGTGTCAGATCTGTTGTAGAGTGAAAGTTATTAATGGTCAAAGTCGGTTGACCGACTATGACCAAGCCAATCTAGGTAACCCAGATGCTACCCAGAACGTTCTGACAATATGTTCATGTCTACAGATCTTTCGCATGTTAGCTGTTTTGATTCTATTATGGTAATAAGATTGTTTTATGTTATATGGACTACACGATTATGCCTTAAAATATTCTAATCATCAAACGAAGTAAATATGGTGCTCGGTCAAAGTAAGTAAAACAATCACGTTTTCTGTTTCTGGGTAACCTAGAAAACAGATGAACGCTGTCTCTGACAGACTTTGACCGAACTAGATCTTCTTGTTGTGTTGTTGTTTTATTGGTTTTATGTAATAGATCGTTAGTCTTACATGTTGTCTACAGCCTGGAATCCATATATCACAAAATAATCACATGGATTGAAAGTTGTGGAAGCCCAAATATGCTTACACGAACTGTTCTTCATTTCTGGGTAACCTAGAAAATGAAGAACAGTTCTGACAACTTTTTCAATAGCTTAGATCTTTCTAACTTATGATGTTTAGACTCGGGCATGGATTGAAACATGTTCTCTGATAGTTTGTCTAGACAGCCCGACGAGCAGAACACATTTAACTTGAACAGATTTCCTGATAGAGGGCCATCAAAAACGTTGACCGGCCACGACTTTATTTTCTGGACAGCCCAGAAACGTCAAGAACAGCTCTGATAGCTTGTTCTTGAGCTTATATCTTGCAGATGATGTATGTTTTGACCATGGTTGTTGTTAGATTGTGTAGTATTACATCAGTACTATAATATCTAACCATTAACTAGACCAGAGACACATTACACAAGGAATGATTGATGGTCAAACAAGCAAGCTCAAGCACTGACTTTGAATGCCTGGGTTTCTCAAGAACACCTAAGGCGACACTTAGTGTCGCCAAAGGGCTTTAGCAACAGACATATCAAAATTAATTAATTTAATTTCTAAAAATAATTTAAAAATAGTTAATAAATTCTGAAAATTACAAAAATAGTTTTAAAAATTATTTTAAGTTATAAATATTAATTTTTAATAATTTGACATATTTTTCATAAATATTAATATTTATTTGGATATTATTGGTATTTAAATTATTTAATAAATGCATTAAATAAATTAATTAAAAATGATTTTATCGTATTAAAAATTATTTTAAATAATAATAAGGTATTTAATAATATTTTAAGTTATGAAACATAACTTTTAATATTTTAAGATAAGTTTCATTAATTATTAAATATTAATGATATTAGATTTATTTAATAATTATATTAAATAAAATAATTAATAAAAATTTTAATATTATAAAAATCATTTAAAAAAAGAAATAAATGAATTAAAAATATTTTAAGTTATAACTAATGACTTTTAATATTTTGATAAATAATAAATTAATATTCTAATATTAATGGTAATTATTTAAAAATGATTTTTAAATGTTTTAAAAATCATTTAAGGGTAATATTAATACTTTAAAAATATTTTGAGTTATTATAAATAACTTTAATATTTTGGCAATGGTTTCATTAATAGTTTAATATTAATTAAATATTAATGATAATAGATTTAGTTAATATTTAAATCATTTAATAATGATTTCAGTATTTGAAAATTCATGATAAAGTATAATAATTATTTAAAAATTATTATAAGGCTATAAAAAATAATATGACTGATATTTAAAACATCTAAATGAATGTTGAACTACACGATAGAGTCTTAGGTTCGATATTTACCCGATAAAGCCGTTGGTACACCGAAATATTTTAAAAATTGATCTAGACATATATAATTGGACATGATAAGTGTTTGTTTGTGAACCTATGACTGATAACATATGTGACAATGTGATTAGGTTATGTACAGACTGCAAATAGCAGTACTATGTGATATGATATAAAATTCTAATCGAACGAATGATCTTATTACTGATAGGTTGTTGTATAAAAGATTAATCTAAGTTGCGTTATTATAAGCAGCAACTCAGGCAAGTATCTTACCTTTGTATTTACTTTATGCAATGGACATGAGTAAGAAAGTTTCAGAATCATATTATTGTGCCAGATTATTAACTCTATTGTTATTGATTATGTATCCAATTATTCATATTCATACAAGTTCTTAAATTATTCGATCATTGTTTATCAACATAGTATTACTGAATAATTCAGATATTTATTCTGTTCGTTAATTCCTTTAAAGGGTTAGACAAGTGTCCCCACTTGGATAACCATTGTATTTAATCACATGTTGATACATACCTATTGAGTTTTGGTATGTATACATTAATTAAAAGTTGTCTAAGATACTTGATCCAGCTAGACATAGATTTAGAAATATTGTTGAGCAAGATAGAACTTTATTGTATCCAACCAGATTGTTTTGGTTCGGTTTCCCGACTAAGTATGAACATCCCGAACATGGGATAACTTTTGTGCACCTTAGGTAGATAGAGTGAACGATAATATCGTTCTGGCATATAGTATTGATCAATACAGGGCATAACGGGCTGGTCACCCCCGTGCCCGTAAGTTATGACGATTTACAGATGAATTTCTGTTTAACCTTTTCGAAAATAGAAAACAATGTTCATAGTATATTGATTGATCTCCAGTTATAGTCAATACGTAGTTTCAAAAATTTCATATGGAAGTGATATGTTGTTATTATTGGTTCAACTTACTTCACATCTGTTGATTCGTTGTAGAAGTGTCTTTCAAAGAAAATATTTAATTCTTTCAGCTAATATATATTGTTGTTATTACTTGCTGGGCAATCAAATGCTCATTCTTGCTTTAAATTTAAATGTTTTCAGCTAAATATGATCAACCAGAAGGTTCAGGAAAGAACAAGGGGAAATGAAAGCTGTTCAACTGAATTTTATAATATACTATGTAATAGTTAAAGTTTATTAAGACAATGATATTTATTATTTATGATGTAATAAATGTTTAAAGGTCGCGTACTTGGGATTTAGACTTTGATATATGTAAATTAAGTTTGATATTTATATTATTGTTATTATTATTAGTATTATTTCGCTTCTAGAAATGATATTGTGAAGCACCGAGTTCGGGTTTCAAGTACCTGAATTTGGGGGCATCACATTGAGTGTTCTTTAATGTTTTGTTCAATGCTTGCTTATTTCTCTCGTCTGCATATGTTTTGCATATATGCGATCCTTGAAATCTATCCATTGAGGCCATTCGTTGAAGCATTAAATGCGTTTGACATTTTTGAACTTTGATGGAGACTTTTCTGTACACCTTCTGAATTGCATTCTGGCTTACTAACACAACGGACTTCTTTCTCACCTAACACCTGAAAATGTGGTTTCCTCTGTCCTATGGTCCTTTCCTTAGCTTCTTCAATACGTTTCTTTTGTTGTATACTAAGGATATTTTTTGTGCCATTGGGACTGGTGAGGACTTCAACGTTTAAAACTCATTCCATATTTGTTGGAATTTGTCTCTAAACAAAAAAGTAAGGCTCGATGCTTCTGACACAAGGCAGATGATACTCTACGATTCAGATCGTGGTGTCTTGTCACCTTGGTGCTTGATCTGATGTTATCAAACGAAAACACTATAATTTCTCTCAAAGACTTGCACACTACGATCTTCACTTGCTTGTCTTGCAGACTCTATGTTTTCGAGAGCACTCTACGATCTCTAAGTGGGCTCGACAAACGTTGGGACCACTCTACGATTTATAGAGAGGCCCTTCAATGTAGGCACACTACGATCTTAGATGCTCTACGATTTTGCCTTGGCTTCTTCAAGCTCGATAGACTATGATCTTGTTGATGCCTATCTATTACATTTCAAGATGTGGATCAACCTAACATCTTTGATCTCTTCATCTATACATTCATTTATAGAATGATAAATATTAAAAGCTTAGATCAACTTAACAAATTTGATTTATCACTAAGTCCTTGTACATATATTCCTTGAAGGACTTTACATATAATCATGAGTATTTACTTTAAACATCAAATCAAAATATGCACTCTCCCAACAATCTCCCCATATTTGATGTTGACATAACCAAGGAGATTTGTTGTCATGATTATTAGTTTCTAGATGCATTTACAGGAAAGTAAATATGACTTAATATTTCAGTGAGTAGTTGAAATTTCAATAGAATAAGCATGAATTTATTGATGTTCGAAGAATATATATTATAATTTAGCTTTACATCAATAAGAATTTAAATTTCAAACTTATCTCTGTTTCTTCGACCTTTTGCTTGGTGGAGGATTTGCATACTCCTCAGCTCTTCTTTTCCTGCTTGCTTCTTCTCTCATGGCTAGATCTTCCAGCTCACTTGGGGTTAGCCTAGGATTGTGATCATGCCTATTCAAGAATGCAAGATCTCCAATTGGTATTCTTAGGCCTGTGGTAGTCATGTTTTATGAGCTGGTAGTCGGCCCCATACCCCTTAATGGTTGAGGCATGACAATGTGTTCCTGATCAGATCGTTGAGTATGATGGCCATATCGTGGAGTTTGTTGGTGATATTTCATTGGAGGAGGACTCCGTGATGATTGAGCTAAGAATGAACCTTTGCATTTGCCTTTATCTCCTTTCCCTTTATTCTCCCTATTTACGTCACCATCAAGGGTTCGAATGTCTTTTGAGAGGCGAGTCACTCCTTGGACAAGCTCTTTGAGTTGACTTTGGGTTTGAGCAATTTCCTCTTTATTCTCTTTGATCAGAGCATCAGATCGAGCTTCCCTTCGTTTGAGGATGGCTAGAACATTGTCAGTCTACTGTCCTTGGATGACGTAAAATTTTTGGAATTCTTTTACGGAAGTTTGCAGATTGATGATGCTTTCCATCATAAGCTTATTCTGCGTCTCTTGAGTGGTCTGTAAGATGAGAACATCATCCCGATGTCTTTTAGCTGCTTGAAAGTGTATCTGATCCCGGTCATTTATGCTCTTCACCATTTCTTTTATGATCTCCCTGGGCTTCTTTGTGAGCTCAGAGCTTAGGATGCTGGGGAGAGCATTGGTAGCCATGATCATTTTAGTCAGTCTTAGTTGAATGAGTTCTATGTGAGCTTCAAGACTGTCATCTATATCCTTAATCACTTTCTTTAACACTTCTGATAACTTAGATTTGGTGGGCAGATCTGAAAGGAGTTCACTGAGTTTTGGAATGTGTGGAGGAGGGGGTATACTCTTGTTTTGATCTTGCATGGAGTTAAGGAAAAGATCAAGGTTGAAGTATTCATTTGTAGACGAAGAGCTGATGGAGGGGCCTGTGTTTGGGCGTCTGGAGTAGGTGGCTCTACGATTTGACCGCGGGACTCTATGATGGGGCTAGAGTTAGTAATCGTAGAGATGAGAGGAGTTGGAATCAATATGAAGTTGGGAATATTTGGTTCATCAGTTACAGAATTTTGGGATTCTGCAACTGGGAATTGACTTAGTGGATTGAGGACCACTTCCAACCAGCTTGGAAATTCATAAAATTGGCTGAAAAAAGATGGTGGATAGTGATTAACTCTGAATAAGATTGGGATAGATAATACCTCATGCATAATTCTTGAAGCGGGACCATTTGTGATTAGCTATTTGGCAAAGTTAAAGTTTCCTGAAAATCCATGAGCTAGCACAGAGATGGCTGGATATTCTTTGAAGCTCCAAAATATGTGATTCCAAGAGTTTAGAATTTGAGCTTGATGAAAAGGCATCATGGGTAGATAGGAGAACTGCTGCTCATAGTTAGCTTTCCTATACCCATCGCAACCCACAACTATGATTTCGATCTCATCATCTTCATCCTATTCTTTATCTTCGTTCAAGGATTCCACTATATCAATGACTTCTTTTTGTTCTTGCTCTGGTTCTCTCTTATTTTTTGTAGGAGCAACTTCTTCTATCACGGGTATATCACGAGGCTCCCCCTCAACATGATCATCCAATTGCATTTCCAATAGTTCCCCCTCAGCTCGAGTACTTTCTAGGGTGATAGATTCATGTATCTCCCCCTCAGCTGGAGCATTCTCTATAGTGAGAACTCGAGGTGGCTCCTCCTCAGCTTGAATAATGTTCTTCTGTCTTTCTTCAAATAGCCCCTTCTCAGTGGCTATCTTTTGGTCTTCCTTTTTGAGTACTCCTTCATTGACAATGATGTACTTTTTAACCAATTTTTGTCTTAGTTTTCTAGGCTGAGCCACAGCTTCAGGACTTTCTTCAGCTTCAGCTCTATCTTGTAGATCAGCCAGAATATCCGGTACAGTAACTTCCTTGGTCGAGGTGTTTAGTCTTGTCTCTACGATTGGTAAAGACTCTACGATCGAAGAGATAGATGGCCTCTTGGACTTGTGACTGATTTTGTTCTTCTTCAGCAGCTGTGATATGGTAGCTCTGTCTTCATCTGCCTCAGCCTGTTGGTTCTTTTCTTCTTATGATCCTCAATGTTTCAATGTCAGAAGAATCTACAGGTATATCAGTGGTTGATCCCTGAGGTTCTTCTGCCATTCTAGTCTTTAGCTTTCTCTTGCCCTTGCTTTTTTTGACCAGGGCAGTGGGTTATTCCTTATTAGTTTCTTCTTTATCTTCTTCAGTCTCCTTGACCACAACCATGTTTCCAGGAATCGCTGACTCTTTTGCATCAGTAGTCCTACCACTGGACTTAGACAACATTCGTACATTCTCAGCTGGATTCCTTTTCCAGTTCTCGAACAGTTGCTGGGTCATTCGTCTGTTTGGATTGATTGATTCTCCTTCATTATCCCCTATCTTATAACCCAAAGCAGACTATAGGATGATACTGATGAATCGCTCGTAGAGCATCTTTCCAGAGCTCTTTGACTTCTTCGAGCTGAGAATCCAATTTCTAATCCATTCAAGCAGCAGGGCTCCATAGATAAGTTGTATCCCACAACTGATGGCTGTCATGAGCTTGAGCTGCACTTCGTTTACAGAATCTTGGCTTGAGCTCTTGCAGCATATGCATTTTCCAACAATGTCTACCAAAAATTCGCACCTCTGAGGAAACTCCTTCTTATTGTATCCTTTTAAGTCCTTCATGGAAATCGATGCCATCTATAAACGAAAACCCTTTAGATTTGAAACCCAGGTCTAGGTTGATGTCCTCACCCATTAGTTTGGTTTCCACGTCATTGACCCTCGTCGTGATGACTTCATTCTCGAACACCCCGTTCTTGTAGAATTCTTTTATTAGCTTTGGGTAGATCCATGTGCTCGTACCCAGAGCGTCTTCGAGACCAGCCGTCTTTATCAATGTCAGAGTTTTGTGAAATTTGGGTTTAGATGTTTTGAACTCATCGAAGCAGAGTCTGTAGCCAGAGATGGTGTTAGAGGCTGTCATTGATTTCTTTGTAAGGAGTATGGTTTTTTGAGCTTTCTTAAGAGTTAGGGTTTCTGCTTGTAGAGAGAAAGAGAGAAATAAGCTTTTTGAACTTGTGATTTCAAAGAGGCATTTTCAAACTGTACTTGTAACTTTCCTCTCTCCATTTTGCTTAGTGGGGCAGGTATCGAATTCTGCTTGGCTCTATGAATCTGACTGAGGAGGATTGTATTGATTTACCCTTAGCTCCTTATGAGCAAATGTGTCCTTTAGGGAGGACTACGATCTTTGAGGTAGCCTGTAAGACCCCAAATTATTAATAAATAAAATTTAATTTCCTCTATTTATTATTTTGAAATAGTAAGGGTTGATTTAATTAATGTGGTTAGTTATGGGTAAAATGCGCAAATATTTTAACTAAGCAGGTGGTTATAAAATATTCATTGTTGTCGGGAAATATTCATTTGGACGTGAAATATTCTTGCTGTCGGGGAATATTCGTACGACGGCACAGTCTTTTGTGGGCCCCATAACGGAAAGTGATTGGATGAAGAAAGCGACAAGTATAAGTTGTTTATAAATAACGGCGCAGTTGTTACCGTTAATACTGTTGGAATACCCGGTGGTTAAAACACTGTAATACGCGTTGTTGCACAGTAGGACACGGTATTGCACCAATTATTGATTCTAACGTAAGAAGGAACTACTCAATAATTATTATAGTAGTTACTATTCAGTATTTTATTTTATTGATTCAATAATTGCTGCGTTGATATTTATATTACTGTTGTTTCAATAATTGTCACTACACAGTATTTTCCATTATCGAAGCAATAATTCATATTATCTGAATAATATTATTAAAAAACATTATTGGCAATGTCTAGAAAGTTCTGTCTAAGGAGAGGTTTGCTCACCTAATTGTGCGCTAGTAAGGAAAAATTCTTATTGGAAAGCCCCCTCTTTCCTGGGAACGGCCTGGTTGCCAGTACTATGACTGTGTAATGTTATTTATGAATAATTAATTATTGATTTATATGATGAGAGAAATATTAATTTTATGTGGATATAAATGGAGAAAATTTTGAAAGTGACAATTGTTAAAAATTGATATTTTATCTTTTCTGATAAAAAAATATTTTATTATATTATTATAATATAATAATGGGGATATTTTTACAATGAATGTGAGATATATGAGTATATGAGGCTGAGGAGTATTTTTGTTGTAAAAGTTGTTTAAAACATGTTAAACATGTCTGTGGGCCCATTTCTTGACTGAAATTTGATTATAGTTTGTAAAATTGTCCATTTGTGGATTTTGGACAATTTTTGTTTGGAATTTGGAAAAACTTTCTTCTGTAAAGTTGTAGAGAATTGAATTTCCTATAAAAAGTCTCGAGATTCGAATTTTCTGATAAAAGGGCTATTTATTATGAATTATTGAAGTTTCGAGGTTCCAGAATAATTGATTTTTAGAAGTTTAAAATATTTTTAGTTAGAAAAACGTTTTTGTTATTTGTAGGCATGTGTTAAGAGTTGGAAATCAGCTGGTATGAGTACGTAGAAAATTTGATTATATATATTATTATTATATTAAATTTTCTGCTTTGGTGTTCTAAGCAATTTCCTATAAATAGGGTGCTTAGATTAGATTTGAAAATCACACTAGAAACTAAAGATTTCTCTCTCTAAATATCGAGCATATTTGTGAGTATTTTAGTACTTTGAGTATTGCTATACGGTGCAAGTTCTTTCAACACTATATCTAGTATTCCAGTCAGAAGTACTATTCTTTCTGAGGTAAGGGATGTTATTTTTTTCTCAAATGATATTATTTCTTCAATATCATTATGTCAAAATATTGGTTGGAACTTTTTATCAAATTTGGAACTTTTTCATGTTGGGGTTACTATTCATGAGTTACTATTCACGAGTAACTATTCATGAGTTATTATTCACGAGTTACTATTCATGAGTACTATTCACGAAGCATGATGATGTTTTTTGTGAAATTTCTATCTTTTGGTGTCGGAGTTACTATTCACGTATACGGCACTATTTACGAATACGACACTATTCACAGAAAAATTAAATTTTCTTTTCTATGTCTAAGATTGTCTGTTATGATTCATATTTTTTATTGGATCTATGTTTTGATCTTCATTCTTCAATTTTACTCCACTCTGATTACTTATGAAGTATTTTTGAACTTGGATTGTGTAAAGTACGAATCCTTAATATTTATTCTTTTGTTTCACTAGATTCGTTTTCTTTAAAATATTTTTCATCATCCTTAGTCCTAAATGATGATATAACTGAATATCTTTGGCCTGTAGTGCAAAGATGAATGATTTCTTGATGAATATCTTTGGCCCGTAGTGCAAAGATGAATAGGTGTTGAGATGAATATGACCGACTGATTAGTATTTTTGGCCCGTAGTGCAAAGATGAATAGGTGTTTAGATGAACATGACCAACTGATGAATATATTTGGCCTGTAGTGCAAAGATGAATATTTGATTCCAGATATATATTGATTGATGTTACAGGGATAAAATATCGACGATGAAATTTTAAATTCATATATAGAAGATAGTAGTTTGCATTCTCTACTTAACTCTTCTAATGAATTATTATTTCCGCTGCGAATATTGATTTAAAACTGGTTGTCTATTGTATTCTATTAGATTTTTCCCTTTTGAGGACTAACGATAATTTGTTCTATATTATCTTAGTCATAATGTTCTTTACTGGGCTAGTTGAGCTCACCCTTTTCCTTTTTGTTCCATTTTTTTTCCAGGAGGAGAGAATATAGCGGGAACTAGTCGGGGTGTGGAGTGATGGTTCAAGATAGTTGTTTTAGTAGTCCTCACTATTTTGTAAAATAGTGTATCAATAATTGTAATGAGGACTTATTTGAGTGTGGATATTGTCTAGATGACAATATTTGTATTTAAACTCACAGATTTTATGTTGTATTCATAAAGTTGTAGTTGTTTATGTACCATGTATTTGGCGACTCAGAATGGGTTGGATGGAATGGACCTATTTTGGGGGCGTCACATAGCCTTTGTGATTGTTGAGTCTGCTCTGCGTTCGTCTGTTTAACAATCGTCAAGTTTGAGCTGCAATCATCGAGTCTAAACTGTGATCGTCATGTCTGCTCAGCAATCGTCGTGTCTGCTCAGTGATCGTCGTGTCTGAACTGCGATCGTCGAGTCTGCTCAGCAATCGTCATTTCTGCTCAGTGATCGTCGTGTCTGAACTGCGATCGTCGAGTCTGCCCGGGTCCTTGTGATGAACTTTTGACTTATCATTCTTCTCAGTTTAAGGTAACTCAGGAAGGGCCAACCTCATAGAGTGAATCAAGGGTTATGCTTGCTCCTGAGGCGCTTATCAGAGAGATTGCTTTGTTTTGAACTTTATCATCACAGGATGCTCCTTTGTTTTGTTGATGGGGCTCTGCCATCGTTGAGTCTGCACTGCGATAGTTGAGTCTGTACTGCGATCGTTGTCTTTCATGTCACTGCAGCTCTACAATCATGGACTTCCTTTGATCATGTCTACGATTTCGAACATAGCCTTTATATCTGTATAGTTAGCACCAACTAGAGCATATTTTTCATGGTTGTAAGTTAAGCATGCCTAGCTCACTTATTAACTTGTTAAACCTGGATTCATCTAAAGGCTTTGTAAAGACATCAGCAAGTTGATTTTTAGTAGGGATATATTGTAAAGATATGGTTCCATTTTGCACATGATCCCTAATGAAATGATACCTTATTTCTATATGTTTAGTCCTAGAATGCATGATAGGATTATGAGTTATTGCTATGGCACTTGTGATATCATAGTGAATAGGTATGGATTTGAATTCAAACCCATAATCTGCTAGCTGATTTTTCATCCATAGGATCTGTGCACAGCAGCTGCCAGCAATAATGTTTTTAGCTTCTGCAGTTGAAGTAGATACTGAGTTTTTCCTCTTGCTAAACCAGGACACAAGTCTGTTTCCTAGCAATTGACAGGTGTCACTGGTACTCTTTCTATCTATTTTACAGCCTGTAAAATCAACATCTGTGTATCCTGTTAGTTCAAATGAGGACTCCTTGGGATACCAAAGCCCCAAGTGAGGTGTACCCTTGAGGTACCTAAAAATCCTCTTTACAACAGCTAAATGTGATTCCTTAGGATTAGCCTGAAATCTAGCATATATGTATGTTACAAACATTATGTCTGGTCTGCTGCTAGTTAGATATAGAAGAGAGCCTATCATACCTCTGTATTGAGTTATATCAATATGTTTACCTTTTTCATCTTTGTCAAGTTTGGTTGCAGGAGCAATTGGGGTTTTCATGGGAGAGGATGATTTCATGCCATACTTCTTAAGTAAATCTTTAATGTACTTGGCTTGGTTTATGAAGATTCCTTTATCAGTCTGCTTTACTTGTAGTCCAAGGAAGAAGTTCAGCTCACCCATCATGCTCATTTCAAACTTGCTCTGCATAAGCTTGAAGAATCTCTTACATAGCTTTTCATCAGTAGAACCAAAAATAATATCATCAACATATATTTGAACCAATAAGACTTTGTCTTTATGCTTTCTAAGAAATAATGTGGTATCTACTCTACCTCTAGTAAACCCATTTTCAATAAAAAAGTTAGTTAGTGTTTCATACCATGCTCTAGGTGATTGTTTAAGACCATATAAGGCTTTGTCTAATCTATAAACATAATTAGACAGAGATGGATTGATAAAACCTGGAGGTTGCTCTACGTAGACTTCTTCTTGAAGTCCACCATTCAGGAATGCACTTTTGACATCCATCTGAAAGACCTTGAATTTCATGTGAGCATCAAAGGTAAGGAATATTCTGATAGCTTCTAGTCTGGCAACAGGTGTAAATGTCTCATCATAGTCAATGCCTTCTTCCTGAGAGTAGCCCTTGGCCACTAGTCTTGCCTTATTCCTGGTTATTACTCCATCTTCATCCATCTTGTTTCTGAAGACCCACTTAGTTCCAATGACAGGATGCCTTTTTGGTCTTGGTACCAATCTCTATACTTTATTTCTTTCAAACTGATTAAGTTCTTCTTGCATGGCTTCTATCCAGATGGAGTCTTCTATATCATCCTCTATTTTCTTAGGTTCCATTTGTGATAGGAAGTTTAGATAAAAACATTCATTTTGGGTGGCAGCTCTTGTTTTTACTCTTGCACTCGGATATCCAATGATTAAGTCTTTAGTGTGATCTCTTGCCCATCTATTTTTTGTTGGGACATCTATCCTGATGCCTTCTTGTCTTAGGTCTTTAAGATCTATTTCTTCTTCTTGGTGTGGAGGTTCGTTGTCTAGCATAGGCCTCTCTACGATCTCATTTCCTTGCTCAAAGATTTCACTATCTGGAACTACAATCGTAGCTTGACGACCTCGTTCGTAGTGTCTGAACTGTCGGTCGTAGTGTCTTGAAGCACTGTTTTGTCTAAGTCTGTCTCATTAAAGATGATGTGAATCGAGACTTCAACACTCGGTGTCTTTTTGTTGAACACCTTGTAGGCCTTACTGTCTATGGCATATCCAAGAAAGATTCCTTCGTCTGACTTGGGTTGAAACTTTGTCAAGTACTGCTTTCCATTGTTGAGAATGTAGCATGCACAGCCGGATACATGAAAGTAGCTAACACTTGGTTTTCTTCCTTTGCATAGTTCGTTGGGAGTCTTTTTAATCGTAGAGTGTATGAGTGATCTGTTCTGAGTGTAGCATGCAATATTGACAGCTTCTGCCTAGAAGTATTCAGGCAGATGGGCTGCTACTTTATTTTGTTGAGGAGTTCGTGGAGTTGAGAAGTTATGACTGATGCCATAGTCTGTGCAAAACTGGTCCATTTCTGAGAAGTCAAATTCTCTGCCATGATCACTCTTTATTGCCTTGATTTTATCCCATTTTTCGTTCATCACTAGCCTGAACATCTTGTTCAGTTGGGAGCTTGTTTCATCCTTTGAGGTTAGAAAGAACACCCATGTGAATCTGGTGTAGTCGTCGACTATGGCCAATGCGTATCTCTTCACTCTGAGGCTCGTTGTTGGAATTGGCCCAAATAGATCCATGTGGAGCAACTGTAGGGGCTTGTCAATTGAGTTGGCAGTTTTGCTCTTGAATGAACTTCTGGTCTGCTTTCCAAGCTGACAGGCATTGCACGACCTTTCTTTAACAAAGCTAAACTTGGGTAAGCCTGCAACTAGATCTTTTGAGGCTAGTTTGGATAAGCTCTTGAAGTTGAGATGAGACGGTCTTTGATGCCATAACCAGCTCATTTCTTCATATGCTTTAGCCAAAAAGTATATTATCTCGTATGAGCTTAGTTGACCAAGATTTACTGTGTAGACATTTCCTTCTCTTGTTCCGGTTAGCTTTACAGCAGATGTCTTTAGGTCTCTGACTTGATATTGATTGTTGAGGAATGTTACTTGATGTCCCTTGTCGCAGAGTTGGCTAATGCTCAGAAGATTGTGTTGTAGTCCTTCCACATAGGCCACTCTACTGAAGGACACTACACTATTTCCGGCAGAGGCGTATCCTCTTGTCTTGCCAGAGCCGTTGTCTCCAAAGATGACTGAGGGACCTTCCTTCTCTATGTAGTTAGACAGAAGGACTTTGTTCCCAGTTATGTGCCTTGAGCATCCACTGTCCAGATACTAGGTTATGATCGTGGAGCTCTTTTCCTGTGGTAACATTAAACTTTCATTTTGGTACCCATACTTGCATGGGTCCTACTTTGTTAGTACCATTGGGGACCTAAATCTGCTTGATTTGGGTTTCACATGCATGGAATCATAGTAGCACTTTGCAGCTTTGTGACTGTTGGGTAAAATCTAGATACGCACAGCACACAAGTATACGTGGTCAACAAGTAATATAATAGCAAGTAGAGTAACGTTCCCTCAGAGACTTAGCAAGAAATTAACTTCACAATTACCAATCTTCTATTAATCCTTATTTTATTAAACTAATCAATTTTCAGTTTATAGTAAAAATATTAAAAATCAAATAAATACCAACAAACCCTAAAACTGAATTTTCAAACAAATATTGGAGAATTAGGCTTACAACTTCACTCTAAGCATCATTCTGATTATTATACCTTAATCCAATTTAATTCACTATCCCAGTTTATTAATCAAGAACACATAAATAGTACTAACCACCTCTCAATGTACTAATACCGTATTAACTCAAATCCGCAATTAAGATAGAGTTGTGTTAAACACCTTAATTAACTAGCTCACTATATCTCTATGTGAATTACAATTAAAGAAGGTTTAAGTTCAAGTTCTTCATATGATTACTGCGATGCTAAACATATCTCTACCCTAACATACATCAAGATTATGTTCATACACATAAATCAAGAGCACATGCTATATTAATTAAGTCTAGATTCATATTTCATCTCTCGAATTCATACAAGTCCACATAAAATTATTGATTAGGAAATTCATAAATTCAAGCTCAAATTAATATAGATAAACTGCATAATAGCTTATTAAACTGAAAACCAAGATTATATAATCATCGTTCCACTTAAAGATCCATTATAAGCCTAATAAGTAATTTTGTTCATAGCTAATGAATTAAATACTGAATAAATAAAAGAAAACATCATCCCAATTACAAAATTTGAAATTAAAGGAGAATAGTAATACACCACCCTTCTCGCCCTTCAAATATGAAATCTTCGTGAAATTATTATTCTTCGTTAAGCTCGTGCTCTTCAATTTCATTCTCGAAGTGTGTCAGAATGTCTTTTCCAAGCTCCAACACTTCTCATAAAAATAGGTTCAACTCAGCTTCATATCACCAATTCTAATCCAACTCTAACTCTTCCCATAATAAGTCAAGTAGAAATCTAAATCCTTTTAAATACTAACAAGTCAATAGTCAAAGACTCCCCCAAATGAAATAACAACTATCCCACAATCCTATAATGATCACATTACATAAAGAATTGATAGCTCCCAACAATACCCAACTTCTAACACAAAATTACTTTTCGCCCAGAACTGATGTCGACGCAGCGCGCCCCGCGCTACATAGTACTCTTCGACAACGTGGCCCGCGCTACTGCACCAGGAAAATTCCATGAACCAGCGCGCCCCGCGCTACTCCACTTGTAAGACCCCGAATTTTATGAAATAAAAGTATTCAATTTTTCTTATAATTACTATTCAGTAAATGGTTAAATTGATAAAAGTTAAAGTTAAGGGTGATATATGATTTTTTTTTTCAAAATATGCAAGTGGTTATAAAATACTCATTTCTATCGGGGAATATTTGTTTGGTCGTGGAATATTCTTTCTGTTGGGGAATATTCGTACGACGGCGCAGCCATTGGTGGGCCCCATAACAGAATAACTCTCGGATAAAGAAAACGACAAAAGAGAGGTTTTATAAATAACGTCGTAGTTGTTACCGTTAAAACTGTTAGAATACCCGGTGGTTAAAATACAGTAATATGCGTTGTTGCACAGTAGCACACAGTATTGCACCAATTATTGATTCTTACGTAAGAAGTCACTACTCAATAATTGTTACAGTAATTACTGTTCAGTATTTTATTGATTCAATAATTGCTGCGTTGATATTTTATATTACTATTATTTTAATAATTGTCACTACACTGTATTTTCCATTATCGAAGCAATAATTTATATTATCTGAATAATATTATTAGATAACATTATTGGCAATGTCTAGAAAGTTCTGTCTAAGGAGAGGTTTGGTTACGTAATTGCGCGCCAGTAAGGAGAAATTCTTATTGGAAAGCCCCCTCTTTCCTGGGAACTGCATGGTTGTCATTATTATGATTCTGTAATATTATTTATGAATAATTAATCATTGATTTATATGATGAGGAAAATATTCATTTTATGTGGATATAGATGGAGAAAATTTTTTAAAGTGACAATTGTTGAAAATCGATATTTTATCTTTTTTGATAAAATAATATTTTATTATATTATAATAATGGTGATATTTTTACAATGAATGTGGGATATATGAGTATATGAGGAGGAAGAGTATTTTTGTTGCATTAAATGATTAACACATGTTTTGTGTGTTGGTGGACCCCATTTCTTGACTGAAATTTGATTATAGCCTATAAAATCGTCCGTATGTGGATTTTGGTCAATTTCAGTTTGGAATTTGGAAAATTTTTTTTCTGTAAAGATGTAGAGAATTGAATTTCCCATAAAAACTCGCGAGATTCAAATTTTCTAATAAAAGGGCTATTTATTATGAATTATTGAAGTTCCAGAATAATTGATTTTGAAGTTTTAATAATTTTTATTTAGAAAAACATGTTTTATATTGTTGGTGGGCCCCACTGGTGTTGAATGCATGCTGAATTCAGATTCTTGGTGTACGTAGGAAATTTATATAAATATAATAATATTTTATTAAATTTTCTGCTTTGGTGTTCTAAGCATTTTCCTATAAATAGGGTGCTTAGGTTAGAATTAAAAATCACACCAAAAACTAAAGATTTCTCTCTTTCTCTCTCTATATATCGAGCATTTTAGTACTTCGAGTATTGTTATACGGTGCAAGTTCTTTAAGCACTATATCCAGTAATCCAGTCAGAAGTACTATTCTTTCTGAGGTAATTGAGATTATTTTCTTTATAAATAATATTATTTCTTCAATATCATTATGCTAAAATATTGGTTTGAACTTTTTATCAAATTTGAAACTTTTTCATGTCGAGGTTATTATTCATGAGTTACTATTCACGAGTTACTATTCATGAGTTACTATTTATGAGTTACTATTCACGAGTACTATTCACGAAGCATGATGATGTTTTTGTGAAATTTCTATTTTTTGGTGTTGGAGTTACTATTCACATATACGGCACTATTCACGAATACGACACTATTTACAGAAAAATTAAGCTTTCTTCTCTGTGTCCAAGATTGTCTGTTATGATTCCTATCTTTGATTGGATCTATGTTTTGGTCTTCATTCTTGAATTTTACTCCACTCTGGTTATTTATGAAGTATTTTTGAACTTGGGTTGTTTAAAGTACGAATCCTTAATACTTGTTCTTTTGTTTCACTGGATTCGTTTTCTTTAAAATATTTTGCATCATCCTCAGTCCTAAATGATGATATAACTGAATATCTTTGGCTTGTAGTGCAAAGATGAATGATTTTTGATGAATATCTTTGGCTCGTAATGCAAAGATGACATGCTGTTTAATATCTTTGGCATGTAGTGCAAAGATGAGATAAATGAATATCTTTGGCCTGTAGTGCAAAGATGACTTGTTGATGAATATCTTTGGCCCGTAGTGCAAAGATGAATTTATTAGTAGGATTATGAACATGAACTGTGATTTGGTATAACCATGATCTTTGATGTTTTAGGTGATGAAAATTAACTTTGTCCTAGATGAGGAAAGGAATTTAGAACTACGATTATGATTATGAGTTATACACGTGATTGTGGACATGAATTATTGATTAATGTTACAGGGATAAAACATTGTTGATAGAATTTTAACATGGAGATGATAATAGATTTTATGGTCTATTTGACTCTTCTAATGGATTGCTCGTTCCGCTGCAACTATGGTTGCAAAGTTTTATCATCTACCATATGTTCTAAATCTCTAATTTATTACTGTTGAAGGCTATTGATAATTTATTTATCTTTAGTCATGATATTCTTTACTGAGCTAGTTATGCTCACCCTTTTGCTTCACAATTCCTTTTAGGTAATAAGAGTGTAGCTAGGTCGAGCGAGAGTAACAGGGGAATAGAACAGTGGTCATCATTTAGTAGTTATATTTGGTGAATCAACTAGGGTGAGGCGAACCCAACGTTGGAAGGGTGTTTTTCCACTGTCATACAAGATGTCTAATGACATACAACCTCGTGTCATCATAAGACAGGGTTGTGCTCATCCACTTGCTGAGTATATTTACAAGCACTACCTATATAATCTTGGTGTTTGTTTGGAGTTTAATTCCCAGTTAGAGATAGTGGAGATAATGATATGTCAAGAGAAGACTCACCATTGGGAAGAATATGATAGTAATCTTCTCGTTTTTCTTTGGGGTTTATTGGATCATTCAAGGATAATTCTGTGGCCATATGATATCTATCATAACCTAGACGCATGGCCTCCCATTTACGAAGGGTTCCTTGAGTACTTCCCAAAGATTTTAATTTCTAAAACAGTTTTTGACTATACCTTTATGTAAGGTGTCATTATGAGGTGCTGTCCACGGTTGGGACATGAGTCACAGTTGGTATATATTTGTATTTAAACTCACAGTTTAAGTGTTATCGTATCTTGCATGACAATTATATTAATAAAGTTGTAATTGTTTTCTGTACCATGTATTTGGCGACTCAGAATGGGTTGGATGGAATGGACCTATTTTGGGGGCGTCACACCACTATACATCACAGCGCAGTCCACGCTATGTAGGCAGAAAGTTTAGAAATTGCTTGAAATCTCCTTCCAATGCTAGCATTCTGATAGGCACATGGATTATCATACAACAAGCACAAAACCCATCAAAAGTAACATGAATGTACCAAAAAACTAACAATATAACAATCTAAATGAACATAAATCATAGTTTGAAAACTTACTCATCAAATTCCCCCCAACTTGAACATTGCTTGTCCTCAAGCGAAATGCAATGTAATGCACTAACAACTAAAAACTAAGAATCCAGTATTAAGACAGTAAAGATAGTTTACTTAAACGGCCTCATAAAAATTAAGTAAACATGTCAACATTTCATATCAAAACCAATCTGCAATTCACTATCAATCCTTACATCTTAACCTGTTATCACTAATATATTATGTGTGTGTGTGTCTAACACCCATGCTAACTGATATCGAATTAAATTCAATACATAACCAGTTTCTTATCAGGAATCATACAACACAAACTCAAAAAGTTCAAAAACAGACAAGTTCCAACTAAAACTAAACAATTACCACTATCAAGGGTTCACATAGGATACTTATGCTTCATTTCCCATCTACGGAGGTTTTTTGCTCTTATTTCCCGTTTTATTCCTCTTTTTTAGATGATGGATAGTGAGTGTGTTTTACGCTCCATCTCACGCCTACGTTTATGTTGAGTGCATTTCATACTTTTTCTCAACCCACTACAGGACTCAATTTATTCAACTCAATATCTCTTTTTTTTCTTCTTTTTATTTATATATACCCCAAATATTCCCCCAAACTTAGGTTCTTGTATAATTTTCGCTTTCACTGCCTATCCTCGTCACTTTCTCGTTTACACTAGCAGTATCCTTTAGAAAATCTTTATGTATCAATTTGAACTAATCCATTAACACAGATGTTATTAACGTGCTACCCGTATTATACTAGTTTCAAATCAGAACAAGATCCAAATCATAATAGAAACTACATCAAGGTTCTCATATTAAGTAATGTACTTGTCTACATGATTTAAATCTCATCATTGGCCAAGAATCAACATATAAGATCTAATAACTAGATTCATGCAAACTACATGCAAAATATTTTTGTTATTTTTTTAGATAACATGCATGAATACGGCCATTATAATGACTAAAAAAACTTATAAACTATCCTCGCTAACATGATTCGCAGAAACATAATCCCCCAAACTTAAATCAAGTAATGACCTAATTACGACAAAATAATTCAAATAAAAGTACGAGGCCTTCCCTGAAAATGAGTCACTGCTCTTCATCGTCTGACGGAGGATATGCAGGTAAGTTAGGAGGAATGGGCATGACCACCGGAGGTGCAATTGGATTGCAGCGGGAAAACGCATCAGCAAGCGTGTTGAAGGCGTTGACATTGTACTGATGCATTAGATCTTGACACTGGGCCAACCACAAAAATTGATTCCTTGAAGCCCTAGGTGGTGTCCCCTGCCTTGGTTCCGCTCCAACTGGGGGTGAGGGTTGTCGGATCATAATATAGCCTTTTCCACATGGATGTGATCTCGCCCCATCCCATGCCTTGTGCCTCTCAATTGTGGCATGATCAATGATACCCATTGGTTGTTGAGCCGGCTCAAAAGGTTTCCACTACAATCCAACTTTATGGCACAAATTAGTGATTAAGAAACCGAGCAATGGACTCTTGAATACACTCCCCCACATCGACATTGTAGAATGAAATGAAGTTGTTTACACAGAAATAGTGATGAACAATCTCATATAGTAGCTGAGCCCGTGCCTTAGTGACATCGTTCTTATGGCGAGTGGGCATTAAACGAGCACACATAAATGCATACCAATCTTTTCCATATCGACTAAGTTCCGAGTGTGGAAAACTTATCTTTTTATCTGTTCCGACTTGAATTACACATTGCGTTCCTTGTTTGCATAATCTGACAGTTAATTCATCTAACTCGGGCAACCCATCTTCATATTGGTCATTTTGTGGTGCCTATAACCCAAAATACTCGTTGATAGCATCGAAATTAAACGCCATCGATTTACCCCGAACCATGACTATGTGATTGACATGTTCCATTGCATTGGCGTAAAACTCTTTCACAATGTTGATTGCCGCTGGAAGTGGTTGTTCGACTAATTGAAACTAATTACGCTCAACAATTTACAAAGCCATGTCTCCATCCAAATTAGCATCCGGCTTCAATCCACGTTCAAGCACCAAAGTTTTCTTGTCAATGGATGACTTGAATCATTTTGCGGCCCTCTCACTAAAAAACCTAGTGTGATCATATTGAGGCCGAGCAGTGGAGGTGGATGGGCGTTGTCTTTTATGGGAAGACATGGTGTTTCTGAGGATGATTAGGCTCAAAGTTTGGTTCATGATTTTTATCAAACAATTGGCGAGAAAACAGAGTTCCCCCCCCCCCCAAATAGCATACTTGGTGTTATCTTACTAGCCAAATTGTGAAAACAAACACATAATCCTTGGGCACCCAATATCCAAGGTGTTTTACTGACTTGCTATCAATAACAGAGAAGAAGATTGAGCAAGAAGCTAGTTGTGCGTACCTTGAATAAATTGTGTTGTCCTCTTTGTAATGGTGTCCCAATTGAAAGAATTTGTGCAAGGAATGAATTAGATGTAGGATTGGAGTATAATGTGTATTTCTGATATGAATTGGATTATATGTAGAGTTGGAGTTCATATAAGGGATTAACAACCAACGTGGGTTGGGAGATGGGAGTTGTATAGGTTTCATGTGAATAGAAGTTGAGAAGGATGAGGAGTTATGGAGTAGTGGCATTAGTGTAGGAGTTATGGAGATATGGAGTTATGGAAGTGTAAAGGGTGTAGAAGAATTGGGGAAGTTGATTTGACGAAGGAAAGGAGAAGTGGGGGAGTTATAGCTTAAGACACGACAAGTAAAGCGGATCAATGTAAAGTCCCCGAACCCGGATACTTGAAACCCAAACTCGGTACTTCACGATACCATTTCTATGAGCGGAATAATACTAATAATAATAATAATAATATAGATTTAAACTTAAATTTACATATACATCAGAGTCTTTCTCCCAAGTACGTAACCTTTAAACATTCATTACATGTCATAATATATATAAATATATATATCATAGTCTTCATAATCTAAACTATTACAAACAGTAACATAGAAAGTCATTCAGCAACTTTCCCTTTTCCCTTGTTCTTGACAGATCCTTCTGGTCCATCACACTTAGCTGAAAACATTTAAATTAAGCAAGGATGAGCATTTGAGTGCCCAGCAAGTATTATATATATATACGCTGAAAGAATTTAAATGTTTTCTTTATAATAGTCTTCTACAACTAGTCAGTAGTTGTGAAGTAATCTGTACCAAGAATATTAACATAACAACCCTCGTTCAAACTTTTGAAACTGTGTATTGTCTATACATGAGGTTTCTGTGACATACTTTGAACATTGTTTTCATTTTCTAAAGGGTTTGAACAGAAATTCATCTGTAAACCGGCCATTGCTTACGGGCACGGAGGGTGATCAGCCCCGTTGTACCCTGTATTGATCAATACTACATTGTTAGAACGATATTATCGTTCATCCTTTGTCCGCCGTAGCGCATAAAATTTTTCCCATTATCGGGATGTTCATTCATGTCGGGTTTTCATAACAAAGGTCTTATATAATTCCACATATATGTATATCAAAGGCGTATCAACATGCGATTGAATACAATGTTTATCCAAGTGGGGACACTTGAATAATCATTTATAAAAATTAACGAACAAAATATATATCCGATTTATCATATACTAACATGTTGATAATCAATGGGCTTATATAATATAGGCTTAACAATCTGTAAAATAATAACAATAATTCTGAACTTCTCACTTCTGTCCATTGCATAAAGAAAATACAAAGTTAGGATACTTGCCTGATGCGCTGCTTACACTTTGCAACTTAGTTTTATCTTTTATGAAATCACCTAACATTAATCAGATTAATTTACTGATTAGTACAACATAACGTACACACAACACTGTCTATTGCAGTCAGCACATTCCCTATTCACATTATCACACATGTTCAACAATCGTTGACTCATAATCAAACATCAACACCTTCCTAATCACATTGTCATACAACCTTGATAACCATTGAATCACAAATAAACAGTTAATTAACCAATTTATCTAAGTCCAGATCAATTTCTGATCTATGTCGGTCTACCGACAGCTTTATCGGTTAAATATCGAGTCTAAGACTCTAATCCGTAATTCAATATCCATTTGGATAACTTAAACACCAGTCGCACTATTTTTCATGGCCTTATAATAATTATTAAATAATTATTATCATTTATTATAATTTTTGAAATATCAGAATCATTATTAAATGATTTAAATATTAAACAATTCTATTATCATTAATATTTAATTAATATTAAACTATTAATGAAACCATTGCCGAAATATTAAAGTTATGTATATTAACTCAAAATATTTTTAAAGTATTTATAATACCCTTAAATGATTTTTAAAACATTTAAAATCATCATTAAATAATTACCATTAATATTTAAATATTAATGAACTATTTATCCAAATATTAAAAGTCATAATTATAACTTAAAATATTTTTAAATCATTAATATCCTTTTTAAATGATTTTTAAATAAATAAAACTATTTTTAAACTATTTATTTAATATAATTATTAAATAAATTTAATATCATTAAATAAATTTAATATCATTAAATAAATTTAATATCATTAATAATAATTTAATAATCATTAATATTAAATTATTAAAGAAATTATCCTTTAAATATTAAAAGTTATATTTTATAACTTAAAATATCTTTAAACACTTTATTTTTATTTAAAATGATTATTATAATAATAAAATCATTTTTAAACTAAATTATTTAATATAATTATTAAATAACTTTATTATCATTAATCATAATTAATTAATGAAATTTACCTTTAAATATTAAAAGTTATATTTTATAACTTAAAATATTTTTAAATGCCTTATTATTATTTAAAATGATTTTTAATATAATAAAATCATTTTTAATTCATTTATTTAATTTCATTTAATAAATAACTTAATTATCATTAATATTTAATTTATTAATGAAAATTATCACATAATATTAAAAGTTATCAAAAATAACTTAAATTATTTTCTTATATCATAATATAATTTTAAATGATTTTTTATGAATTAAAATCATTTTTAAATAATTTATTTAATATTATAATTAAATAAATTAATTACTTTTAATATTCCAAAAATATTAAATATTTATGAAATATATTTAAAATAATTAAAAACTAATTTTCAGAATTTAAAATAATTTTTAATAATTTATTTTGTATTTTTAATAATTAAAAACTATTTTTTTCTATTTTTTTATTAATTTTCGGAAATTTTAAAAAAAATCTGTCGCTAAAGACCACCTATAGCGACAGAACCGTCGCTATAGGTGTTCTTCATGTTCTTGAACATTCATAGGCAGTCACCGAGTGTACATGTTTGACCATCAATAATTTCGTGTGTGTTGTGTTTCTGGGCCAACTATGAACTAGATCTTGTAGACAAAGTTCAATACTACACGTTATAACAAACAACTTGATCAAACAACCTAACACAAGATAGATCTGAGCGTCCAAATATGCTGTCAGAGCTGTTCTTCATTTTCTGGGTTACCCAGAAATGAAGAACAGTTCGACCTACCACTTTTGATCGACTATAGCGTGCAACGAATGAACTGTTCTTGTGATTTAAGACTTCTGAGTTCTAGACCATATGTAACACTACATATCTATCACATAAAATCACAATATCAACAATAAAACATCCAGATTCGACTCAGTCAAGGTCTGTCAGAAAACTCATGCATACCGTTTCTGGTTTTTCCAGAAACGCATAATCAGTGCCTGTTGGTCTACTTTGACCACTCACTCAAATCGATATATTTATGTTATGAAGGGTATAAAGATATAAATCTTGAGTCCATCTATCATACTACAACATGAAGTCAAGAACAAAAACAAAACTACAAAAACTTGACAGATCTAGAGCCTTAAACATCTTGTCAGATACTGGAAAATGATTTCTGGGTTACCCAGAAATCTTCCAGTCATGCTCGGTCAACCGAGTTTGACCAACAATAACATGCAATCTACACATATCCTGACCCTGATTCCAGTTTTAGATTAAAGTAGTCATAACATACTATGAAGTTAAACATTTAAACAGCCAAAAACATAAACAGAATAAGATCTACATGGTCTGACATTCATTGTCAGACCTCAAAATATAAATTTTCCAGATTCGAAAAATCTTCAAATCCGAGCCTCTAGATGTTATGGATCTAACATCTAGCAACCCAGATCATCTATTTACACTATATCTAACATGTATAACACAAAAAAACTAACATCTAACAACAGATTTTTGGACAGAATCATGGCTAGGGTTTTATACCTTTCTTGATCGATTGATGATTCTGTGTTACTGTTTTGGTATGGGATTTCGTGGGGCTGGTATAAGGGACTGATCTAACTTAATTTTTCGGATGTGAGAGGCTTGAGAGAGTTTAGTAAGCTTTTGTGCAAAATATAGTGAACAAAATGATTTTTCTCTCTCTTCAATCTATTTATAGGCCATCAAGTTGCATGAATTGGATGAGTTAGAGTGGTTTACTGGCATTAGAGAGCACATGGGGTAGTTGGATTTGGTGAACCACTTCCCCCAAATGTCAAAACCTATAACCTAGACTCTTTAATGCTAAAAAGAGACATTTTTGTCATTTCCTTAAATTTCTAGAAAAATTGCTTTAGAGTTTAGGGTTTAGACATTTTAGTGCTTAGGATTTAACATTTAACCTTTAAAGATTTAGCAACTAGGATTTCAAATTTAGGATTTAGCAATTAGGGTTTATTACAAAAATAATAAAATAAAACACTAAATTTTAGTTTCTAACATTTAGACAATTTAGGTTTTCTAAATTTAATAATTATAAACACCATACTTGTTAATTAATCATATTATCAATAATCACCAACAAATCTCAAACTCTAATTTCAACTTAGGGTTACTAATTATAGCAATTAGGGTTTCTAGAAGTAATGCCTCAAAATATTAATTAGGGTTTCATTAGGGTTTTAATTTACTAATAAGGTTTACCTTAATTAGTAATTAAAGTTTATCACACTTGACATAATCATATTAACACAATTCTTGACAAATGAAATCTCCGGTTTAGGTTTCCGGATTAGGGTTTCTAGTTATAAGAAATTAGGGTTTTCTTCAGAAAACTGGGGTTTTCTAAATATTAGGGTTTCTAAAATTTTAATTAGGGTTTACCTAATTAATACATTAATACATGACATAATTATATTACATACTTATAAAATAATCTCACACTCTAATTTGGATCTCAAATTAGAGTTTAACATTATTACTAGGGTTTGGTCAAAATACACCGTAATTGACCAACCATTATCAATACGGACATACCGAACATATTCATAGCACTGAAAAATCAAAATATAATAATATTATATTATTATCACCATTTCTAATTCCAGAACCCAAAATAGAGTTTATAAAAATACTATTAGGGTTTGGTCGTAATATAATAAAACTGTTCCACACATTAACATTGCACACATAACCATACATATCTATAATACTGACAAATAATAATATTATATTATTATTTCCATACCTTGACAATAATCCAAAATTAGGGTTTGGATTCCATATCTGATTTATCCTTTCAATTTAACCTTAATAATTAAGGTAAAATAATTAACTTAATAATCTGTGCAAAAATTCATATAATAAAATAATTATTATATTTATTCTAGAAATCACTTCATATACTATTTAAATAATATATGATTATATATTCATGGAAAATAATTAATAAAAACATTTCTATCTTAAAATTAATTATTATAAGAATATACTTTATAATAATCAATAATTCTAAAATAAATATACTTGTAAATATTCATGTAATAAATATATTTTTATTTACCACATAAATACATATACACATAATCTTGTACAAATCCTCATCCTTAAAAAAAAATTTATACGCAAAATTTATGATTTATTTATATAGAAAATATCGGGTTGTCACAATCAATGCCTGAGTTGTCCGAGCGGCGCGGACCGTGCCGTGGAGTAGCTGTTGGTAGCGCGCCCTACGCTAGGAGGTTAGGAAGTGCTGGCGTGCTAACGCGCCCCACGCTGTGTGAATGACTTGGGAAGCGCAGTTCACGCTTGGGGTCAGTGGTGAGATGTAAGACAGCGTGCCCTACGCTGTGTATAACGCACTCAGCGTTATGAAATCGGTGAGGTGGCGCAGCCCATGCTGGCATGACATGAATGGACTAGGGTTGTAGCGCGCCCAGCGCTAGGCCTGTACCTTGGGTAGTGCGGCCCGCGCTATGGGGTCAGTGACTTCTTAGCTCTGTTTTTCTCCTTCAACCTGTGAATCATCTAGAAAAGAAGTCAAAAATTCAATAAAAGCTGCACAATTACTATATTATAAACTATAATATAAAGAAAAATTAAAAGAGAAGGAGTTTAGAGCTTGGGTTGCCTCCCAAGTAGCGCTAGTTTTAACATCGTAAGCCCGACAGTGCCTCTTATATCACTGAGCATCGGCGAGGGTAATATTGATGGCATCCCAGTTCGAATTTCCAACCAAGTAATGCTTTATCCGTTGACCATAGACCTTGAACGTCTCCAATGGATTTCGACTGTAGAGTTCAATTGCGCCATGTGGGAACACTATTTTTATGGTGAATGGTCCCGACCACCATGACTTAAGCTTTCCTAGGAACAACCTCAATCGTGAGTTGAACAGCAGTACTGATTGCCCTAGCTCGAAAGTTCGGTGCATGATTTTCTTGTCGTGCCATTTCTTGACATTCTCCTTGTATAGTTTAGCATTCTCGTATGCCTGAAGTTGAAATTCATTGAGTTTATTTAGTTGTAGTAGCCTCTTTTCACCCACAGCTACTTGATCAATGTTCAGTTTATGAATGGCCCAGTAGGCCTTGTGCTGTAGCTCGACTGGTAGGTGACAAGCTTTCTCGGCGTTGTCCCAAAATAGCACCAATCGCATAGTCGCTTGCATCACACATCAGCTCAAAAGGCATATTCCAATCCGGTGCGATAATCACGGGGGCTGTAGTTAACTTCTTCGACAAGTTGAAAGCTAATTTACATTCCTCATCAAAATTAAACACAAAGTCCTTCTCTAAAAGACTGCACAAAGGTTTTGCAATTTTAGAGAAGTCCTTTGTAAATCTTCTGTAGAACCCAGCATGTCCCAGAAAACTTCTAATTTCCTTTACTGAGCTTAGTGGAGGCAGTTTCTTGATTGTTTCCAGCTTAGCCTTGTCAACTTCCAGTCCTTGAGCCAATACCTTATGTCCCAAAATTATGTTCTCCTCAACCATGAAGTGGCATTTTTTCCAGTTAAGTACAAGGTTTGTATCTTTGCATCACTGTAACACCATTACCAAATTCCCTAGGTAAGTATCAAAATTGTCTCCATTGATAGAAAAGTCATCCATGAAGACTTCCACATTTTTCTCCATCATGTCTGAGAAGATGGCCATCATACACCATTGAAAGGTAGCAGGAGCATTACACAAACCGAATGACATTCACCAGAATGAGAATGTGCCATAAGGGCACATAAATGTAGTCTTCTCATGATCCTCTAGAGCGATGGAGATCTGATTATATCCCAAGTATCCATCCAATAAACAGTAGTATTCATGTCCCGCCAATCTGTCCAATATTTGATCGATAAAGGGTAGCGGAAAATAGTCTTTCTGAGTTGCCTTGTTTAACTTCCTATAATCGATGCACACCCTCCAACCTGTCACTGTTCTAGTCAGAATTAATTCTTTATCCTCATTCTGTACCACGGTCATTCCACCCATTTTCGGCACACAATGAACCGAACTAACCCACTTACTGTCGGAAATCGAGTAGATGATACTGACATCCAACAATTTCAGAATTTCCTTCTTTACCACTTCCTTCATAATTGGGTTAAGTTGTCGTTGTTACTCCACCGTCGATTTTGCATCATCTTCCATCAGAATCTTGTGCATGCAAAACGAAGGGTTGATTCCCTTGATATCCTTGATCGTCCACCCAATCGCTGATTTATGTTCCCTAAGCACCCTCAGCAACTTTTCTTCCCGTACATCGTTAAGTGCAGTAGAAATAATAACATATAAAAAATTTGAATTGCCTAAATACGCATAACTGAGGTGTTTAGGGAGTGGCTTTAGTTCCAGAGTTGGTGGCTCCTCCAATGACGATTTTAATTTTTTTGTGGCTATCTCCTCCGTGTGTAAAAGTTCAAATGGTTCTCTGAACCGGCTAAATCGTGGCAATGAATCTAACATCTGTAAGTAGTCCACAAATTCTGGTTCATCCAACTCTTCATCCCCCAATAATGTTGTTTTTAAAGGATCGTTGACCACACTCTTTCCCATGTCTACGTTGACTATTTGATCAATGATATCCATCCGAAAACATTCTTCTTCATCCGTGGGAAATTTCACGGCTTTGAAAACGTTAAATTTAACTTCTTGATCTTGGACCCTCATCGTTAGTTCACCTTTTGTATGTCAATGAGTGTTCTACCCGTGGCCAAAAATGGTCTCCCTAAGATAATCAGGATGTTATTATCCTCCTCAAAATCTAGAATAATAAAGTCTGCGGGGAATATAAACTTATCCACTTTAACCAATATGTCCTCTACAATGCCTCTCGGATATGTGACTGACCTATCCGGCAACTACAATGAAATATTCGTACATTTGGGGCGGGCAAACCCAATTCTGTGTATACTAACAATGGCATAAGGTTCACACTCACCCCCAAATCATATAAGCACTTATTAAAAAACATGTTCTCGATCGTGCATGGAATAGTGAAACTCCCCGGGTCTTTCAGTTTTTGTGGAAACTTCTGCTGTAACACCGCACTACATTCCTCTGTTAATGCCACTGTTTCGAAGTCTTCCCATTTCTTTTTCCTTGACAGAATCCCTTTCACGAACTTCGCATAACTTGGCACTTGCTCTAGGGCTTCTGCAAACGAGATGTTAATATGAAGTTTCTTAAACACATCTAAAAACTTAACGAACTGCTTATATAATTTATGTTTTTGGACCCTCTGCTAAAATGGTGGTGGAAGATATACAACTGGCTTGTCATCTAACTTTGTTTTCTCACTTTGCTTATCCTCACCCTTGTTTCCTTCAATCACTTTACTGTCATCAACTTTTTCATCCGATATCACTAAATTTTCTGCATTGTACCAACGAGATGTTTTCCACTCCTCAAGGTGACTGCCTGATACTGTTCATGATTTCCCTTTGGATTTCTTTTGGTGTCACTCGGTAGAGTCCCATGTGGTTTGTTGTTCAATGCTAAGGCAATTTGTCCCATCCGATTTTCTAAATTCTTGATGGCCATTTCTTGTGATTTCATTGCCATTGTTTATTTCTTCATAGCTACCTCATTGCTCATTATATACTTTGATATCAATTCCTCTAAATCTAATTTTCTCTCTTGATGTTGAACTAGTTGTTGTTGATTTTGAAACCCTGGGGGATACGATGGTCGTGGAGCTTGTTGATTCTGATTATTATTCCACGACTGATTCAGATTATTCCTATTCCCCTTATTTTATGCATTCAGATATGTATTCTGAGGAATTCTGTTGTAGCAACTCATGAATTGTACCGACTCTGGGTTGATTGTGCATTGATTCATCGAATGTTCCCCCGCACACAACTCACAAATAATTGCAACTTGTTGTGTCTGTCCCCCTGACCAAACGTCAAACTTCTTGGAGAGTACTAAAATTTGTGCCGTTATTGCCGTCACTCCATTTACCTCTAACACTCCAGCGACCGTTGGTTGTGTAATTCGTGTCCTGGGCCACTGATAGTTGTTAGCAGCCATCGTCTCTATCAACTGATATGCCTCCTCATAAGTCTTTGCCATAAACGCTCCCCCCGATGATGCATCAATACTCGTCCTGTGATTCCCATGTAGTCCGTTGTAAAAAGTATTCATCTGCAACCACTTGGGCAATTCGTGATGTGGGCATTTTTTGGGAAATTCTTTATATCTCTCCCATGCCTCATACAGTGACTCCCCATGTTGCTGATCAAACATGGTAATCTCATTCCTCATATTTGCAGTTTTCGCTAGCGGGAAGAATTTTGGTAGAAATTTCTGAGCCAGGTCCTCCCATGTCGTTATCGAAGCTGCTGGTAGAGAATGTAACCAACTCTTCGCCTCGTCCTGTAGAGTGAATGGGAACAAGAGAAGTCTAACTGCCTCATCTGACACCCCATTGTACTTGAAAGTGTCATAGATTTCCATAAAACTGATTAATTACTCGTTAGGATCGTCATTTGCCATTCCCCCAAATTGAACTGAATTCTGCATCATCTGAATTATCCCAGGATTGATTTCAAAAGTATTCACAGCTATTAAAGGCCTGGTGATACTCAACTGCAGCTCAGTCACCTTAGGTGTTGCAAAATCCCTCAACGTTTTCTGGTCTTTGGCAGCCATTGCTTCTTCCTTATCAGAGTTTTCTAAGTCGTCCCTTGTCTCCTTGATCCACTTACTTAACCTCTGAAACCTTCTCTCAATGTCATCCTCAAAAGGAAACAAATATGGATTTTTGGATCGAGTTTGCATAAACCAACTTCAAAAGCCTGAAATAAGAAGAAAAACACAAAAACAAAAAGTGTTTAAGTAAAACTGGACTAATTAAACTGATATTGCAAAATAATAAAATCAATACTAAAGTCCCCGGCAACGGTGCCAAAAACTTGTTGGGTAAAATCTAGATACGCACAGCACACAAGTATACGTGGTCAACAAGTAATATAATAATAAGTAGAGTATCGTACCTTAGAGACTTAGCGAGAAAATAACTTCACAATTACCAATCTTCTATTAATCCTAATTTTATTAAACTAATCAATTTCCAGTTTATAGTAAAAATATTAAAAATCATATAAATACCAACAAACCCTAAAAATGAATTTTCAAACAAATATTGGAGAATTAGGCTTACAACTTCACGTTAAGCATCACTCTGATTATTATACCTTAATCCAGTTTAATTCACTATCCCAGTTTATTAATCAAGAACACATAAATAGTACTAACCACCTCTCGATGTACAAATACTTAGTACAGTATTAACCCAAATCCACAATTAAGATAGAGTTGTGTTAAACACCTTAATTAACTAACTCACTATATCTCTATGTGAATTACAATTAAAGAAGGTTTAAGTTCAATTTCTTCATATGATTACATGCGATGTTAAGCATATCTCTACCCTAACATACATCAAGATTATGTTCATACACATAAATCAAGAACACATGCTATATTAATTAAGTCTAGATTCATATTTCATCTCTCGAATTCATACAAGTCCACATAAAATTGTTGATCAGACAATTCATAAATTCAAGCTCAAATTAATATAGATAAACTGCATAATAGCTTATTTAACTGAAAACCAAGATTACATAATCATCGTTCCACTTAAAAATCCATTATAAGCCTAATAAGTAATTTAGTTCATAGCTAATGAATTAAGTACTGAATAAATAAAAGAAAACATCATCCCAATTACAAAATTTGAAATTAAAGGAAAATAGTAATACACCACCCTTCTCGCCCTTCAAATCTGAAATCTTCGTGAAATTATTCTTCTTCGTCATTCTTCCAAGCTCGTGCTCTTCAATTTTGTTCTCGAAGTGTGTCAGAATGTCTTTTCCAAGCTCCAACACTTCTCATAAAAATAGCTTCAACTCAGCTTCATATCACTAATCCTAATCCAACTCTAACTCTTCCCATAGAAAGTCATATAGAAATCTAGATCCTTTTCAATACCAATAAGTCAATAGTCAAAGACTCCCCCCAAATGAAATAATAACAATCCCACAATCCTATTATGATCACATTACATAAAAAATTAATAGCTCCCAACAATACCCAACTTCCAGCACAAAATTATTTTTTACCCAGAACTGATGTCGACGCAGCGCCCCCCGCGCTACATAGTACTCTTCGATGGCACAGCCCGTGCTATTGCACCAGGAAAATTCCACGAACCAGCGCTCCCCGTGCTAATCCACTATACATCACAGCTCGATCCGCGCTATTTAGGCAGAAAGTTTAGAAATTGCTTGACATCTCCTTCCAATGCTAGCATTCTGATAGGCACATGGATTATCCTACAACAAGCACAAAACCCATCAAAAGTAACATGAAAGTACCAAAAAAATTACAATATAACAAGCTAAACGAACATAAATCAAAGGTTGAAAACCTACTCACTTGTGTGTGTGTGAGAGTTCTTCCTCCATTTGGACTTCTGTGGATCTTTAGTCATCCTTCTGTTAAGGTGATTTTCCTTCTTCCATGTGTCCTTGTGTTTCATGATTTGTGAGGAGTGTACCTTACCTCTACCGTTTCTTCCCAGTTGGTTCGTAGAGTTTGTCTTACTCGACTCTACGACCCTTCGAGGTTTGTGAGTAGTAGCTGGGTTACTCTTCTCTTTTCTGAAACCCAGGCCAGCATGAGATACTTATTCCTTGGAATATGGATTAAATCAATAGAGAAGGGTTTGATTGGCTCATCCTTCTGTGAGGATTTCACAAATACTATGCCTCTACTAAAACTTGAAGCATTACTAATGCTGGTTTCATTTCCCTTTTCCACACATGGCTCTGAGGTAGATTCCCTAAAGCCTAAACCTGTTCTGTCAGAGACACTTCTCTGGATAGTGATCATGTAGTCCATGGATGAAGAGGATTTATTTCATGTAGAGATTGTCTTTTCTAGTTCCTCAATTTTAGTGGTTAGACTTGACTCTCTTTGTGCATTGAGCTCATTGGTTTGTTTTAAGAACTTATTCTCAGCTTCAAACTTAGAGAGAGATTCAGTACTTAGAAGGGTTGTTTCTAGTTCTTCTTGAACTTTCTCTTTCTCCTTTTAAAGAAGTGAATAGCCCTTAGACAAAACTCTAAACCATTTCATGTATTGATGCAGATCAGATATTATGCCATGCAGTGCAGTTCTTAAATCATCAATGTTTACATCAGGAGAGTTGAAGTCAAATACCTCATCTATACTTACTTCATGTATGTTAGAGTTCTGTTTGTCCTTTGCATTCTTGGCCATCAGGCAAAGACTTGCCATTTGAGGATCTTCATCATCTCCAGATTTAAGAGTTGAGTCATTGTCTGAGTCACTCCACGATCCTCCAGCTACAAGGCCTTTGTCCAGCTACAAGGCCTTTGTCTCTCTTCTGAGGTCTTTTGTTGCCTTTGTATTCCTTCTTTGGATATGATTTCTTCTTTAGTTCTTCTCTGAGAGGTTTGTTGCAGTTGGCAATGAAATGGCAAGGCTTCTTGCAATTGTAGCATAGATCATTAATCTGCTCCTGGCTGCTGTAGTTGCTAACTTTCTTTGGCTTGCTGGTTTTACCTTGACGCATGAACCTTCTGAGTCTTTTCACCAACATTACAAATTCCTCATCATCATCTTTATCATAGTCAGAGTCAATTTCAGTATTGACTTTGGAGGTGTTTTCAGTTGCTTTGAGAGTAACACCCTTATCCTTCTTTCTACCTTCAGATAGAGTTTCTGCTCGTTGAGTTAGCTCCAGTTCATATGTAAGATGATTGCCATATAACTATTGAACAGTCATCTCATGGAGATTCTTTGACTCTCTAATAGCAGTGGTTTTGGCATCCCGCCTACTTGGTAAGGCTCTCATGAACTTTATGATTAGATCTTTATTTAGATAGATCTTTCCATAGGCTCGTAGAGAATTGAGCGGAACATTGAATCTCTCGTAGGTGGCAGTGACATTTTCTCCTTGAACATGTGCAAACATCTCATATTGCTGAGTCAGGAGAGATAGTTTGTTTTCTTTGACTTCTTCTGTTCCTTTATGCATAATGATCAGTGCTTCCCAAACCTCCTTTACTGTTTTTCTATTGACCACGTTTTCGAACAGATCATCTTCTAAGGATTGAAATAAAATGTTCTTGGCCTTTTTGTCGAGTTGAACAGCTCTCTTCTCGTTGTCTTTCCATTCTCCTTTGACCTTGATCTGTATTCTGTTTGGGTTGTCTGTAGTTGGTGCAAGCTTTGTAGGAACGTAGGGCCCATTCTGAACAGTTTCAAATAGATCTTCATCTATTTTATCCATCTATGCTTGCATTCAAACTTTCCAGTTGGTGAATTTATCTTTATTTCACATACGTGGCTTGCTGCCTCCTCTAGTCTTTGATTCACTTGGTAAATGTGCCATTGGATCTACTTAAGATTTGTATGCTATATAATAGAACTTGCTTTGATACCAATTATTAGTTCCTGCACAATAGTTATCTAGAGGGGGGGTTGAATAGATATTTAAAAATTCTTTTCGTTTCACTTTGTTAGTTTTGATAATGATTAAAACACAGCATAATTAAGATTTATTTAATCTCCCTTTAGATATAATGAGTTAATGAGAGTGGGGCAATTACAACAATTATAGCAGTTATAGTAGTTATAGAAAGAATGTAAGGGACACAACAGTTTTAAGTGGTTCAGAGCACTTAAAGCTCCTAGTCCACTCTTATACTCCTCGAGTTGAAAATTCACTAAGGATATCTTTTACACTTTCTGAATCTCACAGATTCCTACTAGTCCAGCAGACTTGGTTCTTCACAGTTCACTTAGAACTCTTCAAGTCCTTCTGACTTAAAACTCTTACTTCAGTTGATTGGTAGTTGTTGAGTTCTTGGTTGGTGCTACTCAGTTGCCGTTAAGCACTTGTTCGAAAGAACTGAGTAGCTGAGCAAGTTTTCACTTTTTCTCAGATCGTAGAGTTGAGCGTTATGTGTTCTTTAGTGTTTTGTTTAATGCTTGCTTAGTTCTCTCATCTGCATATGTTATGCATATATATATGATCCTTGAAATTTATCCGTTGAGGCCATTCGTTGAAGCATTAAATGAGTTTGACATTTCTAAACTTTGATAGAGACTTTTCTGCACACCTTCTGAATTGCATTTTGACCTACTGACACAGTAGACTGCTTTCTCAGTTAACACCTAAAAATGTGTTTTCCTATGTCCTATGGTCCTTTCCTTAGCTTCTTCAATACGTTTCTTTTGTTGTATACTAATGATATCTTTTGTTCTGTTGGGACTGGTGAGGACTTCAACGTTTAAAACCCATTCCATATTTATTGGAATTTGTCTCCAAAAAAAAGGTAAGGCTCGATGCTTCTGACATAAGGTAGATGATACTATACGATTCAGATCGTGGTGTCTTGTCACCTTGGTGCTTGATCTGAAGTTATCAAACGAGAACACTACGATTTCTCTGAAAGACTTGTACACTACGATCTTCACTTCCTTGTCTTGTAGACTCTACATTTTTGAGAGAACTCTACGATCATTGAGTGGGCTCGGCAAACGTTGGTACCACTCTACGATTTAAAGAGAGGCCCTTCAATGCAGGCACATTACGATCTTGGATGCTCTATGATTCGGCCTTGGCTTCTGCAAGCTCGATAGACTATGATCTTGTTGATGCCTATCTATTACATTTCAAGATGTAGATCAACCTAACATCTTTGATCTCTTCATCTATACATTTGTTTATAAAATGATAAATATTAAAAGCTTAGATCAACCTAACAAATTTGATCTATCACTAAGTCCTTGTACATATATTCCTTGAAGGACTTTACATATAATCATGAGTATTTACTTTAAACATCAAATCAAAATATGCACTCTCCCAACACATTACTTTGAAATCTTGAATTGATTAAACATTGAATCTCATTGATATCTTTCTATCTGTAGAGATTATTATTGAGAATCATTGATATTTCTTGCTATACTTGAACTATCATTGTTATTGTTCCCTTAAGAAAGTTAAAACTACATTGAACACCCTTATTGCTATATTACTTGTTGGGCAAAATTATTGCTCATCTTTGCTTTCCTTAAAACTTTCAGTTAAGGCAGAACGTGTTGAACCCTCTGGCAAGTACAAGGGTAAAGAGAAGGCTTTGGAGTAATTAGTTCCATTGTACTAGGAATGTACTATTATTCTGTTGTAGAAGAACTTATTTATATTAAGCTATGTTTAATTTAAGTTGTATTTTATTAGTAACGGTTGTGAGACTTTGGGACAAGAATAATTATGTTATAACAATGTAATTTGTTGTATTATTATGTTGTGTGAGATTTTGACTTGTTATTAGAGTTAGCACGTGACAACCAAATTTGAGACCAGTGTGGTCTGAATTTGGGGGCGTCACAGGTTGGTATCAAAGCTGTAGTTATAAAACTTAGGAGCGACAGTCCTTATATTATAACTTAGGAGAACTTAGAATATAGAGAGGGATGAAACTCATGTAGAGTTTTCCTAGAGAGAGACTTAGTGTGTTATGTAATATAATTTCATTATATACAATGAACTTATGTTTATTTAACATTTTAATGGAGTTGTAATTTGTTTTGTCTTATGTTGGTGGTTGTAGGATGACTGACATGGGAGGACCTAGCCGAGTAGTAGATGAGGAGCCACGTGACATATACGTGGTATTTAAAGCACCATTGATAGCGGAGCCTATATCAACAGTGGTCCCTATCGATGATGATGATGATGAGGAAGAGGAGATAGAGCCACTTCCCGAGGAGTCTGATCCAGATGAGGAGCCTATGGAGGAGGAGTCTATGGGGGATGAACCCATGGAGGACTCTGACGAGTATACTTTCGAGGATCGGATGCTGGGGGAGTATGATGAGCAAATTATGGAGTTAGGATATAGAGTTGAGGAGTTAGAGGCTGAGGCTAGAGAAAGGGAGTCTGAGTTCCAGAAACTGAGGGACGAGGACCATCAGAGAAAGTTAGTGATGCAGTAGATGGAGGTAGAGATTGTTCACCGTAAGGAGGCAGGGATCCAGATGGGGACTTTATTTCACAGGTCGGTGGCTAGGAATGTAGAGCTGGCAGGGAAGTTGGAAGAGATGGAGTAGATAGAGTTGAACGAGAGGACATAAAAGGAAGCTCTCCGTACTCAGTTAGAGATGGAGGTGATGGATAGGATTCACTTCGAGGAGAAGTGGGAAGAAGCTAATGATCGGGTTAACGATTTAGAAGATGAGGTGAGATGTAAGAGAAGGAAGATGAATAAGATGAGCTATGCTTTGTGCACGACCATGGAGAGACTGATTGATAGGGTATATCACTACCCGGCAGCGCATGGACATACCGGACATACCATAAGCCGAGACTTGGTGGCGCATATTACTCAGAAGGAGTACCAGAGCATTGTGGAGCGTGGGATGTTATATTGAGTCTAGATGTAGAAGCTTAGTAGTTGTAGTATTTTATTTATGTGATGTTTAACCTGTTGTTATAATCTCAGTCTTTTGTGTAAGATGTGAGATAGTTGTAAACCCCAACTTTTGAAAATGTTAATGGGGTAGTATGTTGGTGTTGTCCCCGTCTTTTGTGATAATAGGGGATATGTGGTGTCATTTATAGCAATATGCTAGAGAAAATCATGTAATATAACGATTTGGCATATGAATATAAATGATCTTGTTCTAGGAATGTGTTATAAAATGTTATTCTTATTTGAGAAATGTTTAAATAATATAATTAAAAAATAAAAATGAAAATTTGTGATGCAGAAAAATGTCGCCCAAACGTAGACTAACTTCACCGGAAGAGTCGGTTAATGATGAGAGAGGACAAATAGATCCTATACATAGGCTGGTAGACTTGTTAGGAGAAGCTCTTAAGGGAAGAAATGAACAAGTACCACCCATTCCCCAAGCAGCTCCAGTCATAAACTTTAAGGATTTTAGGAGTGTAGGACCTTCGAAATTCGTAGGTACTACCGATACTATCGTGGCTCAGACGTGGATCAAAGAGATGGAGAAGACTTTCACCATCGCTCGTGTGGGTGAAAACCAGAAGACAGCATTTGTGACCTACATGATGAGAGGCGAGGCGAACTACTGGTGGGAGGCGAATCACCAGAGAGCATGAGAAGGGATACTAACTTGGGAGAGATTTAAGACTCTGTTCTTTGAGAATTATTTCCCGAAGAGCATGAAGAATAGGATGGAGGTGAAGTTCTTAGAACTTAAGCAGGGAGATATGACGGTGGAGCAATACGCGGCTAAGTTCAATGAACTGGATCGTTTTTTAGAACACCAAGTAGTAAATTAGAAAAGGAAAGCTAGGCATTTTGAACAAGGACTGAAGCCTTGGTTGTTTAACAAGGTGTCAGTTCTTCAGATCTATTCTTTTGCGAAATTGTTAAAAAAGGCCATTATTGCAGAGGGAGGTAGTGAAGCTTTGAGTTTGTACAACAAAGAGAAGAATAGTAAGAATACAGGCAGAGATAGCCGTGGGGGAAGCAGTAGCGGAGGGAGTAACTTATGAAAGAAAAAATGGGTGAATAACAACAACAACATCAACAACAAGAATTTCAAAATCAAGTGGGTATGTTTTGTGGAGAATTTAAGAAGAAGGCGGAGGGATGCTCGAAGTGTGGGAGATAACACTAGGGCGAGTGTTGGAAAGGGTGCAGTGTTTGTTACAACTGTGGCTAAGAGGGGCATATTGAACCAAACTACCTAAAGCCGAAGAAGATCAAAGGTTTTTTTGCATATGGCTCGGTGGACCATCTGATCAAAGACTGTCAAAAGAAAGGGAGTGGCGGATGGAGCAACCAACAAGGAGGAAGCGACAAACTAAATATTGGTGGAACGACGCCATCCAACCGTCCAACTACCAGAACGTTCAATATGACTGTCCAGGACGTAGTGGCTATGAAGGATGTGGTGTCAGGTATCATCCAGATCAATGATATAAATGCCTACATATTATTTGATTCGGGTGCCACCTGTTCTTTTGTATCGGAGGAATTTGCTAGTCGACTTAATTTACCCCGGGAACAATTAGGAAATCCCTTAAATATAGAAGTTGCGAATAAGGAAGTAATCCCTGTAGAATATGTTTATCGAAATTGTCGCGCAAACATTAGAAATCATGAACTAAGCGTAGACTTGATCCCGATAAGATTTGGAGAGTTTGACGTAATATTAGGGATGGATTGGTTGTATAACCATACTGCGATAATTGATTGTTAGAATAAAAGTGTGAACCTTAAGACTCCAAATAAGTCTAAGATAGTGTTTTATGGTAGCTCATCGCGAAGAAAGTTTCCTAGAATTGAAAAAGTGATTGAGCGAGGCGTCTGTATTATCATTACCAGATGATACGGGAGGATTTGGCGTGTATAGTGATGCATCGCATTGAGGACTGGGCTGTGTGCTAATACAACATGGCAAGGTGATTGCGTATGCATCGCGTCAGTTGAAGGATTACGAGAAACGATACCATACTCATGACTTAGAGTTAGCGGCAGTAGTTTTTGCGTTAAAGATTTGGAGACATTATTTGTACGGAGAGAAATGTGAGATATACACGGACCACAAGAGTCTGAAATATATCTTCACCCAAAAGGAGTTGAACATGCGTCAGAGGAGATGGTTAGAATTAATCAAGGATTATGACTGCGATATTCTTTATCACCCGGGGAAAGAGAACGTAGTGGCCAACGCGTTGAGTAGGAAAGGAAGGGAGATGTTGTTTCAACTGATAACCTAAGAGGAGTTAATAAGGGATATGGAAAAATTAGAGATAGAAGTAAAGGGACTAGAGAGCTCTGAAGAGAGATTGTTTGTAGCCGAAGCTTGTGCAATCTTGTTGGATAAAATAAAGGAATCACAAGAGAAAGATGAAGAGTGCGGGAGAATCAGAAAGATGATTGCAGAAAATGAGGAGGAGAGATTCAAAATGGATAAAGATGTTATTTTGAGATTCGAAGGGAGAGTGTGGGTGCCAACAATAATCAAGTTGAGAGATGAAATTTTACACGAGGCACACAATACGAAGTATTCCGTTCATTGAGGAGGCACAAAGATGTACCGAGATTTGAGGCAACATTTTTGGTGACCCAATCTAAAATGGGAAATCGTGGAGTGCGTTAGTAGATGTATTACGTGTCAACAGGTCAAAGAAGAGCACAAGAGGTTGAGTTGTCTACTCCAACTGTTGGAAATACTGAAGTGGAAATAGGAACACATTACGATGGATTTCGTGGTGGGACTTCCAGTCACGCAGAAAGGTTTCGATGCCATTTGGGTTATCGTGGATCGACTAACAAAGATGGCTCATTTTCTACCAATCAGGATCTGATATAGTTTGAATCAGCTAGTAAACCTATACGTAAAGGAAATTGTTTCACGACATGGAGTGCCGGTATCGATTGTCTTTGACCGAGATCCGCGCTTAATGTCAAAATTATGGAAAAGCTTACAAGAAAGGATGGGAACACAGCTGAGGTTGAGTACTGTTTATCATCCACAGACAGACGGACAAAGTGAGCGAACGATACAAACTTTGGAGGACATGCTTAGAACTTGCGTGATGGGCTTCAAAGGAAGTTGGGACGATCACCTACTGTGACGAACAAGATTTTTGTAATTTAATTTTAATATTTATTGAATTAAATAAATATTCTCGATGATTTAATTATTTGATTAAATAATTAATTGATGAAGTTGTGATAGATTAATTTAATTATATGTGTTATATTTATTAAATTAATGTGGAGAATTTTTACTATTCAAATTATGTAATTATGTGAGTTTACTAAATTAAATGAAATATTTAATAAGCATAACGTTATTTTAATTTATTTAACAATTAATTAGAGATTTAATAATTTGAAATAATTAATAAATGAGAAAATTAATTATGTGACTATGTGAATTAATGGGAAATTATCATATTTTAATTGAATTAAAGTAAATAAGATATTTGATTTATTTTATAAAGGGGTGTGACACTATTAAAGTATAGTACAAAAGATCTATTAAATTAAATGGTTATAGTTCTTTTAAGGTTAGCCAAACAAGACATTAGGGGAGGTTGAGGGCAGTTAGCCCATGATCGGTTAACTAACCACAACTGCGTCAGTTTATAAATTATATACGTATTGTCTTTTATATTATTTTTCTAAGTCTGACAAACTATTCAGAGAGAAATTTTTGAGGGAAATTATGAGTGTGTGATTGAACAAGCAACTGAGAATGGATCATTAAGGATCATCTCTTATAATCTACACTTTATACGCTTTGGGTAATTTCTTTAACCAAGTTTTTATTTACGTTGTTTAAGTTTTATAAGAAAATGGCTTTCAAGTTCTGTAAAACCTCTGTAATTGGATAAGGGTAGTGATTATGTGTTATATATGTGGTAAGATGTTATTATAACATGTTTTACTGTATATTGTATATTTCCATATCATCAGTTTCATAAAAAATTATGTCGTACATTGTTTCTTCAAAATACAGAGAAGAAAAATATGGCCATATGGCCTTATGTAAAGTCCCCGAACCCGGATACTTGAAACCCGAATTTGGTACTTCACGATACCATTTCTATGAGCGGAATAATACTAATAATAATAACAATAATATAAATTTTAAACTTAACTTACATTTATCAGAGTCTAATCCCAAGTACGCAACCTTTACTACATTCTTTACATGATATATAATACATATCATTAACTTAATACAATTTATGTATTACAAAATATACAAATAAACAAATTCTATTTGCTTTCCTTTTCACTTGATCCTGGCCGAGCCTTCTAGCTTTTCACACTTAGCTGAAAACATTTAAATAAAGCAAGGATGAACATTTGAGTGCCCAGCAAGTATTATATATATATAAGCGGAAAGAATTTAAATGTTTTCTTTATAATATTCTTCTACAACCAGTCAATAGTTGTGAAGTAATCTGTATCAATAACAATAACATAACAACCCTCTTTCAAATTTTTGAAATTATGTATTGTCTATACATGGGATTTCTGTGACACATTATGAACATTGTTTTTCATTTTCGAAAGGGTTTAAACAAAAATTCATCTGTAAACCGGCCATTGCTTACGGGCCTGAGGGTGTACAGTCCATGGGCCCTGTATTGATCAATACTACATGCACAAGAACGATGTTATCGTTCACTCTGTCCGCCTTGGGCGCATAAAAATTTTCCCATTATCGGGATGTTCATACCTGTCGGGTTTTCATAACAAAGGTCTTATATAATTCAACATATATGTATATCAAAGGTGTATCAACATGTGATTAAATACAATGATTTTCCAAGTGGGGACACTTGTATAATTATTTATAAAAATTAACGAACAGAATATATAACTGAATTATCATATACTAACATGTTGATAATCAATGGGCATATATAATATAGGCTTAACAATCTGTACAATAATAATATAACTTTGAAACATTCTTACACTTGTCCAATGCATAAAGAAAATGCAAAGGTAGGATACTTGCCTGATGCGCTGCTTACAATTACGCAACTTAGATCTATCTGTTATATCGAAACCTATCATTAATAAGATCATTCTATCGATTAGAATCACATATCATAACACATAATACTGCTTATTGCAGTCAGCACATAACCTAATCATGTTGTCATACATGTTCAACAATCATGTCATCACAAACAAACATCAACTCATTCCTAATAACATTGTCACACCACTTTATTCACCACTGAATCACAAATAAAATAATTAACTAACTAAATTTCTAAGTCCAGATCAATTTCTGAACCATGTCGGTCTACCGACATTTTTATCGGGTAATTATCGATTCTAAGACTCTAAACAGTTGTTCACTATCCATTTAGACTAATTAAATAACAGTCATATAATTTTTCATGACCTTATAATAATTATAAAATAATTATTATTACCATTTATCATAATTTTTGAAATATCAGAATCATTATTAAATGATTTAAATAGTACACAATTCTATTATCATTAACATTTATTCAATAATAAATTATTAATGAAACCATTGCCAAAATATTAAAGTTATGTATAATAACTCAAAATATTCTTAACGTATTAATATTACCCTTAAATAATTTTTAAAACATTTAAAATCAATATTAAATAATTACCATTAATATTAAAGTATTAATGCACTATTTATCCAAATATTAAAAGTCATAAATTATAACTTAAAATATTTTTAATTCATTTTTATCCATTTTAAATGATTTTTAAATAAATAAAACCATTTTAAACTATTTATTTAATATAATTATTGAATAAATTTAATATCATTAATCATTAAATAAATATCATTAATATTAAATTAATAATGAAATTATCCTTTAAATATTAAAAGTTATATTTTATAACTTAAAATATCTTTAAACACTTTATTTTCATTTAAAATGATTTTTAAAATAATAAAATCATTTTTAAACTAATTTATTTAATATAATTATTAAATAACTTTAACATCATTAATAATAATTAATTAATGAAATTTACCTTTAAATATTAAAAGTTATATTTTATAACTTAAAATATTTTTAAATACCTTATTCTTATTTAAAATAATTTTTAATTTAATAAAATCATTTTTAATTCATTTATTTAATTCATTTAATAAATAACTTAATTATCATTAAAATTAATTTATTAATGAAAATTATCACATAATATTAAAAGTTATCAAAAATAACTAAAATTATTTTCTTATACCTTAATATAATTTTAAATGATTTTTCAAATATTAAAATCATTTTTAAATAATTTATTTAATACTATAATTAAATAAATTAAATACTTTTAATATTCCAAAAATATTAAATATTTATGAAATATATTTAAAATAATTAAAAACTAATTTTCAGAATTTAAAATAATTTTTAATAATTTATTTTGTATTTTTAATAATTAAAAACTATTTTTTTCTATTTTTAATTAATTTCCGGAAATAAATAATAAAAACCGTCGCTGAAGGCCCCTATAGCAGTTTACCAGGTACCGAGTTTGACCAAGATTTTCGGTCAGATCCTGATGTTAATGGGCATGTTATTAGTCAGATATTGTAGTACTAATGCACGACTACAAGATCCAACAACAAACAAGTTCTTACAACATATAATCAACGAGATCTGAAGCCTTGAACAAGCTGTCAGAGCTGTTCTTCATTTTCTGGGTTACCCAAAAATGAAGAACAGTTCGACTGACCAATTTTTGGCTTCCACAACTTGTGATCTAGGTGATAGTTTTATGATCTAAAAGTTCCAGCTTGTAGACAACATGTGATACTACAATTCCATTACAAAACATCAACATAAATACAAGAATTATTTATAGGTTCTAAAAGCTGAGTTCATGATCGTCTGACCTCCTTTGACCAACTTCCAAAACCAGTACAAGAATTATTTATAGTTTCTAAAAGCACATATCATGAGTTGAACTAATATACTATAATTTAGATTCAACACAAACAACAAAACATAAATACACTGAACGATCTAGCCGGATAAAAATCTTGTCAGACCGGTTCTTGGCTGTTTCTGGGTTACCCAGAAACGCCCGTTCATGGACGGTCAACTACTTTTGACCGTAAATAAATTCTATTTTAGACATCAAATGACCTTGAGGCCACTTTCAGATTACAGACCACAATACAGGCTACACGTAACAACTTAAAAACAACATAAATCATAAACCATCAAGGATCTGAGGCCACTGACATTCGTTGTCAGACCACAAAACCTAATTTTTCCAGATTTGCAAAATCATCAAATCCGAGCCTCTAGATGTTATGGATCTAACATCTAGCAACCCAGATCATCTATTGACACCATAATCAACATGTTTAACACATCAAACATAAAATCTAACAACAGAAAATTGGACAGATTTTTGGGCTAGGGTTTATACCTTTTCGATCCAATTCTTTATTCTGACTTCTTGATCTGTTTTTGGTAAACGTGGGGCTTTGATTTAGGACTGAAATACTTGGAAATTTCGGAGGTTTGAGAGAAAATGAGAGTTGGTTGAGTGTTGTGAAATTTTAGTGAACAAAAATGAAATTTTCTCTCTCTAATCTCTTATATAGACATGCTAGATGCAATGAATGAGGATGCTAGGTGGCTGAAATGTGCTGGCTTTGGTCACATGGAGTGGTTAAAGTTGTTCAACAACTTAGCCTATTGTCAAACCCTACATTTTAGCCTCAATTATGTAAGAAGGGCATTTTTGTCATTTGGTTTTTCATTTTAATGGTAAAATTGTAATCATGCAAACCCTTAGGGTTTAGGGTTTGGACCATTTTAGGGTTTAACAATAATTTCAAGAATTTTCAAAATTAGGATTTGCACAAAAATATAATAAATAAATAAAATAATAAAATTTTAGTTTCTAAAATACCAAATTAGGGTTTCTTAGTTAATTAAGTTTTTAATTAATTAACACCTTACTAATTAGGTTTAAGATACCCTAATTAGTATTAAGCTTTCCAAATTAATAATTAGGGTTACAATTTAATTAAATTAGGGTTTATAAAATAAATATTAGGGTTTCTTAGAAATTAGTATTTCTAAATTATTAATTAGGGTTTACCTAATCAATATAGAATTATATAATATATAACATGCATGCACCATATAACACAGTTATAGAACAGTGTCGAACTCATCCTGAGTTTTAAATTAGGATTTTTCATTTAGCAATTAGCTAATTATTATTTAGGGTTTCTAATTTAAGAAATTAGGGTTTTAATTCTATATCACCAGTCGTTAATCACATTATTGTGATTACAAATTCTCAAAGTCGTGAATGACTTTCGCTTTAGAGTTTCAATTCAATTAGGGTTCCAAAATTATAATTATGGATTATAATATAGAATAATATTAATAATAATAATAAGGGTTTTGAATAATTACGATTCTCCCTAATTAGGGTTAATACATAAACACCGATCATAAATCACATTAACATGATTACATAACAGTCTTAAGTCGGCATTCGACTTTAACTTAGGGTTTAACAGCTTAAACTAGGGTTTCTATTTTAAAATTAGGGTTTCTAAATATTAAATAGGGTTTTAATAATAAAATTATATAATGTATAACATATATCATATAACACAGTTAAACAACAGTCTTGAACTCACAGCTGAGTTCCAAATTAGGGTTTTAACACTTAAAATTAGGGTTTAGGGTTTTCTAGAACTTTAATTAGGGTTATCATTAACACTAAAATTGTTCCACACATTAACATTACACACATAACCACATATATCTATAACACTGACAAATAATAATATAATATTATTAGTCTCATTCCTTGATCAAAACCCAGAATTAGGGTTTGGATTCTATATCTGATTTATCTTTCATATAAAACCTTATTAATTAAGTAAAAATAATTTAATTAATTATTAAAATAATTTCATATAATAAATAATTATTATAATAATTCTATAATCATATCATATATTATTTAAATAATATAATTATCATATATTCATGGAAAATAAACATTAAAAACATTTTTACTATAAAACTAATTATTATTAGTATATAATGTATAATAAGCAATAATTCTAAAATTAAATTATTCATAACCATTCATGTAATAAATATATTTTATATTCATCACATAATTACATACATAATACCTTTCACGCATTCTCACCTTTAAAATAAATAATTATTTTAAAATCATTTCCTATATTATTTAAATAATATAAGATTATATTTTCCTTGAAAAAAAATAATTAATAAAATATTTCCAATAAGAAATTAATTAGTATAAAAATATAATTGACAATAATCAATAATTCTAAAATAAATTTATTTGCAATACTTAATGTAATAAATACATTTTATTTATCACACATATAATTATAATTACACATTACCTTGACACATATCATTCATATTTATTTTAATAAATAAAAAAAAATTTATACACAAAATTTATGATTTATTTATATAGAAAATATCGGGTTGTCACATTCACCCTCCCTTATAAAGATTCCGTCCCCGGAATCACCACTTTAAAACCTATACATACCAGGGTACATAGTATACACAATCATTTCAAGTAGATCTCGACCATGGTTGATCGATCCGATCTTTAACTATTCAGCAAAAAGCTTATCTATCCCCTTAAACAGAAATTTGATTTCTAAAAGAACTCAAATTCCTCCTTCAAAATAATTTATAAAAATAATTTACTATATATAAGAAAATAATAAAAATTGGTTAGATTAATACCTGGAGTTGCATCCCCGGCTGCTACCGAATCCTGAACAGTCCCGCTGAAGACGCTTGCGGTTGATTTCGTTGGTTTGTTTGTTGAAGTTGGTCCCGTTGTCGCCAATGTCCTGCTGCCTTGTTCCATATTCACATTCCTTGTTTCCATTTCCTTTCTTAGACAGTCTTTTACCTTATGTTTCATTGATTCGCACACAACACATTCCCTATACCTTCTTGGATTGGGACAATTGGGAGAGATATATATCCTTCTTGTCCTTACTTTTCACACACAAAGTTTCCTTTTAATCACATTCCCGGCTTATTTTCGGTATTATCAAGATTATCTTCTTTTATCATATAGGTTATAGGAGTTGTCTGTTGCCCCGCCGTTATCCTAGCTATCACATACGCTTTAACAGGGTCGGTTGATCTTCTACATCCTGGCGGTCCGGTTGTCTTGAAATCTTTGAAGTTTGTCGATCAATTGCTTGGTTGATTTCTCGCGACTGGTATTCCGTTCTGCATAGCTTGATCGTCCGCATTCGTAAAAAAATTTCGATGTCGGGTCTGGTTGTCCTCCAACTTTGTTCACAAGTCCCGCTATCATTTTGTTTCATTTTTGTCTTGACGACATTTTCATAAATTATTCTTACATTCTAAGCCTTATCGTAAACGCTTATCATATAATGCAAAATTTTCTATTCACATAATCATGTACTCAAAATATTATATTTTGAAAATTTGGTCCACTGTAATATCCAGTAACCAGATTAATATTTACTATATTTATACCAACTTATCTCATTAATCCAACAGAGACTCATATTTATACCACTTGACATGCCTTAGCACACACTGCTTTAAACATCCGCTATCCCTTTGTGACTTAAAAGTCGGGAATCGCTGCCATTCCTTATACAAAATATTACGTTACACCAACGTACCTATCATATATACCACCTAAAATCATACATATTCAACTAATACTAATACTACATATTCCTTACACATTCACTAACGATCATTTGCTTAATAACCTATCTATTTTCCATTATCCTCAATATCCATTCACACATAACTATACCTAATTTGTCACAACTTTCAACACCTTATGAGTTTAAGAACTCATCACAAACATACGAGTTTAAGAACTCGACATTGACCACTTATAATCCTTTAGCTATACTTTACCTATCAGTTATACTTAACGTTTCTTGATCCCGTACTATACTTTCCAAAATAACCACCTCTTTGAGCTAGCTTTCAATGTGAGCCTCTATTGCAGCTATTAGCTTTGATATTGGCTCAGTCATGGAAGTTGACTTATTCTTTATGACTTAAGGGTATCCTAATTCTGTTCCTTTCTAACACCTACGCACAAAAATTATCTTGATAAACAAATAATAAATACACACAACACATAAAGGTTTTATAAATTATCTTTTATTTTGTTTGACGATGAATTTATCCGATTCATCTATCTTTAAACTCTATATGAGTTATTTATATTTTCAATGTTTCCCTCTGTTCTAAGGTTATAGCCTAAGGTCTAACCCACCTAAAGTTTCTAACCTTATAGCTCTGATACCAACCTGTAAAGTCCCCGAACCCGGATACTTGAAACCCGAATTCGGTACTTCAAGATACCATTTCTATGAGCGGAATAATACTAATAATAATAACAATAATATAAATTTTAAACTTAACTTACATTTATCAGAGTCTAATCCCAAGTACGCAACCTTTACTACATTCTTTACATGATATATAATACATATCATTAACTTAATACAATTTATGTATTACAAAATATACAAATAAACAAATTCTGTTTGCTTTCCTTTTCACTTGATCCTGGCCGAGCCTTCTAGCTTTTCACACTTAGCTGAAAACATTTAAATAAAGCAAGGATGAGCATTTGAGTGCCCAACAAGTATTATATATATATATATATATATATATATAAGCTGAAAGAATTTAAATGTTTTCTTTATAATATTCTTCTACAACTAGTCAATAGTTGTGAAGTAATCAGTATCAATAACAATAACATAACAACCCTCTTTCAAATTTTTGAAATTATGTATTGTCTATACATGGGATTTCTATGACACATTATGAACATTGTTTTTCATTTTCGAAAGGGTTTAAACAGAAATTCATCTGTAAACCGGCCATTGCTTACGGGCCTGAGGGTGTACAGTCCATGGGCCCTGTATTGATCAATACTACATGTACAAGAACGATGTTATCGTTCACTCTGTCCGCTTTGGGCGCATAAAAATTTTCCCATTATCGGGATGTTCATACCTGTCGGGTTTTCATAACAAAGGACTTATATAATTCAACATATATTTATATCAAAAGTGTATCAACATGTGATTAAATACAATGATTATCCAAGTGGGGACACTTATATAATCATTTATAGAAATTAACGAACAGAATATATAACTGAATTATCATATACTAACATGTTGATAATCAATGAGCATATATAATATAGGCTTAACAATCTGTACAATAATATTATAACTTTGAAACATTCTTACACTTGTCCAATGCATAAAGAAAATGCAAAGGTAGGATACTTGCCTGATGCGCTGCTTACAATTACGCAACTTAGATCTATCTGTTATACCGAAACCTATCATTAATAAGATCATTCTATCGATTAGAATCACATATCATAACACATAATACTGCTTATTGCAGTCAGCACATAACCTAATCATGTTGTCATACATGTTCAACAATCATGTCATCACAAACAAACATCAACTCATTCCTAATAACATTGTCACACCACTTTATTCACCACTGAATCACAAATAAAATAATTAACTAACTAAATTTCTAAGTCCAGATCAATTTCTGAACCATGTCGGTCTACCGACATTTTTATCGGGTAATTATCGAGTCTAAGACTCTAAACAGTTGTTCACTATCCATTTAGACTAATTAAATAACAGTCATATAATTTTTCATGACCTTATAATAATTATAAAATAATTATTATTACCATTTATCATAATTTTTGAAATATCAGAATCATTATTAAATGATTTAAATAGTACACAATTCTATTATCATTAACATTTATTCAATATTAAATTGTTAATGAAACCATTGCCAAAATATTAAAGTTATGTATAATAACTCAAAATATTCTTAACGTATTAATATTACCCTTAAATAATTTTTAAAAAATTTAAAATCATTATTAAATAATTACCATTAATATTAAAGTATTAATGCACTATTTATCCAAATATTAAAAGTCATAAATTATAACTTAAAATATTTTTAATTCATTTTTATCCCTTTTAAATGATTTTTAAATAAATAAAACCATTTTTAAACTATTTATTTAATATAATTATTAAATAAATTTAATATCATTAATCATTAAATAAATATCATTAATATTAAATTAATAATGAAATTATCCTTTAAATATTAAAAGTTATATTTTATAACTTAAAATATCTTTAAACACTTTATTTTCATTTAAAATGATTTTTAAAATAATAAAATCATTTTTAAACTAATTTATTTAATATAATTATTAAATAACTTTAACATCATTAATAATAATTAATTAATGAAATTTACCTTTAAATATTAAAAGTTATATTTTATAACTTAAAATATTTTTAAATACCTTATTCTTATTTAAAATGATTTTTAATTTAATAAAATCACTTTTAATTCATTTATTTAATTCATTTAATAAATAACTTAATTATCATTAATATTAATTTATTAATGAAAATAATCACATAATATTAAAAGTAATCAAAAATAACTAAAATTATTTTCTTATACCTTAATATAATTTTAAATGATTTTTCAAATATTAAAATCATTTTTAAATAATTTATTTAATACTATAATTAAATAAATTAAATACTTTTAATATTCCAAAAATATTAAATATTTATGAAATATATTTAAAATAATTAAAAACTAATTTTCAGAATTTAAAATAATTTTTAATAATTTATTTTGTATTTTTAATAATTAAAAACTATTTTTTTTCTATTTTTAATTAATTTCTAGAAATAAATAATAAAAACCGTCGCTGAAGACCCCTATAGCGACAGAACCGTCGCTATACGTGTTCTTGAGCCTTCAAGAACATTCATAGCAGTTTACCAGGTACCGAGTTTGGCCAAGATTTCCGGTCAGATCCTGATGTTAATGAGCATGTTATTAGTCAGATATTGTAGTACTAATGCACGACTACAAGATCTAACAACAAACAAGTTCTTACAACATATAATCAACGAGATCTGAAGCCTTGAACAAGCTGTCAGAGTTGTTCTTCATTTTCTGGGTTACCCAGAAATGAAGAACAGTTCGACTGGCTAGTTTTGGGCTTCCACAACTTGTGATCTAGGTGATAGTTTTATGATCTAAAAGTTCCAGCTTGTAGACAACATGTGATACTACAATTCCATTACAAAACATCAACATATCAACAATAAATAAAGCATATTCGATCCGGTCAAAGTTTGTCAGAGATCTTGTTCATCAGTTTTCTGGGTTACCCAGAAAACTGAGTTCATGATCGTCTGACCTCCTTTGACCAACTTCCAAAACCAGTACAAGAATTATTTATAGGTTCTAAAAGCACATATCATGAGTTGAACTAATATACTATAATTTAGATTCAACACAAACAACAAAACATAAATACACTGAACGATCTAGCCGGATAAAAATCTTGTCAGACCGGTTCTTGGCTGTTTCTGGGTTACCCAGAAACGCCCGGTCATGGCCGGTCAACTACTTTTGACCGTAAATAACTTCTGTTTTAGACATCAAATGACCTTGAGGCCACTTTCAGATTACAGACCACAATACAGGCTACACGTAACAACTTAAAAACAACATAAATCATAAACCATCAAGGATCTGAGGCCACTGACATTCGTTGTCAGACCACAAAACCTAATTTTTCCAGATTTGCAAAATCATCAAATCCGAGCCTCTAGATGTTATGGATCTAACATCTAGCAACCCAGATCATCTATTGACACCATAATCAACATGTTTAACACATCAAACACAAAATCTAACAACAGAAAATTGGACAAATTTTTGGGCTAGGGTTTATACCTTTTCGATCCAATTCTTTATTCTGACTTCTTGATCTGTTTTTGGTAAACGTGGGACTTTGATTTAGGACTAAAATGCTTGGAAATTTCAGAGGTTTGAGAGAAAATGAGAGTTGGTTGAGTGTTGTGAAATTTTAGTGAACAAAAATGAAATTTTCTCTCTCTAATCTCTTATATAGACATGCTAGATGCAATGAATGAGGATGCTAGGTGGCTGAAATGTGCTGGCTTTGGTCACATGGAGTGGTTAAAGTTGTTCAACAACTTAGCCTATTGTCAAACCCTACATTTTAGCCTCAATTATGTAAGAGGGGCATTTTTGTCATTTGGTTTTTCATTTTAATGGTAAAATTGTAATCATGCAAACCCTTAGGGTTTAGGGTTTGAACCATTTTAGGGTTTAACAATAATTTCAAGAATTTCCAAAATTAGGATTTGCACAAAAATATAATAAATAAATAAAATAATAAAATTTTAGTTTCTAAAATACCAAATTAGGGTTTCTTAGTTAATTAAGTTTTTAATTAATTAACATCTTACTAATTAGGTTTAAGATACCCTAATTAGTATTAAGCTTTCCAAATTAATAATTAGGGTTACAATTTAATTAAATTAGGGTTTATAAAATAAATATTAGGGTTTCTTAGAAATTAGTATTTCTAAATTATTAATTAGGGTTTACCTAATCAATATAGAATTATATAATATATAACATGCATGCACCATATAACACAGTTATAGAACAGTGTCGAACTCATCCTGAGTTTTAAATTAGGATTTTTCATTTAGCAATTAGCTAATTATTATTTAGGGTTTCTAATTTAAGAAATTAGGGTTTTAATTCTATATCACCAGTCGTTAATCACATTATTGTGATTACAAATTCTCAAAGTCATGAATGACTTTCGCTTTAGAGTTTCAATTCAATTAGGGTTCCAAAATTATAATTAAGGATTATAATATAGAATAATTTTAATAATAATAATAATAATAAGGGTTTTGAATAATTACGATTCTCCCTAATTATGGTTAATACATAAACACCGATCATAAATCACATTAACATGATTACATAACAGTCTTAAGTCGGCATTCGGCTTTAACTTAGGGTTTAACAGCTTAAACTAGGGTTTCTATTTTAAAATTAGGGTTTTTAAATATTAAATAGGGTTTTAATAATAAAATTATATAATGTATAACATATATCATATAACACAGTTAAACAACAGTCTTGAACTCACAACTGAGTTCCAAATTAGGGTTTTAACACTTAAAATTAGGGTTTAGGGTTTTCTAGAACTTTAATTAGGGTTATCATTAACACTAAAATTTTTCCACACATTAACATTACACACATAACCACATATATCTATAACACTGACAAATAATAATATAATATTATTATTCTCATTCCTTGATCAAAATCCAAAATTAGGGTTTGGATTCCATATCTAATTTATCTTTCATATAAAACCTTATTAATTAAGTAAAAATAATTTACTTAATTATTAAAATAATTTAATATAATAAATAATTATTATAATAATTCTATAATCATATCATATATTATTTAAATAATATAATTATCATATATTCATGGAAAATAAACATTAAAAACATTTTTACTATAAAACTAATTATTATTAGTATATAATGTATAATAAGAAATAATTATAAAATAAAATTATTCATAACCATTCATGTAATAAATATATTTTATATTCATCACATAATTACATACATAATAACTTTCACGCATTCTTACCTTTAAAATAAATAATTATTTTAAAATCATTTCCTATATTATTTAAATAATATAAGATTATATTTTCCTTGAAAAAAAATAATTAATAAAACATTTCCAATAAGGAATTAATTAGTATAAAAATATAATTGATAATAATCAATAATTCTAAAATAAATTTATTTGCAATACTTAATGTAATAAATACATTTTATTTATCACACATATAATTATAATTACACATTACCTTGACACATATCATTCATATTTATTTTAATAAATAAAAAAAAATTTATACGCAAAATTTATGATTTATTTATATAGAAAATATCGGGTTGTCACACCTTACGTACCAAATTTGATACGTCAATCATATGTTATATCATAAATTTATACTGGTACATGATTATGTATATTAAAACGAAGAGATCAAACTTCAAATGAACAGATTCGGTATTATAATGAACCCGTAATGTTGTTTTTCATGTTTTGTATTCAAAACTTTCAAGAATATCAAGAACAGTAAATTATATGTTTTAAGTCTACAAATTATGTGTTATAACATGTTAAAATCATGCTTGAAGGGTTAAGTAATAGTTATATGTGTATGACAATGTTTTGGTATGTCTAAATTCGTGTAGAAATAATTTAATTGGAGGTTTTGGCCATGTTCTGTAATTTTTTGCGAATTACAGAACTGGTACTGGTTCACCGCGTCGCGGCGCCAGTACCATGCCGTAAGTCCCGTGCCGCAGCGCCAAAAGCCAAGCTGCAGCGCCACCGTGTCGCAGCGCCAAGTACAAGCCTATAAGTGGCGCCACAGCTCTACTCTGCAGAATGTCCAGAAATGATTTTTTTTAAAGTGTCCAAGTCCATGAATGTGATAGTAACCTAATCTAATGAACATAAAAATATGTTAGAAGTATAACGAGACGTTAAAATAAGTTATTAACATGTCAATAACACAATTACGTGTGGATTGAATGATTAAATACATAGTTAACTTATTGTTCGTGAAGTGTAAAATTATGTGACAATAAGTGTGGTAATTTAACTAAGTATAGTCATAATCCAAGTTAGACAAAAAGAATGAACTTGTGATGACTAGTTACGATGTAATTGACTGGTATTGTGAATGAAAATGATATGTAGGATTAAATTAAGGCACGCATATAATTAATGTGTAATCTATGCACGAGGCAAGTTTCCTAACCCTACTGATATAATTATTCAAGTTTATAATTTACATCGAGTAAATTCTCATTATTATTATTATTCAAGTTAAAATTTTTATAATAAAGATTATTTATCTTTTTAAAGCATGATTTCCGTTATACAATACTTGTTCTATTGTATAAATATTAAAATTGTTATTCGATTTAAATATCATTTATTGTTGAACCTTGTTAGAATAGTGAATCCCTTATTGATTCGACTAGTCCTTAGTTGATGAACGTTCTAAATTTCAGAACCTTTATTAATTTATCCAAACCAAACTTACTTTGGTGCGGACTCTAATGTCAAACTGAGATGAACAACCCTGTATAGGGATTACTTATGCATTAACGTTAAGATATTATGCACAGTATGGTACTAAGGGCTGATCTTCCTAAGTACGAGTAGAAGAGTCCATAGTCTTATGACTGTTAAAGGTTTCAAGTATAACCCTTGATAACCTAGTACATAGTTCAAGGTCTTATGACCCTCAAAAATCTTTTGATTCTTGTTATTCATCCTTGATTCAAAAGTTGAGTTTTATTTCAGAAGTCTTTGATTCACTCGCATGTTATTATATATTGTTATTTCATTTTTATACTTGTGGGCAATCATGCTCACTCTTGCGTAATAACAACATTGCAGTTAAGAATGAAAGGTCCGACGAGCCTTCTACAAGCAAAGGCAAGGGTAAGATTAACAAGTGATGAAGGCTTGCTATTTTATGTGATGATGTATTTATGTTTTAGACTTATGTTAATGATGTGTAAGATGATTAATTGTTTATGTTTCTGCAATTAAGATTTAAGGTTAGAATGACCTGAGATTTATGTATTTTTACGATATAACTCCTTAAGGAGATGATTTATTTCTATCTATTAATACTTTCATTTATTATGGGTAGATAGATATATGATGTTTTTATAGTGAATACCAAATTATGTGGGAATTTAAGTACCCAGATTTGGGGGTGTCACACCTACCCCCAGTAGAATTTGCATACAATAATAGTTATCATGCGAGTATAGGCAAGCCACCGTATGAAGCTCTTTACGGGAGAAAGTGTAGAACACCGCTGTGTTGGGATGAAGTCGGAGAGTGAAAAATGCTAGGGCCGAAATTAGGTCAACAAAGCGCAGATGTGGTGACATCGGTAAGAGCTAGACTAATAGCTGCACAAGATCACTAGAAGAAGTACACAGATTTGCATCATCAAGACCGCGACTTTGAAGTCGAAAGTTATGTTTTCTTAAAAGTATCTCCGTGGAAGGGAAAAATACGATTCGGCAAGAAGGGAAAATTGAGTCCGAGGTTTATAGGACCATTTCAGATACTAAAGCGAGTGGGCAAAGTGGCGTATAAAGTTGCATTACCACCTGAGTTGGAACACATCCATAACGTGTTTCACATTTTCGTGTTGCGTCCGTACAAGACTGACTACAAACACGTGATTTCTTATGATCCCATTCAAGTGGAGAAGAATTTAGCTTATAAAGAAATTCCTATCTAGATATTAGATAGGAAAGAACAAACGTTAAGGAATAAAAGTATATCTTCTGTGAAAGTACTTTGACAAAACCACGATGCCGAAGAAGCCGCGTGGGAGTTAGAAGATAAGATGCGAAGGGATTATCCCCATTTATTCGTGTAACCTTGTACCAATTCCGAAGAAATAATTTTTATAAGGGGGTGGAGGATGTAAGAACCGAGAATTTCATGAATAAATAATTATTTTGATGTAATAAGAAAATGAAAATTTATTTGAATATAAATATCAATGTGTTGTGAGATGAGTAATTCAATTAATTTAAATTGAATTTATATGAGAATTGGGGATTTTGGAATGCCTTGTGTGGCATGAGAATGGAAGTTAAGTGGGTTAATTTAATTAAGAGATGAATAAATTATGAATTGACTAATTAATTAATTATTATTAAGGAATAAAGTAATTTACATAATTATATTTAATTATCTAGTATGGCAAGATAATAAATGAGGGTACTATCTATTAAGTAAAGAGATTAATTAATTTAGAATATGAATTTATTGTAATAGTGACTAAGTCTGAGAAATTTCTAGAGTGGCGCAGCTGCACTACTTCTGTACTATAACCAGCGCAACTCCGCATGTAGCAAAACTTGGAAAATAATTTTCACTGTGTGCATGAATTATAAAGATGGGTTGTTAGCATTAATAAAGAATGAGAAAGATAATGGATCAGTTACCATTATTATTAATGTGAAAATTATTATTAAATATTATTTCATGCCATTATGTGTAATATGGGAAAATGTGGATGATAATAATATCATATAATTAGTTACAGCACAAAATGAGGTGTGACATTTAATTGTGGTTAATGATATACAAAAACTATATAGTAAAAGTAATTAAATCATAAAGTTGATTTAAATAAATTTTGTTACCTTATCATGTGTGATGAGACAATTAAGTGTGTATTCTAAAATATGAGAGTAAATAAATATGTACTATTAAAATATTTATTTCAATACTGATGTGTAAGTAATCAATAAAAGGAGATATTATATTGTTAGTGACCAATTAAATGGAGTCCATACATATTATAAATATTAAATTGTGTGGACCCAATGTACATGGATTATATGATATGGATATATATTAAATCCCTAATTTTTCATATGATAGTAACCATTGTACATTAAAATTACATTTTTGGGAATTAAAGGAACCAAACTATGCATTACAATCAAGTTACTGAGATATAAAACTCATCAGCTGCTCCAACAATGGCCAAACAATAACCTTCATCCTCTTTACGTAACTTCCAAGCTGTGATCAGTAGCTATGAATATGTGATCATTGCTAAGCCAATGGTGGGAAGTGGTGGTTGAACAACCTTCTCATAACCTTTGTGTCTTCCTTCTACACCATGGATTCCAACCTCAGTATAAACTTAATACCCAGTCCAGCATTAATCTATAAAATGGCAGCTATGTTATTCATTTCACGTTGTTGTATGTTGTCTGTGAAATCCTAAGAAATTGAGTTTGAGTGTTTGTGGTTGAAAGAAGAGTCTAGCAATCTCAAAAGGGAGAAATTAAGAAAACTAAGTTTCAAAAGGTATAAATTCTAACTTTTGTTCTTAATCTTGAGTTTTATCAAATTCTTGAAATTCCTTGAATTCTCTGTCAATTAGTATGAATTATCATACTATCAAGCATTTAGAAAGTGTGTATACATGTAAGGAACATATAGTAATGGACTTGAGCATGTTTAAACTGAGAAAAATCAATATTGGTTGATGCTTTGCAAAAAAGAGTATTGTACTGGAGTTGGTCTAGGAAGGGCGCATCTGCGCCCAGTTTATACTAGGGTGCATCGCAGCTGTGCCGGTCCCCAGAACCAAAATCTGGTTTCTATTGGGCTGTGTTGTTTCTAATTTGATATTAACACCTAAACATGCATAAAAAGAAGTATAACATGTTGTATAAAGCATTCTTATGAGATATGAGTTGTCCAACATGACTTAGTAGGAGATTTATAACAAAAACTCAATGTTTTGAAAATGAACTTTAATGAAACTCATGTTCTACAAATTTTGAGCTTGATAGCATACATATGACTGATTTCTGAACATAAATGAGCATGAGTTGTGGTTTATAGTTCCTTTGTTCATGACCAAGTTGTTAGGCTTTGAGCTAATAAACTTTTTCAAAGAAAAACTTGATATATTGAAGCTAATATCCATGAATACTATACGAAGTATGTTCTAAATTTGTTGTGACGTTAACATGAATTAACTACACATGATAAGAGCTTTAATGATGTCTTGTATATGTTAAATTTCATTGTTTAGGTTTAAAATGATTTCAAAAGCAAACTCATATACGTTTTCACACCAAGTTGCATTAGTGTGAGTAGTTAATTTTTTAGGATTTAAGATGACATGTTCATGTTCATTATGTCTTTAAGCATGATTCTTATATGTTAAACATAATGGAAGTAAACCAAGCATGAGTTTAAGCATATTTTAAAGTAATAAATGATATTAATTGAGAATAAATGATGTGACCACTTATGAGTATGCGTAGTACAAATTATGTGATCTCTTTATGTGAACATATAACTAATTAGTACGTATGGTGATTATATAACCCTATTTAGCCTTGATTATGTGGAAATCCTAAACTAAGACCGTGACTTGTAAAAGTGAACGTAAGATGGTCATACGCTTATGTAAAGTCCTCTAGCATTTATGTATGTTAAGTATAATTGTATTGGTATGCTAAAGTATGGAACAGAAACAGGAAATGCAAGGCTCAACTCTGGTCTGGCTAGGGGATAGCGCAGCTGTGCCGTCCCTAAGCCAAGTCAGGGCGCAACTGCGCCAACTTGCAAAATAGTTTGTGTAATCTGTTTGAGATATGAGATATGATGTATGTTTATATTGTCGTCTAAATTTGTAATACATGTTTAAATACAATAATTGAAGCATCTATAAGCATGCTAATGATAAAGATCATAAAGTGGATATATGTTTATAAAATTTTGAACAAAAAGTCAAAAGAGGATTGCGAACTATAATGTTTGATATCATGATGTCTTATAAACCAATTTTATGTTATGAGGATATAAGAATAAGTTTAACATTTATGTGTACGTTTAAACTTACATAACATGTATGAGTATACGTGACTAATGAATATCCTATACACAACTATATTATGTTAGGATTCGAAAAGTGTTGATAAGATATACCTTGGTAAACTACGCTTGAGACAAGTATTCAAACCCTATTCTTTATTTGAGCTTGTACTATTATTGGTTGTACAAAAAAATCCTTGAAAGTGTGATTTATATCTCATGAATTAATACTTCGTAGTTTAGAAATGAAATTGTTTTCAAACCTTGATTTTGAACGATAATTATTCATGTATATACTTGAAAAGAAAAGCTGTCTAAGCCATTGATTCAGCTAGACTATTGATATATGATCGAAAGCTATCCAAACCAAATTAATTTGGTGTGGACTCTTATAAATGATATGAACAACCCTTTTGGTAGGGGAATTATATATTATTGGGAAACCAATGTGCGCACATAAGAATGATTAAATGTTATGCATGACATATGGTACTTTAGGCTGATCACCTGTTGTACTAGTTTTGTATAATTATCAGTTTATCACTGTTAATTCTAGGAGAAGTTCATAGTCCTTAGTGACTACTCAGTATTCATTACTTTAAAATCTTGAACTGATTAAGCATTGAATCTTATTGATATCTTTCTATCCGTAGAGATTATTATTGAGAACCATTGATATTTCTTGCTATCCTTGAACCATCATTGTTATTGTTCCCTTACGAAAATTAAAACTACATTGAACACCCTTATTGTTATATTACTTATTGGGCAAAATTGTTGCTCATCCTTGCTTTCCTTAAAACTTTCTGTGAAAGCCCCAAATCCGGGTCCCAAATCACCGTGGATCCGGTACAATCATTCTATCACTATTGCGGAAGATATACACATAAATTGTTTATACAATAAACTTTACACACTATTTCCCAAGGTCAAGTAACCTTAACTTATACACAATTAATAACTTGTCTAACATATAACATTATTATCATACTATACTATTACAATTTAGCTGCACATATTATCCCAAGCTGAACTTGGCTTTAACCTTTCCTTGTACCCGAACGTATTCGCCTTATCTGTAATGTTTATCATGATATATCAAAGGTGAGCAATAAATTTGCCCAGAAAGTTTAAGCTCAATAAATTAAGGATATATCATGATTGAAAGAATTGAGCAAAAGCGGCTACAGTTCTACAATATAATTAGAAACTAGCATGAATAAATTTTACATAGCTGAACGAACATGGAACATGAACATATATATATATATATATATATATATATATATATATATATATATATATATGTATATATCTGGACCGAATGGTAATGAAAGTGATCAGTCTTTCATACCTGATGAATACATGTAGTATGCACAGAGTGCGATTTAATAATTCTTAGACATGACAATCAGCAATGATTAACCACAAGTATATTTGAATGAAACAACTCGAGGTCGAGTTAAGAAAAACATGACTGTTCCGTTGATTATCGTTACGCATTTTAATAAGCTTTGTCTGAATACCTAATATATAAATAATATCAATTTATACATTAGAATAATATCATCACAATATTTAAAATAACCTAAACACATTAACACATAACCTTATCAGTCTATACATCACATAAAACTTAACCTCAAGTCAAACTTTTACAGTTTGAGTCGAGTTCGGTACAATTCTGATATCCCGACAGCTTAGTCAGACAATTATCGAGTTTAAGTTCAATTAAACTCTGCCTAAACACTTAACAATTATCTTAGAAAATATATTATCAGTCAAAATAATTTTCAGATAATTATTATCGTTTATCATGAATTTTCAATCATTAATATCGTATTTATATGAATTAAATACCACATAAGTCCTTTATCATTAATATTTATTTAATACTAAAATATTAATGAAAATCATAACAAAATATTATAATATATCAAAGTATTTTTAATACCTTCAAATCATATTTATATGATTTTTAAACCTTTAAATTCATTATCCGATAATTGCTTTAATATTAAAATATTAATATTTTTATGACAAATTATCAAAAGTTATATTTTATAACTTCAAATATTATTATAACACTTAAATCATTTTTATATGATTTTTAAATCATTAATTCTATTTTCCATAATTTATTTAATATATTTATTAAATAAATTAATTACCATTAATATTAATTAATTAATGAAATTCATCACAAAATGTTAAAAGTCATTAAAAATAACTTAAAATATTTTCTTATACCATAATATAATTTATCATGTATTAAATCATTTTAAAATAATTTATTTAATATTATAATTAAATAAATTAAATCATTATTATTCAAAAAATATTAAATATTTATGAAATATAGTCAGAATAATTAAAAACCCATTTTTGGACTTTAAAATAATTTTTAGGAATTTATTTTGTATTTTTAATAATTAAAAACTATTTTTTTCTATTTAATAAATAAAATAATTGATTTTAGAAATAAACTATCGCTAAAGGGCCCTATAGCGACGAAACTGTCGCTATAGGTGTTCTTGAGCCTGCCCATATCTTCATAGTCAGTGCACAAGGTTACTAGTTTGACCGGTGATAATTCATGGATTCTTAAGTTTCTGGGTTTGTAATTGAGTTAATGTTGTAGTACTGATGTAGTACTACAACTCTAAACAATTTCCAAGGCTAACACATACCAGAATAGTAAGATTTAAGCATCTGAAATACTTGTCAGAGTTGTTCTTCATTTCTGGGTTACCCAGAAATGAAGAACAGTTTATGGGTCATACTTTGAGCCTATAAATCTTCAAGTTCCAAGTTTAGTTTGTAGAATCTAATGGTTCAATTCTATAGTCTTGATGTCAGGGTACAACAACATGTCATTATTTCAGTCTAACATCATCATAAATGAAAGATTAAGTCTGGTCAACGTGTGTTAGAAAACTCGCTCATGAAGAATCTGGGTTTTCTAAAAAACGGATTTTGTGACTGAGCAGCCTACTTTGACCGTTCATTAAATGAATCTTGTTTGTTGTTTAAGTGAAATAAAGTAACTAATCTGTAGTCTCTAAACCATATTACAACATAGATATACTTACACCATCAAATAATCAAATACAAGCCAGATCCGGGGTCATGAATATGTTGTTAGAGCGATCTGGGAAAAATCTGGGTTACCCAGATTTGTTCTTCAAGCAGATTGGTCGACCTACTTTGACCATCATTAAATTCAATTTTTGTTAAGTATCTGGGTAATCTAGAGGCATGGATATGTAGTACTCATGTCAATATAAACTAATCAAACACTAACTTAGCAAAACTGCTTAATACCGGCAAGATCAGAGGGCTGCAAAATATTGTAAGAAATTCTGGGTTTCTGGGTTTGTCCAAATTTCCAGAATTCGTGCTCGGTCAACGTACTTTGACCGCATATAACTTTTAATCTATACATGATCTAGGCTTGATGTAAGTTTCAGATCAAAGCCCTTACAACATAGAATAGATCTATAACCTTAAACACACATATCATCAAACACGTGGAGACCTAGAAGCCCTGACATTAGGCTGTCAGACAACTTTTTAAGGTTCAAGAACAGTTTCTAAAAATGCTATTTTCGTGCATCTAAGTGTTATAGATCTATGATCTAACAACCCAGATCACTAAAAGACACCCTCTAACACATATCTAACCAATCACTAACAATATTAACACAAAATTTTAAGAATTTTGAAATTTATAGTTTATACCTCATTCACGCCTTGATCTTGAATTTTATCATCATGATCTGATCTTGACTAGCTATAGATCACACTAAGAACTGAATCACTAAAGAATTTTGTGGGTCTAGAGAGAGGATGGTATGGTTGAATGTTTGTGGACAATTGCAGCTAGATAATGAATTTTCTCTCTTGAATTATTTATATTTTGATACAATGTATCTATAAGATGTAAGGGGCTAAGATTGCTGAGATTATTAAGCTCATGTGGGATATCTAGAGATTCACCAACTCCATATATGGCCAGATTTGTAAGTTACCTTCAATAATGTAAGAAGGGTATAATGGACATTTGGCTTTTAAATTTAATGGCTAACTTGTCATTTGCTACAACCTTTAGGGTTTAACCCTTACGGTTTGGACCCTTAGGATTTGACCCTTAGGATTAAAACCTAAGGTTATTAAAAAAGTAATTTTCTAGGATTTCCAATTTAGGTTTTCAAAATAAAAAATTTAATATTTCTAAATTATAATTAGGACTCTATAATTATACTAAGATTTCCTAATCATAAATTCAATCTTGCTAATTAGGATTAATATTTCCTTAATTGAAATTAAAATTACCTAATTACCAATTAGGATTTCAAATTTACAAATTAAGGTTTCTAATAATTAGGGTTTCTAATTATTAGAATTCTAATTAATCATTAGGGTTATCCCTAATTAGATTTGTAACTATTACCCAAAAGCCTTATACATAGCATTTAAATTCCCAAATTAGGGTTTCTAAAATTCGAATTAGGGTTTCAAATTCCTAGAACTGAAATTAGGGTTTCCCGAACCAATTTTAGGGTTTCTTATAAATCGTAATAATTTTGTAAATGAACGTTGACATTCTTAATATAATATTAGGGGTGGTCACTGATATAGGTTATCTGGTCAACCCTTGACCCTTAACCACATATTGTACACATATACAACCATATACACAATCCAGGTACTCCAGTCCCGCATGATTTGGTGCTCACTATCCAAACAATTACATATAACTACCCATAATAAAGGATAACACATAACTTAAATAACTTAAGCAATAATCTTCCCCATTAAAGGGTTACATCGATAAAAATACTCCCAGGTAAACAAACCTTAAACTATTACATAAGTTTGCGGAACACATCACAAAATAACACAAGTCTTATAACACAATCTTATTCAAATAAAATCACATAAGTCTTCAATCACTTGGACATCTTGCCCTTTCCTTTGCTAGAAGATGGCTCATCAACTCTTTCAACTTTAGCTGCAATATTAATTGCAAGAGTGAGCAAACAATTGCTCAGTAATATAAAGGATAATAATAGTAACAACATGAGATAAAATAATGGCTACTGGATAATAGGGAACTCGTTCTGCGAATCAAGAATAGAGAACCATTCAAGATTTATGTCTAAGGGTCTTAAGACCACAAACTATGTCCCCAGTAATTAGGTATTATTACTACATCAACCTTAATAGTCATTTAGACTATACAGACCATTTCTTACGTACTTAAGGGGATCAACCCTTTGTACCATGTATTGTGCACAAACATCTAAACGTTACACGCATAAAATCCCCTATATTAGGGTTGTTTATCTCAGTTTGAATTAAGGATTTTTGCACTAAAGAAAGTTAAGGTTGGTACTAGTTTATTAGTGGTTCTAGAATTTTAGAACACTATTTAATTGTAGATTAATTCAATCAATAAGATTTTGCTTGCTATTTGAAGGTTCAATGCAATAATATAGAATTGAACAAAGTTATTTAAGTTAAAGATTGAATAACAACAATATATATTTGAGTAGACATGGTATTTATATGCAAGGTACTACATCCAGAAGAGTTAGAAAAATCTCATTTGAAACAATATATGTTTTGAATAGCAATAACAAAACTTAGGAAAGTGAAACTTGCTCGATGTAACAAATCAAATTACAAGATCTTGTATAATCATACACATGATAGAATCAATAGGCATGCTCAACGTTAATATAGAATTTAGGAACTTGCACAATGATAAATTATGAATAGAAAGCTTGCTTGACATAAAAGGATAACGTAGTTATGAAACTTGCATTCATTATAAAAAGAATGAAGTTAGAGAACTTACATCGTGTGTAACCTACATAAGTATAATAACGTTCGCCAAACACCCTACATATACCATTAAGATCATAACACCAATTTAGTTATATTAAAACTAACTTCATTGGTTTACTTCTCATTTTATCCAAGTATATAATTTTTATCTTATGGTCTGATTATCCTAATCATTTACATACCATGAAACTAAACTCTCAATTATATTATAGTACACAACATGGTGATTGCAAAATAAATTCTAATTCTTATGATATCACATTCTAAACCCTCACAACCTATTAGTTCATAATTTATAGTTTCAACGTTGTGATTACAACATGTTATGTCTTATAACATGTTTTAGGGTCATTAAAATAAGTTAGGTTAGCATTTCCAAAGTTATGCTGTTAACATCTCAACACTGGGTCTGACTGACCACTGGCGCAGCCGCGCCATGACACCCTTCGTATCCGGCGTACCCGCGTTGCAGCGCGCCCGCGCTCGGCACCAGAAACAGTTTTGCAGAAACTCGAACACAGACTTTGTTCTAGGCCAAAAATCCTAATTTCACGATAACATGGATAACCCACACACTATAAACTTAACTAAAGTCATATAGCATATACACACAATCCTTCTAACACCTAAAACAACTTACATAACCAAATTTAGAGGATTAAAATCTTATTTTTACTAATTTCTTCATATTTTAACATTTTTAGCGAATTCAATCGTCAAATCTTCATTTTTAACCAATTGACACAATTCCAACTACGTTGTTTTCGTCTCTTGATGTAATAACACAATCTAACACAAAATTATAGATTATATCACATATTAGACATCAAATTTTGTACTTAAACAGACCCTTGTTCATGCATAAACACTGTTATTTGCTTTTCCTCTTACAAACCAATTTTTCACGTTCTTTGATCATCAAATATCACTCATACATGATTATTAACATATTATAAAACCATACATACATATATGTATCAATCCAACGTGATTTAGAAATTTTACAGAAAATAATTATGGGAACTAAAAATATGAACATTAAGAGTATAGTATACCTTTAGTTCTTGATGTAAACAAAGTTCTAGAAACCTTCTTCTTGGCCAATTCATAGCAAAACCCTCAACTCTCTCTGTGATTCTCCCTTCTTACCAAGCTCTCTTTCTATACTCTGTTATCTAGCCTTAGGCAAAATAGGACGTGTAGAAATAAACTGAAGCTACCCACGTACTCACGTAATTCGATTATAAAACCCAAACAAATTACGTCAGTTACAATAAACCAAAGGCCTTATTTGGCTAACAAAACTTTCCCCTACTAGATTATTTTTATATTATTTATATTATATAGTTTTTATTTGTCACACATGTAACCAATTTATATAACTTACAATTATAGTTATAATAGTTATAATTTTTATTATAATAATACTTATGATTAACAAATTATTATAAATCTAATTATTAAATTAGACTAGAACAACACTTCATTAAATCAAATCTTTAAATAATAAAATTACCAGTAATCAATTTAGTTACTAAATTATTGCACCACAATTTCATCAATTATTTATTTTTCTCAAGAAACAAATTATTAAATATATTTATTTAATTCAATAAATATTTAAATTAATTACAAAAAAAATTCGATCGTTACAGAAGGCTTTGGAGTAATTAGTTCCATATTACTAGGAATGTACTATTATTCTGTTATAGAAGAACTTATTTGTATTAAACTATGTTTAATTTAAGTTATATTGTATTAGTAACGGTTGCGAGACTTTGGGACAAGAATAATTATGTTATAACAATGTAATTTATTCCATTGTGTAAGATTTTGATTTGTTATTAGAGTTAGCACGTGACAACCAAATTTGAGACCAATGTGGTTTTAATTTGGGGGCGTCACAATTACTAAGCCTTATACACATGTTAACAAGTTCAGAATAGGACCAATCATGGTATTCATGGATATTAGTTCCAAATCTTTCAAGTTTTCTTTACAAAAAATCAAGCTAACATAAGTTGATAATAAGCAAAGCAACTTTAAATTTTGTACCATGCTCATTATATGCATAACTCAGTTATAAACATATGTTACAAGATTTAGAACTCAGTTACCACAAGTTTAGTCAAAGTTCACTTTCAAAACTTCAAGTTTCTTTTTAGGAAATACACATGGAAGTAGACTAGAGCAAGTCATATGATACAAAGAAACGTTATACTACATGTTAAACCTATTTTCATGCAAGTCTAAGTCATATCAACATGCTAGAAACATCACATTATAAAAGAAGTCAAAATCCTTTCCTGGTGCACGACACAGTTACGCTGTTTTGAACTGCAGGAGGAGCGCAACTGCGCCCTCCCTGGATAGAACCAAGAATAGTTATGTTTCTGAGAAATCTAAACCCATACACAAAATTTCTTCCAAAAACTTCACAAAATCAGCAATTTAATTATTTCCACTATATATAAACTTCATAAACATACTACCAAACATTCGTAGCATGATTTTAATAACTCAAGTCAATTTAACAACAAATTCAAGACTTAAATTCAAAGTTCATGCCATTTTTTCCCAAGTTTAACATGTTTAGCGGATTACTTCACCACATATTCGTTTCTAAACCAAATTGATTCATTTAACTTTCATTATTTTCGTTATTTAACGATATTAACAACAATTTACAGATTGCAACAATCCTTAACCATCAAATTTTGGCTACACTATCAAATATTCATGAATAAGAACTCAGAAACTTATAATAATGTACATGCATATATATGAATTACCTTCCTAAATGTTTGAATGACTCACAATTTCTCCTCCAAACTTCTGATTACTCCTCAATTCCACCACACTCACCCTCAATGAAACTTATCAGACAATTTAAAGTTTTACAGAATGAAGAAGGAGACCACCATTTATAGAGAATCTATGGACCAATTTCAGGTTTTTGCTCAATGAATCAAACCAAAGGAAAGAAGAAAAATTCAATGAATTTAGAGGAAGTGGGTGATAAGATTTCACCATCTCCTCCCTTCCCATGCCACTAGCCATGAAAATCAGTTTTATAGCCATCATTTGCATCACTGAGTTCACGTAAGGAAGAAATAGGTTACTGTTGAGCCACTTAATATGGGACAACAAATTTATTTCTCAGTAATTGTAATATTATTTCATTGATATAAGTTAGGGGTGTATATACACATAATCATATAATTCATGTACATTGAGTTAGTTCAAATAATATTTACATTATGTTAGAATATAATTCAGTTGGGTATTAACAACCCATTATTTTCCATAAACTTTATTATTCCAATTACATAAATATCGAAATTAATATTAACATCAAATATTTATTAATTCAATCTTTCTCCCATCATTAAAATATACATATTTAGATAATTCTCCAAGAAATATAATGTCAAACAAGCTTCTTTATATAACTTAGTAAATTATATAATTTAAACTTACTTTTACCACATGGTCTTATAGAATACTTATTCATATAATAATGTCACACATTATATTACTATTCCAGATATCTCATATTATATGAATTAATTATCTATATGATCACACAATGATTGCACATAACTACACTTAATTAGATAATAGATTAATAATTAATCTATCACATAATTTGTGAGGGCCCCGAATCCGCCGCGGATCCGGTTCGATCATTCTAACACTATTACTACTATTTGCGGAAGATATAAACATATATTGTTTATACAATAACTTTACACATCTTTCCCCATGTTCGAGTAACCTTAACTTATACATAATTCATAACTTGGCTAACATATAACAATATTAATATCATACAATACTATTACAAATCTACTGCACACGTATACTAAAGCTGGAACTGTCTTTGACCTTTCCTTGTATCCGACGTATTCGCCTTAATCTGCAATGTTTTATCATGATATATCAAGGGAGCATAAAAGTTGACCAACAAGTTTAAGTTTAATAATTTAACGATATATCATGATTGAAAGAATCTGAATAATAAGTTGGCTATAATTCAACAATATAATTGCGAACTAGCAAGAACAAACTTTTGACTGAACAAGTATTAAACATGAACAAATATATCTGAACCGAATGGTAATGAGGCTGATCAGCCTTTCATACCTGACTTATACATGCAATATGTACATAGTACAATTCTACAATGGCAATCAGTAATGATTATCCATAAGCATATCAGAATGAAACAACTCTAAGTAGAGTTAGTAAAACTTGCCTGAACCGTTGATTACTGCTACGCAATTTATAATGGTTTATCCGAAGACCTAATATTAGTAATATAGATCTCCAATATTAGAATAATATCATCACAATATAAGACTATTATATCTATACATAGAATAACCTAAACACATAGCACATAACACATAATCATATTAGTCTACAACACACATAGGACTCGGTGTCAAGTCAAACTATTGCAGTCTGAGTTGAACCCAATACAAATCTGACATCCCGACGGTCTAGTCAGACAAAATTTCGAGTTTAAGTTCAATTAAACTATTCCTAAACAGTTAACCATTATCTAAGATAATTTATTAACAGTCAAAATATTTTTCATAAGTTCGTAAAATTTTTCGAATAATTATTATCATTTATTATGAATTTTCAATCATTAATATCATATTTAAACGCATTAAATATCACTTAATTCTTTTATCATTAATATGTATTTAATATCAAACATTAATGAAATGCATGCCATAATATTATAATATATCAAAGTATTATTAATACTTTATAATCACCTTGTATGATTTTTAAACAATTAAATTCATTATCCGGTAATTACTTTTAATATTAAAATATTAATATTTTCATGAAAAAATATAAAAAGTTATATTTTATAACTTAAAATATTTTTGTAACACTTAAATCATTTTTTATATGATTTATAAATCATTAAATCTATTTTTCCATAATTTATTTAATATATTTATTAAATAAAATAATTATCATTGTTATTAATTAATTAATGAAATTCCTCACAAAATATTAAAAGTCACTTAAAATATCTTTAAATATTTTCTTATACTATAATATTATTTTTCATGATTTTTCATGTATTAAAATTATTTTTAAATAATTTATTTCATAATATATTTAAATAAATTAAATACCATTTATATTCCAAAAATATTAAATATTTATGAAATATACTCAAAATAATTAAAAATTAATTTTCAGACTTTAAAATAATTTTTCGGAATTTATTTTGTATTTTTAATAATTAAAAACTATTTAATTCGATTTATTTATTAAAATAATTAATTTCTAAAACTAACTGTCGCTAAAGGGGCCTATAGCGACAGACCCGTCGCTATAGGTGTTCTTGGCCTGTTCTTGAGTGTTCTTCAGACCTTCATGTCAGTCACCGAGGTAGGTAGTTTGACCATCATTTAAGCAATGTTCTTATTGATTTCTGGGTAGCTTATGGTGTTAGTATAGTAGTACGGATGTAAAACTACAACCTACAACTAATTTCATAGCCATACAATAACATACCAGAGAGTTATTAGCCCTCAAAGATCTTGTCAGGAGCTATTCTTCATTTCTGGGTTACGCAGAAATGAAGAACAGTTCGGATAAGCTACTTTCGATCTTCATATCTTTCATTCTGGGTTTGATTTGTGTAATATCATGGTTCCATATTGTAGACCACATGACAGGGTACAGTTCTATTACAATACATCAACCTAAAAACATCAGAACTGAGAGATCAAGGCCGGTCAAACTCCGACAAAAAACTCGGTTGATGAAGATATGGGTTACCCAGAATCTTCATCCGGCGTAATGGTCAACGGTTGTTAGACCTGCCATAACTTTAGTTCTATGTAAGATATAAGTGATTTGGTGACTTTAATATGTAACCTACATAACAGAGTACAACAACCAAAGAACAACTTGTCTAAAATGCTAACACACATCAAGATTAAAGGCTAGCAAAACTTGTCAGAAGCCATCTGGGAAAATCTGGGCTGCCCAGATTCAGATTTTCGTGCTTGGTCAACGACCTTTGACCGATCATATCTTGCAATCTATACATGATCTGAGCTTGATTCAAGTCTCACATCAAAGAACTAACAACAAAGAACAGAGCTATAACATAAAATACACCAAACATCAAACACACTCAGATCTATGATGTCTGACATATTGCTGTCAGACGACTTTTTCCAGCTTTTTCAGATTTTACAAAATGCTAGATTCGAGGACTCTGATGTTATGGATCTGGGATTTTACAACCCAGATCACTAAATAACATCCTATTACACATATCTAGTCAACAAATTACAACATATAACATCAAATCATGAGATTTCTAAGTTTAGGGTTTTTATACATTTCTAATGCTTGATCTTGAATCTGATCATTGATTTCTGACCTTGGAATGCTAACACGTGATCTTATCTTTGTATCTTACTCTCTCTCACTTCTTATTCCCGAATATTAGAGAGAGAAGGTCTTGGGAGAAAATGAGAAATAAAGTGGTCCTTTCTCTCTTTTTAATCTATAAAATGTAATAATGCAATGTATGTTGGCTGAGATATATGATTGATATGTAATATAATTTAGTCAATGGCTGATCTAGGTTGCTCAACCACTCCAATATTAGAAAGATATACAATCAACCTTCAATAATGCAACAAAGGGCATTTTGGTCATTTCGATTTTTAATTTAATGGCATATTTGTCAATTGGCCAAACCCTTAGGGTTTAAAGTTTGAACCCTTAGGGTTTATGGTTTGAACCCTTAGGTTTTAAGAATAATTTTTTTAGAATTTCCAAATTAGGTTATAAAAATCAAAATTTAATATTTCTAAATTATAATTAGAATTTTCTAATTATATTAAAATTTCTTAATCATAATTTAAATCTTGCTAATTAGGATTAGTATTTCCTAATTAAAATTGTTAATTTAGTAATTAGGGTCAAAATCATGCATTAGGGTTTACAACCCAAAAATTAGGGTTTCTTATAGAAAATTAATTTTCTAATTTAGAAATTAGATATTTGTAATTAGATTAGGATTTTCAAATTACTTATAACTTTAAATTTAGGATTAATTTTTCCTAATTAACATTAAAATTATTTAATTAACACTTAGGTTTTTCCCTATTTATAAATTAGGGTTTCAAATCCATAAATTAGTTTTTAAAAATTTGAAATTAGAGTTTGCTAAATAATTAAGCTTTACCCTAATTAATATTATAATTAATAGCACTAGAACATTATAATTATCCTTTAAGTTCCCAGATTAGGGTTTTAAATTCCTGAAATCTGAAATTAGGATTTTCAGATCTGGTATTAGGGTTTTCTAATAATCAATTAGGGTTTCAAGTAATTCATTAGGATTTTTCCTAATAAATGACGTTTAGACCTTATACATAGCATTCATATTACCAAAATAGGGTTTCATACACCGAATTAGGGTTTTGAATTCCCGAAATTAAAATTAGGGTTTCTAGAACCGATTTATATGGTTTGTTATAATTCGCTAGGGTTTTATAACCGAACGTTGACGTTCTTAATATATACCTAGGGTTTGTTACAGATATCGTTTATATGGTCAACCCTTGATCCTTAACCACATATTGTACACATACATAACCATATTCACAGAAAATATTCACGTATTCCCTTAATCCTGATTAATTCACCTAAATCCTTCACAGAATTTTGAAATCCTCAAAATTCCTTCTAAAAAATATCAAACGCATACACTTATTTTCTGTCTAGGTTCTAATATTGAACCTTAAATTAATAAATTAAAATTTTTATAATTTTTCTAAATTCTCGAGTTGTCACATTCACCCCTTCTTCTAAAAATTTCGTCCCCGAAATTTACCTTCCACCTTACACCATACGCCATTCATTCTCATCATCACATGCTACCCAATACATTCCTCATAAGGGTAAAAATTTTGAAATTGTGCTGAGGGGTTTTACAGACTATTGTCTGTCAATTTCGCAAAGGTTATATGGAAATTCATCCGCAAACCTTCGTAACTTACGGACATAGTGGGTAATTAGCCTGATATGCCCTGTACTTATAAAGTACTGCTGGTCGAATCTGTTTCTTGTCTCTGTCATAGGCACAAAAAGTTTACCTCAGTCTTATCGGATTCCTCATCAAAATAATTTGGTTCGGGAAATTTCTTTCAATGAACACTTAGAGTTTTCATAACATTAGTCTAGTTGAATCGAATAGCGTAGACTCGTATCAATAATTCAATTCAATCAAATTATTTAGGTGTAGCCAAATCCCGTTGGCAAATTAAAATTTTTGAAATTATTTTTGAGAATGATGTCATAATTTCGTACTGTATTAACAGTCCGTTTGAGGATGCCGTCATTGCATGAATTTGTCATGACACATCATACAATAGTGGAACAATGATTTTTAGATCTAATTCACACTAAGTATTCCTGCATTTATAACTCTGTCAACTTTTTAAAATCTCTGCACCAGGTTACATGGTACATAAGATATAAATAAAATAAATTTTGATACTTGAAATCATCTTCGTCTAGCTGAAACAAGTAGCATAGACTAAACTTTAACCCATTTCAAAAATGATTACGAGTCTACATATTTTATTTTTTAAAAATCACATAGTGCGTATTTAGCTTGATGTCAAAATTTCGAAGTCTAGCATAGCTAGGACTTTTAGAAAACTTATTTCTTCACTAATAATCATTTGCTTAAACAGTCTATCTATTCTTATTATCTTTAATACTCCATTTACACACAACTATACCCAGTTCGTCAATCCACACTTATGAGTTCATTAACTTGCCACAATCATATGAGTTTAAGAACTTATCCTAGTCAGACCTTTGGCGTCCATTCGCTGAGGGGTTCATAAATATTTTATATAACTATGAATCAAGAATGTCACATAAGTATGAGTTTTAAAAACTCGTACTTAACCTTATATTCTCTACCTATAACCTATCTATCTGTTATACACATGAGAAATGAATCACCCTCTTAACATGCATATAACAAATAGCGCGACACAAACATTTCAATGATTATCATTGCCAGAAACTAAGTGTTTTTTACACCAAGTACAATTCCCCCGCCCATACAAGGAATCATACAACTCAACTACTGACATGAGTCCTCAATTGAAATCCCCACCTAATCTTAACTCCCTTCTCAATAAGAATTTCATTCAACTCGTATTCATAATCCATTCCTGAATCTGTACCAATTCATAGTACAACTGACACTCAACAATCTTGCTGTAAACTGTTCAATCATTAGATTGATTCTTATCCCTGCTATCACCTTATCCGATCACGAGGTGATCTCATCGTATATATTGTGATTCATTTCTTTGTCTTGATCGTTTTATTTTTCAATCTTCTATCTCTAAATTTTTAGTCTTTTAGACTCTATCTATTCATCACTACTGTTCAACTTTATTATCAGAGTTAACTCTGTATCTTATACCCCACCGAGATTCGTCTTTGAATCTTACCGACACACTAACTCTATAACGATCCCAAAACTCATACAAATTAATTCTCAACTTCGGTCGTTAATAATACGTTCAACCTCTAATTTTACATCATTAAACGATAATACAACTATTGAAATTTGCGGAATAATTAAAATTTTCTATTATAAACTATCCTCATTTCCAAAACCTTCAACCTTTACATCTAAATTTCTCAAAATCATTTTAATACTACAATAGTTTACATCGCAAAACGATATTATAATTCAACAATAATACATTATTCGGAATCTTAAACATGGTTCAAATAATAATTGCACAACCAAAGTGTATAAATCTTCAAGTATCACATCTGATTCATGTCTTTCAAGTAACACATACTTTACCTTGAATCTTGAACATGCAAAAGTGGTTATTTGCAAGGTTGAGCTCGATAGCCCAGCAAAATCTAACAGTTTTCATGCATCACATAGCACATAATAACATGCTCAACATATAACATACATGCTACAGTTCATATAACAAGTATAAAGATTGAGTCCTTACTCAATCAGCATGCTTTAATCAATCAACATAGTCATAAATTGACTTTAACATTTCATACTTTCAACATATATATAACACATCATGATCTTTGCAATAAAGATTTAAAATAGTTAATCATCAAGTTCACATAACAAATAGGAACTGAAAGACTTGTCTTGATCGTTGTTTACCAATAACTGTTTAACAGCTTACAGATATCTGAACTTCACGTGCCCTACACAATTATATAATCATTCACATTAACTATAAGTCACATAGAAATGCATAGTAGTTATAATATAAGCTTTACTCTACATCTCATAACCCTTCCTATTATCAATACACAATGTTCAATTTTATTTTGTTAACTTTCGACTTATAGCTCACTATGTTTCATATTCGAAATTCATTCAAGTGTTTAAGTATTGCTAGGACTACTTATTGGTTTTATATTAAATCTATTCTATATCTTATAATATTCATTTCAATTGAATTTAAACACTTTTTAGGTTCATTATCACTTATCACGGTGTTTCGACGTTTAGTCGTCACACGCCCAATTTGTCTCTCTTGTTTGTGCTTAGTATGCGTATACAACTTATCTAATATATCATTTATTAATGTTAAGCATCATTATACTTCATAATATTTATGTTCTATAACTTAGAACACCATCTTTTATAGTCAAGAGCATTACACTAGCATACATTTATGTCCGACGCCCTCCGATTACCTCCGAAAATACAATAGTCCTAAAGATGACCATTTGGACCCCTGTTACAGACCTAAAATTGAAAGATATAAAGAACAAAAGTTGTAGGTCTGCTCGTCCTCGTTCCGGATCATCTTGAATCACCTCAATCGGAGTTCGTATGAAAATATTATGACCGTTTTACCATAACAAGTCAAAGCAGTCACAGTCAGAACACATGGGGCGCGGCCGCGCCCCCTTTACTCACCAATACTGCATGCCCACGCCAATGCCTAGCTTCAGCTGCGCGCCCACGTGCACGGGCGGCACGCCCACGCCTGGCTTCGCATAGAAACAGTTTTGGACATATCTTTTTAATTTTAAGTCTGAATTAGTCAATTTTCGATTCGTTGGACTCATTAAACTCTTAGCTACTCATCTAGAGAATAATTATAACACTTCAAACATATTAACAAATCATTTTAAGGGTTCCAATTTAGTGTTCATGCTATATTTTTCATGTTTTAAACACATTCAGCGAATTCGTTCGCTACAAACTCGTTTCCCAACCAAATTGGTCCGTTTAACTTTTGTTTTTTTCGTTTTTCAACATACTAACAAATTCCATTATAAATTTACAGTTTAGAGTATGAATTCAAAACCAATTTTGACCCCAAAACATACCATGTAATATATATAAAACCAAAACTCAAGTTATTCACCTTCAAACATGTTTTCATGAATTCGATACTTCAAAAATCATCTATAGACAACATATAACAGATTATGTAATCCCAATACACATAAAAATTAATTTCTCAACAATTAACCCTAGAACTTCAATAATAGAGAACTTAGAAAAATAAAAATAAGAACTCGAAACTTTAAAATAGATTACTTACCTTTAATTTGCTAGATGATTAGAGAAGCTTGATTGATCTTCTTCTTCTTCTTTGATTCTCAGAATTTATCTTCTCAATTACAAAGAATTCTCACCCTTTCTCTAACCCTCTCTTCTGTGTTCTTAACCTTAGAAATAGAACACGTAAAATAAATCGACTCCCCTCTCTTTCACGTACATTAGTTACAATATGTGTCAGTTACAATAAACCAAAAGTCATAAGGCTGCGTTTGGTTACACACAATTTCTCCCATACTAGATTATTTTAATAATATTATATTATATAGTTTTTATTTGTCACACCTGCAATCAATTCTCATAACTTACAATAATAATTATAATAATTATAATTTTTATTATAATTCTTTTTATGATTAATAAATAATCATATATCTAATTTAATTAATAAATTAGACTTAAACATCGCTTTATTTAATTTACTTATTTCATTTAATATCAAACAACTCATTTAATTTAATTAATTCATTAAATTAAATCTTCAAAGAATAAAATTTATCTTTGCTTTAATTTAATTATCATACACACGTAACTAAATTATTATACCATAATTTCATAAATTATTTATTTTTCTCAATAAATAAATTATTTAAAATATTTATTTAATTTAATAAATATTTAAAATTAATTACCAAATTCATTTAATTCCTTCAATAGTTAGCTCAATTATTAAACCTCACTTTCCTAATATTTGAGTATATATTTCTCTTCGCACCAGATCACATATTTCAAAATATATAGCACGTATATATACATACTCAAACTCAAAACATCTCATAATAAGAATTTTAATTATTAAATTCTTATTTTAATAACTTATAAAATTTGGGTTGTCACATCCTTTCCTCCTTATAAGGATTCCGTTCTCGAAATCACCGACACCCTACCTTACTAAGGTTTTCAAAAAATCTCTTTCACAATTATCGTTGAATAACTTCAACATGTCACCTTAGCAAAAAGTTTTATATATATATATATATATATATATATATATATATATATACTATATTCATTTCTTCAACAACTTTTAGGCTTTATTACATAACCTTCAATTAAACACAGTCATATATCAAATATTATATATTCTTTAACTCATTCATTTTCTTTTCTAAGGATCGTTATCATAAACACTCGAGATATTACATTCACCCTTTCTTCTAAGAATTTCGTCCTCAAAATTTATTTACAAACCTTTATTCAATCAATCTATCAAAATAGATTATTATTTTTTTTGCGTTAATACTTTATTCATTCATTGGGTTCTACAACCAAATTCTTTCTCTAAGGATCTCTCTAAGATCATCATATTCCTCACCTCTTCCTCTTCTAAGAGTTTCACATTTCTCTTCTTTCTGGAGTTTCAATTCTTTCTTGAAATTATTATGTTTTGCTTAATTTTTTCATCCTTTCCACTTTCACCTTTCAGAACAATAAGAATCTTCCAGAATTGCTCAATAATTGGGAAGCGATATAAATAACAGGAATTTAAAAGATTCCAAATCATGCCGAGGGTAATAAGAACTTGAACTACGTCAACGGTTATAAGCACTCTTTCAACTTAAACCTTAACAGTCATTAAACTATAAGGACTCCCGTACTTAGGGTGTTAAGCCCTTCGTACGAATGTATTATACATAAACATTTAAATGCTATGCGTATGTCCACAGTTATAAGTAATCTTTCAACTTAAACTTTAACAGTCATAAGACTATAAGGACTCATCGTACTTAGGAGGATCATCCCTTCGTATAATATATTGTGCACAAACATCTAAACGCCTCTGCGTAATCCCCTATAAAAGGGTTGTTCATCTCAGCTTTCCAACATCTGAATCCGCACCAAAATAATTTGGTGATGCATAACTTGACAAAGAACGCTTGAATTTCATGAACATCTTTCAATAATTGTCTAGCTGAATCAAATAGCGTAGACTTCTACAACAATTCGGACATCAATCGAAATATACATATATATATATATATATTATCATATCTCAAAGAAATCTTAAAAATCTTTTTATGACGTCATGATACCGCACTGTATTTACAGTCCGTTTGAGGATTCCGTCATTTGGTGATTTTATCATACTACATCTTACCATAGTGGGCTGACGATCCTTAGATCACATCCAACACTAAGTAATACTGCATTGATGACTCCATCATTTTTATCATCTCTGCACCAGGTTCCATGACACATTGATGATATAAAAATAAATTTTGATATATTTCAAATCATTTTTGTCTAACCAAAGCAATTGGCATAGACATACAAATAACGATATTGTTTTTAAAATTCATTGGTTTCATCATTTGATCCAATGTTTTTCAAGAAAATAGAAGTGCAAACATCAGCACAAAGTCAATAAATTTCGAACGTCTAGCATAGCTAGTAGATTTAGAATATCCATGTATCCATTAACTTCAATCTTTACTTCATTACTTCATTATTTAATCATTCTATCAATCTTCAACTTCATCAATGCTCTCTATACTATAACCGTTTTCTACCAAAAATAGTTCATTAAACTTACTACACATTGGAAATCCAGGAACTTGCCACAATAATATGAGTTTAAGAACTTGTCCTAGTCAGACTATAGGCGTCTATTCGCTGAGGGGTTCAAAACATACCATATTATTATGAGTCACGAACTTACCATATGCATTAGTTTTAAGAACCGCACCTAATCCTAAAAATATCTGACTAATCTTAATAGTTTTTAACTATCATATATACACATAAGAACAGAATCACCTTTTCACCACACATACATTGATAGCGCGACACCGACATTCTAATGATTATCAATGTAATAAACTGAGTGTAAGCACAAAACCCTCACCCATATAAAGATTTGTTCAACTCAGTCATCACATGAGTCCTCAATTGAAATCACACCTAACTCTATCTTACTCTTAACTTACTCTTTGCTCGATACGAATTCCTCGTATCACATTATCTATAACTCCTCGTGAGTTTATCTCGTACTATATCATAGTACATTATCTTCATAACATCAAGCTATAGTTATTCAAACATTACAAAACATCTTTCTTTTATAACTTAAACAGATCACGTCGTGATCTTATTCTATAATCATCTCCCTTAAAATTCTTTTCTTAACTCGTGATCATTTTGTTTTACGATCCTCTTTCTTTCCCTTTTTCATCATTTACGATTTCATTTATGGTTTTAATCTTACAGACTTTGTCTATTCATCATTATTAGTTATCTTGGCTATTGGAGTTAGGCAACTCCCATTTCTTATCTTTATGTCTCTTCAAGATTCTTCTTTGAATTCTCTTGTTTATATAACAATTCTTCCTTTAATAATTTCTTAACTTCATTTATATTGCTCAACATTTCATTCGAGTTTCACATTTTCATCATACGTATCCACTTTCTATACTTGGTACACATCGAGTCTCTAACAGTTTCAGTATGGTACGCTGAGTGGTTTCCCATAAACAACCAACAAACTAGGTTCTGAGTTGCTAGTTCATATATACCTCCGCTCTATGAACGAATCGTTTAGCCTAGATACCATACATCAACTATTAAAGAGTACAATTATATCATACTTCAATATAACTTTTATTCTTAACTTCTTTACCATTCTCTTCTTATAGACATTGTCTATTTATTATCACCTTACATCCTTATTATTGGAGTTGGGTAACCCCACATTCATATTCCTTATAACTCTATGAGATTCTTCTTTGAATCCTCTCACGCATGTTTTAATCCCTTCTTTATAAATTTCTTAAATTACTTCTTATTGTTCAAATTCTATCTGAGTTTATTCTTTCATTATCTTCACATCTCTTCTGTAACGCCCGAGAAAATCGGATTTTTATGACAATTAAATTTTTATTTGATTATGTGAATTAAATGAATTTAATTGATTTCTTTGTGAGTAAGCTATGTGAAGGTCGTTCTATGATCTAGAATGTGCTAAAGTGGTTAGTATTCTGGATACGTGTTAGAAATAGTTGTTTGGAATTTCCAAAACGATAATAATTGTTTTCTGAGAAATTTTCGTAAAAACACTATTCATCCATTTCTGTTCGGGGAATTATTTTGAAATTCCGGGAAACGCGTAAGGATAGAATATCGTGACGAGTTGGAATATCTGATAATATTTCATTTATGGAAAACGCAGTTTTCGCCTGTGGACTTAAAACCTAAGGGTTGAGTATATTGATTTCCGAGAAGGAAATAATATGCGTAGAAGGAATGGCGTTAGGTTTAATTCAAGTGTTATACAATTGGTGATGCTAGTTGGTATCTATGTATAATACGTTGAGTAAATACGAGGTACGATATGATTATTGTAAGTATGGTATACGAAGGGAATACATGAATTATACGTATAGAATACGATGCGTATCATAGGATTAATCTATGTATCATTGAGTAATTCACTTGTATTGGATTATGATTAGCCCAATTAATTGAATGACTAAGCCCAATGAGATGGATGGGTTAAGTCCAAGTCAAGGCCCAATATTTATTTAGTTAAGCCCAATTCATTAAAACCCAACCATGGGTCGAACCGGTGGGTCACCCAATGGGTAAAACCCATGGGGCAACCCATGGGATGTCACAAAGGAAGGTGGGCCGGCCACCTTGGTGTGGACTACAAGCATAAGGCTTGGTCACCAAGTATCTTACTTGGTTACCACACATGAATAGTAAGGAGGTGGGGTTTAATGTCCAAATTTCCCTCCATTCTCATTTCCTATAAATAAGAAGGCAAGGTTGGCCATTTAAGAGTTTTTCAATTACCAACCCAGATTATATTGAGAGAGAAAGAGATCTATACTTGCAAAACATACACTTTGGAAGCTTGATCTTAAAGTTTTCCAAGAAAGAAAACCAAGAGTTCTTAAGGTATAATCCTTACCTTTCATCTCCATCTCTTTTAGATTTTCTTTCATTTTAGAGAATCATGAAGGGGTGGTATATGTCATGAATGAGAGATTAAAGATGACTTACCATAGATTCAATCTCTATAAGTCATGAGATTATAAAAATAATAAGGTTTGATATAGTTTTTGAACCATGAAAATATTGATAGTGGAGATCGATTGTTGATAAACGATTGAGCTCCATCAATACGTTAGTATATGCATCTTATTTGGTTAGGATGTAGATATGAAATCCATGGAGTATTCCATGTGATTTGGCTTAGAGAACTTTAGTAACAAAGTTATGGCGAATTCTACGGAAATAGACTTTAAACGTCAAAAACGTAGAAATTCCGGATTGGTAGTCGAAAGTTGTCGTGAGACTTGAAAATGTTGGTTTTCAATGTCAACACGTGAGATAGGGTGATTAAGAGTTGCGGGTTCGAGAATCGTCGGATTCCAACTTAAAACGAAGAAAACGAGCATTGGACGCTCATTAACGTTTTCGAACGTCTAGAAAATGAACTCCATAGTGAATTTTGAGTTAACGGATTCGAAAGTGTTAAATTCTTATATGAACGTGTAGGGTATGTCATTTATGACGTGTAGGCTTTTGAACGGACCAAATTGAGCTTATAACAAAGAAGTTACGGCCCCGAGAATTTCACACAAATTTTCAAAATTTCTGAGAATCTGGTGCTGAGGTCTGGCGCCGCGGCGCCAGGCGTAGTGTAAAAAGGCCACGCTGCAATGCCAGTTATGTTTGGGATAAAATAAAAAGGTCTGGAGACTCGCACCACGGCGCGAGAGTTTGTTCATGGACTCGCGACGCAGCGCCAAGTCCGGGTAAAACCTCTAGAGAGTGGCGTCGCAGCGCCACTAAAATGCTTCTGATGTCGCGCCGCAGTGCGAGTTCAGTGCTTTTGATAGTAACTTAGGTTTTGAACTTCAGTTATTTTGAGACCTACTTGAGTTGAGTTTATATACTCAAAGAAAGTACTAAGACTAATCCTATATTACCTATACTAAGGTATAGAGTATGAAACTTAGGAATGTAATGCATGTTAACAAGATATGTTCAACAAACAAAGTTGGTACTTTATCAATGATGTTTGAGTCCGGTTAATAAACGTCAATAGAGTGATACACCAGGACGAAGGGTAATAAGTCATGTTGACTTTAATAAAGATATTAAGTTAACACATACATAGAAGAGAAAGAAGCTTGTAGAAATAATGTGAATAGTTGTTCGATAGCTAATTACAGTGTGCTATGTGAACATATCATGTAGATTCTGTAAAGGCTTTGATCAGTCAAGTAAGTTATTTGAAGGCGCTGAAAGGCAAGTTTTCTTAACGCTTGTCTGACTTCCATGTTAGCTAAGTTTTATATGATTCGTTGAACTGAATTGCAAGACTTGTTTTAAAGAAAGAGTTGATACCATATTTTAACTCAGCTAGACTATTCGTAATATATAGATTGATTATTATTCATATCATTCTATATAGAAATGTTAACGCTATCCTATACCAAGTAATTGGTACGGACGTGAAGGTAAGGTTTGTCTAAGAACAAACAAAAGTATTTTTCATCGATTATTCGATGGGCACGCGAGTTTGCCAAAAATATTAAATGTAAATACGTTTAATGAATGAGTGTTGATCAACATAGAGTACTATAGGCTGATCACCTAGAAGTGCTCGTAAGTTATACGGATGAATGGCCTTAGTGTTGTGGACTCCTTTTCAAGTATGAAAACTAAAATTTACTGTTCATGGTCTATCGACTGGTTCAGAATTCCTAATCTATTCTATACTTTGGGAATTGATGTTATGAACTATTAAAGTATTATTGATTCAGAATAATTCATAATTAATGTTTAGTTATGTTGGAATTGTTGTATAATTCATGAATATGGTATTCCTGTTATCCTTAATTAAACTTGCTGAGCTGTTATGCTCACTTCTTGCTTGAATTATTTAACTGCAGCTAAAGATGAACGTACTGTGAATGCCAAGAATGATAAGGGCAAAGCTAAGATGGATGCTTAGGCATTGTGTAATAGTTTAGTAAGTTTGTATATATTATACATTATGAAAAATGAACGATGTAACCGGTTTATGAACCTGGGAAGGATTATATACTGTGATTTTAATAAGAAGATAGTAATTACTTTCATTTTGTTGTATTTCAATGGAATGATTGTATGGATGTTAGTACAGTGGAGCACCATCTGTCGGGTTGGAAGATACCCGAATTTGGGGGCGTCACATCTTCTCTAAGGTTATAGCCTACGGTACTCCTACTTAAGATTTATAACCTATAACTTTGATACCAACTGTAACGACCCCAAAATTCATACAAATTAATTCTCGACTTTGGTCGTTAATAATACATTCAACCTCTAATTTATCATTAAATGATAATACAACCATTGAAATTTGCGGAATAATTAAAATTTTCTATTACAAACTATCCTCGTTCCCAAAACTTCAACCTTTACATCTAAATTTCTCAAAATTATTTTAATACTACAATAGTTTACATCAAGAAAAGATATTACAATTCAACATTAAAACTGTGAGACCCCAGATTTTATGAATAAAGGTTTAATTTTCTCGAATTTTTTTTTTATTATGGTGTTGATTTGATGTAATGTTATAGTTGTGGGTAATATTTACAAATTTTGCAAAGTAAGCAAGTGGTTATATAATATTCGATTGGTCGGGGAATATTCTTTTTGTCGGGGAATATCCGTACGACGGTACAATCATTGGTGGACCCCGCAACGAAATTATTTTCGGATTGAGAAAACGACAAAAATACTTTATGAAAATAACGACGGAAGTTTTACCGTTAACTGTTGAAACACCCGGTGTTAAAAGTACAGTAATACGCGTGGTTTCATAGTAGTACACAATATTGATTATTGATTCTTATGTGAGAAGTCACTCAGTATTGTTCAATCGGGTATTCGGGACACTTTTCGTGTCGGAGTACTATTCACGAGTTATTATTCACGAATTACTATTCATGAGTCACTATTCACGAGTTACTATTCATGAGTCACTATTCACGAGTTACTATTCAGGAGTTACTATTCACGAGATACTATTCATGAGTTACTATTCACGAGTTACTATCCACGGGGTACTATTGATCACCTGTAAAATAAATTTCTTTTCGGTCCAAATCATTTTTGGGTACAATATTATTCTATGAGGAGATGTGCTAATTTTTCAGACCGTTGGTTGAAGATATAACAGTGAATCAATATGGACCGCTGGTGGAAAGTTATAATAGTAAACCAATATGGACCGTCCGTTTAAAAGTAAATCAATCTGGACCGTTCATGAATTAGTTACTATTCAGTCCATTTTCCTATAAATAGAAGCTCATTCCTTCATTATTTCTTACGAATTCACTGAAACTCTAGAGATAGAAATTATAGAGAAACTATAGAAAAGTATTCTGCTACTTCCCTACTCTTATATTCAGTTTCTTTTATTGTAAGTGATATTATTTGTTGTACTCGTAGGGGATATTATTTGTTGTACTCGTAAGGGGTATTATTTATTTTATATTCATGGAGAGAACTTCTGTTATTCCATTATTTATTCATCTGTTGGAATAACCTGTACACGCGGACTACCCTATACTTGGTGAAATTCTTCTGTTATTTCATTATTTATTATTCTGTCGGGATATCTTGTTTGTGCGTTTACGTCGGACCTGGTTCCATTATTTATTATTCTGTCGGAATATCCTGTCTGTGCATTTACGCCGGACTTGGTTACATTCTTTATTATTCTGTTGGAATATCTTGTCTGTACGTTTTACGTCGGACCTGGTTCCGTTATTTATTATTCTGTTGGAATAATCTGTATGTGCGGTCTATCGCATGCATGGTGATTTCTTTTGTTATTCCATTCTTTATTATACTCAGTTGGTTAAAACTTTGACTCTATACTCCATGAAATTAGTGGAATATCCTTTATATTTGCGCTTCATCCAGTATCTTTTCATGGAAATATACTTCTGAGCATTCTTGAATTTTACTCTATAAAGAAGTATTATGTTGACAATGTGGACGTTATTAGTTCCTGGATAAATTAATTCTTAAACTTATTTTATTGAATTCTTATATCATTGTCATCATCCTCATGCATGCTTATATTATGTTAAAGTCAATTTATCTTATAATATTCATTTCAATTGAATTGAAACACTTTTTAGGTTCATTATCACTTATCACGGTGTTTCGACGTTTAGTCGTCACACGCCCAATTTGTCTATCTTATTCATGCTTAGTATTCATATACAATTTATCTAATATATCATTTATTAATGTTAAGCATCATTATACTTCATAATATTCATGTTCTATAACTTAGAACAACATCTTTTATCGTCAAGAGCACTACACTTGCATATGTGTATGCCCAACGCCCTCCAATTGCCTCCGAAAACACAACACTCCTAAAGATGACCATTTTTACCCCTGTTACAAACCTCAAATTGAAAGACTTAAAGAACAAAGTTGAAGGTCTATTTGTCCTCGTTCTGGATCATCTTGAATCACCTCAATCGGAGTTCGTATGAAAATGTTATGACCGTTTTACCAAATTAAATCAAAGTAGTCACATTCAGAACACATGGGGCGCGGGCGCGCCCCTTTTTCTAACCAATGCCCAGCTTCAGCTGTGCGCACGCGCGCACGGGCGGTGCGCCTGGCTTCGCACAGAAACAATTTTGGACATATCTTTTTCATTTTGAGTCCGAATTAGTCGATTTCCAATTCGTTGGACTTGTTAAACTCTTAGCTACTCATCTAGAGAAAAATTATAACACTTAAATCATATTAACAAATCATTTTAAGGGTTCCAATTGAGTGTCCATACTATATTTTCATGTTTTAAACACATTTAGCGAATTCGTTCGCTACGAACTCATTTCCCAACCAAATTGGTCCGTTTAACTTTCGTTCATTTCGTTTTTCGACATACTAACAACTTCCATTATCAATTTACAGTTTAGAGTATGAATTCAAAACCAATTTTGACCCCAAAACATACCATATAATATATATAAAACCAAAACTCAAGTTCTTCACCTTCAAACATGTTTTCATGAATTCGATACTTCAAAAATCATCTATAAACAACATATAACAGATTATGTAATCCCAATACACATAAAAATTAATTTCTCATCAATTAACCCTAGAACTTCAATTATAAAGAACTTAGAAAAACAAAACTAAGAAATCTAAACTTTAAAATAGATTACTTACCTTTAATTAGCTAGATGATTAGACAAGCTTGATTGATCTTCTTCCTCTTCTTTGATTCTTAGAATTTATCTTCTCAATTACAAAGAATTCTCACCCTTTCTCTAACCCTCTATTATGTGTTCTTGACCTTAAAAAAAGAACAAGTAAAATAAACTGACTCCCCTCTCTCTCACGTACATTAGTTACAATAGGTGTCAGCTACAATAAACCAAAAGCCATAAGGCTGCGTTTGGTTACACACAATTTCCCCCATACTAGATTATTTTAATAATATTATATTATATAGTTTTTATTTGCCACACCTGCAATCAATTCTCATAACTTACAATAATAATTATAATAATTATAATTTTTTATTATAATTCTTTTTATGATTAATAAATAATCATATATCTAATTTAATTAATAAATTAGACTTAAACATCGCTTTATTTAATTTACTTATTTCCTTTAATATTAAATAACTCATTTAATTTAATTAATTCATTAAATTAAATCTTCAAAGAATAAAATTTATCTTTGCTTTAATTTAATTATCATACACACGTAACTAAATTATTATACCACAATCTCATAAATTATTTATTTTTCTCAATAAATAAATTATTTAAAATATTTATTTAATTCAATAAATATTTAAAATTAATTACCAAATTCATTTAATTTATTCAATAGTTAGCTCAACTATTAAACATCTCTTTCCCAATATATGAGTATATATTTCTCTTCACACCAGATCACATATTTCAAAATATATAGCACGTATATATACATACTCAAACTCAAAACATCTCATAATAAGAATTTTAATTATTAAATTCATATTTTAATAACGTATAAAATTCGGGTTGTCACATATTTCCATCCTTATAAGGATTCCGTCCTCGGAATCCCCGACACCCTACATTACTAAGGTTTTCACAAAATCTCTTTCACAATTATCGTTGAATAACTTCAACACGTCACCTTAGCAAAAAGTTTTAAATATATATATATATATATATATATATATATATATATATATATATATATATATATATATACTTCATTCATTTGTTCAACAACTTTTAGGCTTTATTACATAACCTTCAATTAAACACAGTCATATATCAAATATTATATATTCTTTAACCCATTTATTTTCTTTTCTAAGGATCGTTATCATAAACACTCGGGATATTACATTCACCCTTTCTTCTAAGAATTTTGTCCTCAAAATTTTATTTATTAACCTTTATTTAATTAATCTATCAAAATAGATTATTATTATTATTTTGCGTTAATACTTTATTCATTCATTGAGTTCTACAACCATATTCTTTCTCTAAGGATCTCTCTAAGATTCATATTCCTCACCTCTTCCTCTTCTAAGAGTTTCACATTTCTCTTCTTTCTGGAGTTTCAATTCTTTCTTGAAATTATTATGTTTTGCTTAATTTTCTCATCCTTTCCACTTTCACCTTTAAGAACATTAAGAATCTTTCACAATTGCTCAATAATTGGGAAGCGACATAAATAACAGGAATTTAAAAGATTCCAAATCATGCTGAGGGTCATAAGACCTTGAACTACGTCCACGGTTATAATTACTCTTTCAACTTAAACCTTAACAGTCATTAGACTATAGGGACTCCCGTACTTAGGGTGTTAAGCCCTTCGTACGATGTATTGTACACAAATATTTAAACGATATGCGTATGTCCATAGTTATAAGTAATCTTTCAACTTAAAATTTAACAGTCATAAGACTATAGGGACTCCTCGTACTTAGGGGGATCAGCCCTTCATATAATGTATTGTGCACAAACATCTAAATGCCTCTGCGTAATCCTCTATAAAAGGGTTGTTCATCTCAGCTTTTCAACATCTGAATCCGCACAAGAACAATTTGGTTTGGCATAACTTGACAAAGAACGCTTGAATTTTATAAACATCTTTCAATAATCGTCTAGCAAAATCAAATAGCATAGACTTCTGTAATAATTCGGACATCAATCAAAATATACATATACATATACATATATATATATATATATATATATATATATATATATATATATATATATTCTCATGTCTCAAAGAAATCTAAAAAATCTTTTTATGATGTCATGATATTGCACTGTATTTACAGTCTGTTTGAGGATTTCGTCATTTGGTATTTTATCATACTACATCATACCATAGTGGGCTGACGATCCTTAGATCACATCCAACACTAAGTAATATTGCATTGGTGACTCCATCATTTTAATCATCTCTGCACCAGGTTCCATGACACATTGATGATATAAAAATACATTTTAATATATTTCAAATCATTTTTGTATAGCCGAAGTAATTAGCATAGACATACGAATAACGGTATTGTTTTTAAAACTCATTGGTTTCATCATTTGATCCAATGTTTTTCAAGAAAATAGAAGTGCAAACATCAGCACGAAGTCAATAAATTTCGAAAGTCTAGCATAGCTAGTAGATTTAGAATGTCCAGGTATCCATTAACTTCAATCTTTACTTCATTACTTCATTATTTAATCATTTTATCAATCTTCAACTTCATCAATGCTCTCTATACTATAACCGTTTTCTACCCAAAATAGTTCATCAAACTTACTACACATTGGAAATCTAGGAACTTGCCACAATAATATGAGTTTAAGAACTTGTCCTAGTCAGACCGTATGCTTCCATTCGCTGAGGGGTTCATAACATACCATATTATTATGAGTCATGAACTTACCATATGCATTAGTTTTAAGAACCGCACCTAATCCTACTAATATCTGACTAATCTTAATAGTTTCTAACTATCAAATATACACATGAAAAAAGAATCACTTTTTCACCACACATACATTGATAGCGCGACACCGACATTCCAATGATTATCAATGTAATAAATTGAGTGTAATATAATGTCACACAAGCTTCTTTATATAACTTAGTAAATTATATAATTTAAACTTACTTTTACCACATGGTCTTATAGAATACTTATTCATATAATAATGTCACACATTATATTACTATTCCAGACATCTCATATTATATGAATTAATTATCTATATGATCACACAATAATTGCACATAAGTACACTTAATTAGATAATAGATTAATAATTAATCTATCACATAATTTGTGAGGGCCCCAAATTCGAGGTCCCGAATCACCGCGGATCCGGTTTGATCATTCTAACACTATTACTACTATTTGCGGAAGATATAAACATATATTGTTTATACGATAACTTTACACATCTTTTCCCAAGGTCGAGTAACCTTAACTTATACATAATTCATAACTTGGCTAACATATAACAACATTAATATCATATAATACTATTACAAATCTATTGCACACGTATACTAAAGTTGGAACTGTCTTTGACCTTTCCTTGTATTCGACGTATTCTTTTTAATCTGCAATGTTTTATCATGATATAGCAAGGGTGAGCATAAAAGCTGCCCAGCAAGTTTAAGTTCAATAATTTAATGATATATCATGATTGAAAGAATCTGAATAATAAGCTGGCTATAATTCAACAGTATAATTGCGAACTAGCACGAACAAACTTTTGACTGAACAAGTATTAAACATGAACAAATATATCTGAACCGAATGGTAATGAAGGTGATCAACCTTTCATACCTGACTTATACATGCAATATGTACAGAGTACAATTCTACAATGACAATCATCCATGATTATCCATAAACATATCAGAATGAAACAACTCTAAGTAGAGTTAAGTAAAACTTGCCTGAACCGTTGATTACTGCTACGCAATTTATAACGCTTTATCCGAAGACCTAATATTAGTAATATAGATCTCCAATATTAGAATAATATCATCACAATATAATCCTATTATATATATACATAGAATAACCTAAACACATAGCACATAACACATAACCCTATCAGTCTACAACACACATAGGACTCGGTATCAAGTCAAAATATTACAGTCTGAGTTGAACCCGACACAAATCTGACATCCCGACTGTTTATTCAGACAAAATTTTGAGTTTAAGTTCAATTAAACTATGCCTAAACACTTAACCATTATTTAAGATAATTTATTAATAAGCAAAATATTTTTCGTAAGTTCGTAAAAAATTTCGAATAATTATTATCATTTATTATGAATTTTCAATCATTAATATCGTATTTAAATGCATTAAATATCACTTAATTCTTTTATCATTAATATTTATTTAATATCAAACATTAATGAAATGGATGCCATAATATTATAATATATTTATAATATATCAAAGTATTTTTAATACTTTATAATCACCTTAATATGATTTTTAAACAATTAAATTCATTATCCGGTAATTGCTTTTAATATTAAAATATTAATATTTTCATGACAAAATATCAAAACTTATATTTTATAACTTAAAATATTTTTGTAACACTTAAATCATTTTTTATATGATTTATAAATCATTAAATCTATTTTTTCATAATTTATTTAATATATTTATTAAATAAACTAATTATCATTAATATTAATTAATTAATGAAATTCCTCACAAAATATTAAAAGTCACTAAAAATATCTTTAAATATTTTCTTATACCATAATATTATTTTTCATGATTTTTCATGTATTAAAATCACTTTTAAATAATTTATTTAATATTATAATTAAATAAATAAAATATCATTTATATTCCAAAAATATTAAATATTTAAGAAATATACTAAAAATAATTAAAAACTATTTTTCAGACTTTATTTTTTTTTTGAAATTTATTTTGTATTTTTAATAATTAAAAACTATTTAATTCGATTTATTTATTAAAATAATTAATTTTTAAAACTAACTCTCGCTAAAGGGGCCTATAGCGACAGACCTGTCGTTATAGGTGTTCTTGCCCTATTCTTGAGTATTCTTTAGACCTTCATGTTAGTCACCGAGGTAGGTAGTTTGACCATCATTTAAGCAGTGTTCTTGTTGATTTCTGGGTAGCTTATGGTGTTAGTATAGTAGTACGGATGTAATACTACAACCTACAACTAATTTCATGGCCATACAACAACATACCAGAGAGTTATTAGCCCTCAAAGATCTTGGCAGGTGCTGTTCTTCATTTCTGGGTTACCCAGAAATGAAGAACAATTCAGATAGGCTACTTTCGATCTTCATATCTTTCATTCTGGGTTTGATTTGTGTAATATCATGGTTCCATATTGTAGACCACATGACAGGGTATAGTTCTATTACATTACATCAACCTAAAAATATCAGAACTGAGAGATCAAGGCCGGTCAAACTCTGACAGAAATCTCGGGTGATGAAGATCTGGGTTACCTAGAATCTTCATCCGGCGTGATGGTCAACGGTTGTTTGACCTGCCATAACTTTGCTTCTATGTAAGATATAAGTGATATGGTGACTTTAATATGTAACCTACATACCAGACTACAACAACTAAACAACAACTTGGCTAAAATGCTAACACACAGCAAGACTAAAGGCTAGCAAAACTTGTCAGAAGCCATATGGGCAAATCTAGGTTGCCTAGATTCAGATTTTTGTGCTTGGTCAACGGCCTTTGATCGATCATATCTTACAATCTATACATGATCTGGGCTTGATTCAAGTCTCAGATAAAAGAACTAACAACAAAGAACAGAGCTATAACATAAAATACACCAAACATCAAACACACACAGATCTATGAGGTCTGACATATGGTTGTCAGATGACTTTTTCCAGCTTTTCCAGATTTCACAAAATGCTAGATTTGAGGACTCTGATGTTATGGATCTAGGATTTTACAACCCAGATCACTAAATAACATCCTATTACACATATTTAACCAAAAAATTACAACATATAACATCAAATCATGAGATTTCTAAGTTTAGGGTTTTTATACCTTTCTAATACTTGATCTTGGATCTATTCATTGATTTCTGACCTTGGAATGCTAACACGTGATCTTAGCTGTGTATCTTACTCTCTCTCACTTTCTATTCCCGAATTTTAGAGAGAGAAGGTCTTGGGAGAAAATGAGAAATAAAGTGGTCTTTTCTCTCTCTTTAATTTATAAAATGTAATAATGCAATGTATGTTGGCTGAGATATATGACTGATATATATGTAATATAATTTAGTCAATGGCTGATCTAAGTTGCTCAACCACTACAATATTAGCAAGATATACAAGCAACCTTCAATAATGCAACACAAGACATTTTGGTCATTTCGCTTTTTAATTTAATGGCATATTTTTCAATTGGACAAACCCTTAGAGTTTAGGATTTAAACCCTTAGGGTTTAGGGTTTTAACCCTTAGGTTTTAAAAATAATTTTTTTTAGAATTTCAATATTAGGTTTTAAAAATCAAAATTTAATATTTTTAAATTATAATTAGAATTTTCTAATTATATTAAAATTTCTTAATCACAATTTAAATCTTGCTAATTATTATTAATATTTCCTAATTAAAAATTTTAATTTAGTGATTAGGGTCAAAATCATGCATTAGGGTTTACAACCCAAAAATTAGAGTTTCTAATAGAAAAATAATTTTGTAATTTAGAAATTAGATTTCGTAATTAGATTAGGATTTTCTAATTACTTATAACTTTAAAATTAGGATTATTGTTTCCTAATTAAAATTAAAATTATTTAATTAATACTTAGGTTTTTTCCTATTTATAAATTAGGGTTTCAAATCCATAAATTAGGGTTTCAAAATTTGAAATTAGGGTTTGCTAATTAATTAAGCTTTACCCTAATTAATATTATAATTAATAGCACTAGAATATTATAATTATCCTTTAAGTTCCTAGATTAGGATTTTAAATTCCGGAAATATGAAATTAGGGTTTCCAGATCTGGTATCAGGGTTTTCTAATAATCAATTAGAGTTTCAAGTAATTCATTAGGATTTTCCCTGATAAATGACGTTTAAACCTTATACATAGCATTCGTATTCCCAAACTAAGGTTTCATACACCGAATTAGGGTTTTGAATTCCCGAAACTGAAATTAGGGTTTTCAGAACCGATTTCTAGGGTTTCTTATTATTCGCTAGGGTTTTCTAACAAAACGTTGACGTTCTTAATATATACCTAGGGTTTGTTACAAATATCGTTTATCTGGTCAACCCTTGACCCTTAACTACATATTGTACACATACATAACCATATTCACAGAACATATTCATGTATTCCCTTAATCCTGAATAATTCACCTAAATCCTTCACAGAATTTTGAAATCCTCAAAATTCATTCTCAAAAATATCAAACGCATACACTTATTTTGTGTCTAGGTTCTAATGTTGAACCTTAAATTAATAAATTAAAAATTTTCTAAATTCTCGGGTTGTCACATAATTTAATTACTCCTTTTATTAATTTAGTTAATAAATTACTTGTCACTTTACCACACTAGGCACGTCACATAACTTAATATAAGCTCATCTTTATTTCTACCATAATTCTCAATTACCAAATACAATATTCAATTTAATTGAATATTCAAATCCCATTTTATAAAAATATATATTTATATTCATATAAATATTCAACTTTTTTTATTTAATTATTAATATTATTCATGAAATTCACGGATATTACAACGCTTTTCCTGAGCCTCGCGGGATTAGTCTCCTCTTGAGTCTAGTAATCAGTCACCGACGAGTTAGCCTCCTAGTAGAGGAATCACATAACATACATTCACATACATTCATCGCGTCTCGCCGCATGCATTATGATGACATTGTGCGAAACACTAATATAAAGCATTGTAAAGAAGCATTCATTCACACACAAACATTGTAAAGAAAGCATTCATCACACACATGTAGATAAAAGGGAATTAAAAAGATTGAAATGTGGCTTAAGCCCTCTACTGTTTCTAGCAGAGTCGCCACATGTCAATGCTGGGAATTTTGCTTTTCCTAATGCTTGTTTCTACCCTTTGTCTTTTGTTTTGTTATTTTTTATTCAAGGGGTGAGTTTTAAGAAAAGACCGAAATTCATGTCGACGATTTTGAAAAGATTGATTTTAATGATTGGGCCGAATTAGACAGAGTCGCCAGTTGGTATGAGTTTAAATGGTTGTACCAACTCAACCGAATTTTCAATGTTTTCGCAATATGGCCCAATATGTGACTCCGTTTAATTATTTTGGAAACAGAGATTCATAGAGTTTGGGGGTTTGCTTAAGCGAGGTGAAGGTGTTAGGCAACCCCCCGACTTCCGTGAAACATGGTTAGCGCTATTTTTTCATTCCCTAAGCATGATGTGTGTATGTGTTTATGTGTGTGTATGTGATTTGAGCATTGAAAAGGTGCTTGAGTGCTTTATTTTGAAAGTACTGTTGTACTTCTTTGGACCAATGTACAAAGGGTTTGATTTAAAGAAAATTTCATTTTTAGACAACATATTAAAGTGATATTTTGAAAAGATGGTTTCAAACCATTCGCCAGATATGAATGGAGGCCCTTTAATACTTCCAATTTTACCTTGGACTAAGCCTTCTTTTAATCCTATAAGTTGTTTTGTTTGATTTTTATTAGGATGCAGAGCATCTTTAACGGGTGGTTTAGAACTCTAGGTTCTAATTGCTTGATTTTTTCATAAGTCTATCAATCCCAGCGCAATCTATATTTTATAAAATCAGCATTAATTTGATTTAAAAATTATGTTGAGTGATGAAATTGAAACTATGAACTATAAGGGTCAGGCTCCTTGTGTGACAGCCCCAAAATAGGTCCATTCCACCCAACCCATTCTGAGTTGTCAAATACATGACACAGAAATAACTACAACTTTATTATTACAACATATAAACTATTGCCGTCTAGACAATATCCACATACAAATAAATCCCCATCATAATTATTGATACATTATTTTATAAAAAATGGTGAGGACTACTAAACAACTCTCTCTAGAACCTTCATTACATCCCCCGGCTCGTACTCGCTACATTCTCGTCTCCTGAGAGGAAAAAATAGAACAACAAGAAAAAGGGTGAGCTCAACTAGCCCAGTAAAGAATATTATGACTAAAATAATGTACAACAAATTATTCTTAGTCTTCAATAGGGAAAAATCTGATAGAATACAATAGACAACAAGTTTTAGATCAACAACTGCAGCGAAAACAACAATTCATTAAAAGAGTTAAGTAGTGAATAAAATCTACTAACATCTATGAATTTAAAAGTCCATCATCAATATTTTATCCCTGTAACATCAATCAATATATATCTCAAATTAAATCAAATATTCATCTTTGCACTACAGGCCAAAGATATTCATCAGTTTGTCATGTTCATCTAAACACCTGTTCATCTTTGCACTACGGGCCAAAGATATTCATCAATTGTTCATGTTCATCTCAACACATGTACATCTTTGCACTACGGGCCAAAGATATTCATAATAAAATCAACCATCTTTAGGACTGAGGATGATGAAAAATATTTTAAAGGAAACGAATCCAGTGAAACAAAATAACAAGTATTAAGGATTCGTACTTTAAACAATCTGAGTTCAAAAATACTTCATAAATAATCAAACTGAAGTAAAATCAAGAATGATCAAAACATGGATACAATCAAAGCTAGTATCCAGAATAGATATTTTGGACAAAAAGAAGAAATTTCATTTTTCGATGAATAGTGTCGTATTCGTGAATAGTTCCGTATACGTGAATAGTGCCGTATACGTGAATAGTAACTCCAACACCAAAAGATAGAAATTTCACAAAAAAACATCTTCACGCTTCGTGAATAGTACTCGTGAATAGTAACTCGTGAATAGTAACTCATGAATAGTAACTCGTGAATAGTAACTCATGAATAGTAACCCCGAAATGAAAAAGTTCCAAATTTGATAAAAAGTTCCAACCAACATTTCAGCATAATGATATTGAAGAAATAATATCATTTGAGGAGAAAATAACATCCTTTACTATCCCTTACCTTGAAAGACAGTACCTCTGACTGGAATAACACTGAACGAACTTGCACCGTATAGCAATACTCAAAGTATACTCAAAATACTCACAAGAATACGCTCGATAATATAGAGAGAGAAAACTTCAGTTTCTGGTGTGATTTTTAATTCTAACCTAAGCACCTATTTATAGGAAATTGCTTAGAACACCAAAGTAGAAAATTTAATATAATATTAATATATATATAATCTTTTACGCCAACCCTTGAATCTGATTTTCAGCCATTGAACACATGCTCCCTTCTAGAAAAAAAAACGTTTTTCTTTTATAAAATAATTTAAACTTCCAAAAATTAATTATTTCGGAGCTTCGGAACTTCAATAATTCATAATAAATAGCCCTTTTGCTAGAAAATTCGAATCTCGCGAGTTTTTATAGGAAATTCAATTCTCTACAACTTTGCAGAAGAAAGTTTATCCAAATTCCAAACAGAAATTGACCGAAATCCACAAACGGACGATTTTACAGGCTATAGTCAAATTTTCAGTCAAGAAATAGGTCTACCGACACACAAAATCTGTTTTTAATATTTATTGTAACAAAAATACTCTTTCTCCTCATAAACTCATATATCCCACATTTATTGTAAAAATATCACCATTATTATATTATTAAAATATAATAATATATTTAAATGAATTATTTTATTAGAAAAAGATAAAATATTAATTTTCAACAATTGTCACATTAAAAATTTTCTCCATCTATATCCACATAAAATTAATATTTTCCTCATCGTATGAATCAATAATTAATTATTCACAAATAATATTACAGAATCACAATATTGGCAACCAGACCGTTCCCAGGAAAGAGGGGGCTTTCCAATAAGAATTTCTCCTTACTGGCGCGCAATTAGGTGACCAAACCTCTCCTTAGACAGAACTTTCTAGACATTGTCAATAATGTTATCTAATAATATTATTCAGATAATATGAATTATTGTTTCGATAATGAAAAATACTGTGTAATGACAACAACGGCAATATAAAATATCAAAGCAGCAATTATTGAATCAATAAAATAAAATACTGAACAGTAATTACTGTAACCATTATTGAGTAGTGCCTTCTCACGTAAGAATCAATAATTGGTGCAATACTGTGTCCTACTGTGCAACAACGCGTATTACTTTACTTTACCCATCGGGTATTCCGACAGTGTTAACAGTAACGATTACCCCGTTATTTATAAAAAAAACTTTAATTTGTCATTTTCTTCATCCGACAATTATTTTGTTACGGGGCCCACAAAAGACTGCGCCGTCGTACGAATATTCCCCGACAGAAAGAATATTCCACGACCAAACGAATATTTCCCGACAACAATGAGTATTTTATAACCACTTGTTTATTTTTGAAAAAAAATTCATATATCACCCTTAACTTTAACCTTCTATCAATTTAACTATTTACTGAATTGTAAATATAAGAAAAATTGAATACTTTTATTTCATAAAATTCGGGGTCTTACAATCTCCCCTCCTTATGAAATTTTGTCCCCAAAATTTACGTACCTGGTATTTCGAAAAGTTGAGAATACCTTGCTTTCATTTCAGATTCTATCTCCCGAGTCATTATGATTTCTCCATTACTCATCTCCAGTGATAACTTCATTTGCATTCCTCATTTGTTGGGAAGTCATGACAACCGCTATCCCTTGAACTACTCGGCTTTGACTTGTCTGGGGCAGCATTTGGCGTCATCACTACTGTTGGAACATACTTTTCTATAGGGAATATTCCTCCCTCAACTGCCTCTTCGTACTCCTGATTCATGATCTGAATCATCAATCTTCGATCCATATCAAATTCAGGTTGACCGCTCTGTACAGGGTAATTCAAAATTAGATGTTGAGTTCTCCCAATTGCTTTCCAAAAAGAGAAATTCATATCATCTATTTTAGCCTTCTTAGATCGAACATCTCTTTCCACAATATCCATGTGTCTTGTGGCTTTTACCCATGCATCACTTATTCTCACTCGTTCAGGTTTTTCTTCTTTCAGCTCAGATTCCATCTTTATCATCTTATACTCTGCCAAAGAATGCTTCTGTTCAAGCATCACATATCGGGTAACACAAGCTTGAATTGTTGCATCCTTTTGCTCCACGACTGCCTGCAATTCTTCAGTCTGCTCTTCTAACTCATGAATACGATTTTGTAATTCTACATTTTGATCATAAAATACTTCTAATAAACTCTCCTCAGGTACCTCTTCTTCCTCACTCTCAGCTGTTACCTCTGCGACTATCTCGAGTGCAACTATCAATTCTTCACTCACCACATGGATATCTCTAATTCTTTCTTCTGCTGACATCACAATATCATGATTAGTGATTAGAGGTATCCCCACAGTCTCATTCACTCCATTGTTAGCATTCTCAGCTGCCATCCTCAAATACTGCCATAAAATAAGGGTTAATTAAACAAATTAACATATCACATAATATCCATATATTATGACCGACCAACAATTAAGCTTAGGTAGGACACACTAGCGAATGATTTACTCATTTCTCCCCTCCTAGTTCCAATCCTGATCTCCACCTGAGATCATATCCCTAAGCTCTGATACCAACTGTGACAGCCCCAAAATAGGTCCATTCCACCCAACCCATTCTGAGTTGTCAAATACATGGTACAGAAATAACTACAACTTTATTATTACAACATATAAACTATTGCCGTCTAGACAATATCCACATACAAATAAATCCCCATCATAATTATTGATACATTATTTTATAAAAAATGGTGAGGACTACTAAACAACTCTCTCTAGAACCTTCATTACATCCCCCGACTCGTACTCGCTACATTCTCGTCTCCTGAGAAGAAAAAATAGAACAACAAGAAAAAGGGTGAGCTCAACTAGCCCAGTAAAGAATATTATGACTAAGATAATGTACAACAAATTATCCTTAGTCTTCAACAGGGAAAAATCTGATAGAATACAATAGACAACAAGTTTTAGATCAACAACTGCAGCGGAAACAATAATTCATTAAAAGAGTTAAGTAGAGAATAAAATCTACTAACATCTATGAATTTAAAAGTCCATAATCAATATTTTATCCCTGTAACATCAATCAATATATATCTCAAATCAAATCAAATATTCATCTTTGCACTACAGGCCAAAGATATTCATCAGTTGGTCATGTTCATCTAAACACCTGTTCATCTTTGCACTACGGGCCAAAGATATTCATCAATTGTTCATGTTCATCTTAACACCTGTACATCTTTGCACTACGGGCCAAAGATATTCATAATAAAATCAACCATCTTTAGGACTGAGGATGATGAAAAATATTTTAAAGGAAACGAATCCAGTGAAACAAAATAACAAGTATTAAGGATTCGTACTTTAAACAATCTGAGTTCAAAAATACTTCATAAATAATCAAACTGAAGTAAAATTCAAGAATGATCAAAACATGGATACAATCAAAGCTAGTATCCAGAATAGATATTTTGGACAAAAAGAAGAAATTTCATTTTTCGGTGAATAGTGTCGTATTCGTGAATAGTGCCGTATACGTGAATAGTGTCGTATACGTGAATAGTAACTCCAACACCAAAAGATAGAAATTTCACAAAAAACATCTTCACGCTTCGTGAATAGTACTCGTGAATAGTAACTCGTGAATAGTAACTCATGAATAGTAACTCGTGAATAGTAACTCATGAATAGTAACCCCGAAATGAAAAAGTTCCAAATTTGATAAAAAGTTCCAACCAACATTTCAGCATAATGATATTGAAGAAATAATATCATTTGAGAAGAAAATAACATCCTTTACTATCCCTTACCTCGAAAGACAATACCTCTGACTGGAATAACACTGAACGAACTTGCACCGTATAGCAATACTCAAAGTATACTCAAAATACTCACAAGAATACGTTCGATAATATAGAGAGAGAAAACTTCAGTTTCTGGTGTGATTTTCAATTCTAACCTAAGCACCTATTTATAGGAAATTGCTTAGAACACCAAAGCAGAAAATTTAATATAATATTAATATATATATATATATATATATATATATATATATATATATATATATATATATATATAATCTTCTACGCCAACCCTTGAATCTGATTTTCAGCCATTGAACACATGCTCCCTTCTAGAAAAAAAAATAAAAAAAACGTTTTTCTTTTATAAAATAATTTAAACTTCCAAAAATCAATTATTTCGGAGCTTCGGAACTTCAATAATTCATAATAAATAGCCCTTTTGCTAGAAAATTCGAATCTCGCGAGTTTTTATAGGAAATTCAATTCTCTACAATGTGACGCCCCCAAAATTAGGTATACATCACCCATCTTGAGTCGTCAGATACATGATACAGAATTCAAATACAACTTACTAATACCACTGTCGTGTATAATACGACAAAATACAACTGTGAGTTTGAATACAATAAATATCCACTAGAGATCATACAAACTCAAAAGGAGTCCTCAATACAATTATTGTCACACTATTTAACAGAATAGTGAGGACTACTAATACTATTCTCTGGTCCATCACTCCGTTCCCCGACTCGTCCCAGCTATATTCTCATTTCCTGAAGAGAACAGTGAAAGAAAGGGTGAGCTCAACTAGCCCAGTAAGAAATATTATGACTAAGATAATGCAGAATAAATTATCATTAGCCTTCAACAGTGTTAAACTGATAAAATACAATAAGCATCAAGTTTAACTACAGCGGAACCAGCAATCCATTAAAAGAGTCAAGTAGAAAATAAAATCTACTATCTTTTATGATTTAAAAGGTTTTTCATCATCGTTATAGCTGAGACTCAGCTTAATAAATATTCCACATCATCGAATCACCCCCGCACTACGGCCAAGGATATTCTTTAGTATCACGACCACAATTATTCATGCACTACGGCCAAGAATATTTGTGTATTCATTAATGGTCATGATCATGCCAACAACTGTCCATCAATGCACTACGGGCTAATGAGGATTTTTAATTTTTACATCACTTGTAATATTACGGTCATGATTACACCGAATAATCCCTGGTCATAATCATACCAAGTCCATCTATGCACTACAGGCCACAGATGACTTTCAACAAAATATAAACATGAGGATGATGACAATGATATAATCATTCAATAAAACAAGTTCAAGAATTATTTTATCCAGAAATTATTAACGTCCAAATTGTCAACACGATACTGTTTTGTGGTGTAAAATTCAAGAATGATTAGAAGAATATTTTCATGAAAGGATACTGGATGAAGCGCAAATATCAAGGATATTCTACTAATTTCATGGAGTATAGAAGTTAAAGTTTTAACCAACTGAGTATAATAAAGAATGAAATAACAAAAGAAATCACCATGCATGCGATAAACCGCACAGGCAGGTTATTCCAGCAGAATAATAATAACGGAACCAGGTCAGGTGAAATTCACACCGACAGGATGTTCCAACAGAATAATAAATAACGGAACCAGGTCCGGCGTAAAACGCACAGACAGGATATTCCAACAGAATAATAAAAAATGGAACCAGGTCCGGTGTAAAACACACAGACAGGATATTCCGACAGAAATATAAAGACAGGATATTAAATGGATGTCACCAAGTATAGGGTATTCCGCGTATACCGGTTATTCCAACAGAATAACAAAGAATGGAATAACATAAGGATTTCACCAAGTATAGGGTATTCTGCGTATACCGGTTATTCCAACAGAATAACAAAGAATAGAATAAGTTCTCTTCAAGAAGAAAGAATAACACCCCTTACTTTGTTTAGGAGATTGAATACTGCAGCAGTGTAATAACCGACTACTCTTCTTCTTTCTCTCTTATTCTCTCTATACTTTCTCTCTCTATAGCTTGAGCGAATTCGTGAAAAATAATGAAGCCCTAGGCCTCTATTTATAGAAGATTTCTAGCTTAGCACTTGTCATGTGAAAAGGAAAGTGGCTTGACGACTGGTGATGTGAAAAGAAAAGTGGTTTGACGCCTGTAATGTGAAACGGCAAGTGGTTCGACGCCTGTAATATGAAACGACAAGTGGTTTGACGTCTGGTAAAGGTAATTACTATTTACGAAGGTAATTACTATTGACGAAGGTAATTACTATTTACGAAGGTAATTACTATTGACGGGGGTAATTACTATTTATGAAAATAATTACTATTTACGAAAATAATTACTATTTACGAAGGTAATTACTATTTACGAAGGTAATTACTATTTACGAAAGTAATTACTATTTATGAAAGAGACTCTTAGATGATGACATATGGCCCCCCATAAATAATTAAACTTACCACAAACGTCTAATAATAGACTCTTTATATACATCAAGGATTGAATAAAAATTACCAGAAATCATTTTATTTTATTTTTAATCAACACATATTTAATCTTTCAAAATTTATTAATCATTTATAACTTGTCGTCTCAATTATTGTTTAGATAATATAATATATTATACAGATGATACTGTGACAATAATTGAATCAATAATATAAGAGATATGATGCAGCAATTACTGTAGCAATAATTGAGTATAGCTAAGTGACTTCTCACGTAAGCATCAATAATCAATACCGTGTGCTACTATACAACAACGCGTATTACTGTACTTTTACTACCGAGTAGTTCAACAGTTTTAACGGTAACACCTCCGCCATTATTTTATAGAAAGATAATTTTGTCGCTTTCTAACTACGACAATACTTCCGTTGTGGGGTCCACTAATGATTGTGCCGTCGTACGAATATTCCCCGACAAAAAGAATATTCCCCGACCAAACGAATATTTTATTACAACTTGCGTACTTTGCAAAATTTATAAATATTACCCACAACTATATATTTTATCAAATTTATTCCATAATATTCAAAAATAATAATTATGAAAATTCATCTTTATTTATAAAAACTGGGGTCTTACAACCTCCCCTTCTTATGAAATTTCGCCCTCGAAATTAGGGTACGTACCTGGTATGTCAAAGAGGTAAGGATACCTTGATTTCATTTCAGATTCTAACTCCCAAGTCATTTCCTCAACATCGTGGTTTCTCCACAAAACTTTGACTTGAGGTATAACCTTGGAGCGTAGAATATGTTCCTTCTTATCCAAGATTTGAACAGGAATCTCTTCATACGTCAAATCTTCCGCTATTTCGTTCGGTTCTAACTCAATAATGTGGTTCGGGTCTTTCACATATTTACGTAACATGGATATGTGAAAAACGTTATGAACACGAGACATACTTGGCGGTAAAGCGAGTCTATAGGCTACCGTTCCTATTCGATCGAGGATTAAAAATGGACCGATAAATCGAGGATTGAGTTTTCCTCTCTTTCCAAATCTTGTAACTCCTTTCCATGGAGTAACACGTAACAACACATGATCTCCTATATTGAATTCCACGTCCTTTCGATGAAGATCAACATAACTCTTTTGTCGACTTTGTGAGGTTTTTATACGTTGTCGGATCGTTTGAATATTTTCCGTAGTCATACGTACCAACTCCAGTCCCAACAACGTTGCTTCACCCACCTCATCCCAGCATACTGGAGAACGACACATTCTTCCATACAACGCTTCGAATGGAGCCATGCCAATACTTTCTTGATAACTGTTGTTGTAGGAAAACTCCACCAATGGTAAGAACTTGTCCCAACTTCCCTTGAAATCAAGGACACAGAGTCTTAATAGATCTTCAAGAGTTTGAATAGTTCTCTCCGACTGTCCGTCCGTCTGAGGATGATATGCCGAGCTAAATCGTAAGTCTGTACCCATAGCTTTTTGCAAACTAACCCAAAATCGTGAAGTAAATCTTGGGTCTCGATCAGAAACTATGGATACCGGCATACCATGCAGTCTTACAATCTCGTTTATGTACATACGAGCAAGACGTTCAAGTGTATAAGTTTCTCGTATCGGTAAGAAATGAGCAGACTTGGTCAATCTATCAACAATGACCCAAATCGCATCTATGCCTTGAGAAACCTTAGGAAGACCGGTAACGAAATCCATGGTAATGTGCTCCCACTTCCATTCTGGAATTTCAAGTGGTTGCAATGGACCTTTTGGTACTTGATGCTCCGCTTTAACTCGTTGACAAGTTAGACACCTTGAGATAAACAACGCTATCTCTATCTTCATATTGCTCCACCAAAATGTATGACGAATATCATGATACATTTTGGTACTCCCAGGATGGATTGCAAACGGTGTATTGTGCGCCTCCATCATGATTTTATACTTTAAATCAGGGTTGTTAGGAACACAAAGTCTGGAGTTGACTCGAAGTATTCCTTCTTCATCGATTCTTGCTTCCGGCATAGCACCCTCTTGCACTTTCTTCCTCATACGCATCAGCTCCAGGTCTGTAGCTTGAGCGGTTTTAACTTTATCGATTAAAGTTGGTTCTACTCGTATATTCGCCATCGTCACATGCGTCCCTGGAGACTTTAACTCTATCTCCATCCTTTGCAAGTCACACAAAATGGGCCCTTGCGTTGACAATATCGCACTCGTACTTGCATGTGATCTTCTACTCAATGCGTCAGCTACCACGTTTGCTTTTCCAGGATGGTATTGGATGGTATGATCATAATCTTTCAACAGTTCAAGCCAACGTCGTTGTCGCATGTTGAGTTCCTTTTGAGTGAAGAAATATTTGAGGCTTTTATGATCCGTAAAGATCTCCACTTTCTCCCCATACAAGTAATGCCTCCAAATTTTAAGTGCAAAAACAACAGCTGCTAACTCTAGATCATGAGTAGGATAATTCTTCTCATACTCTTTGAGTTGTCGCGAGGCATAGGCTATGACTTTTCCATGTTGCATGAGAACACATCCCAGTCCTTTGCCCGAAGCATCACTGTAGATGACAAATCCCTCCGAGCCAGATGGTATTGTTAGAACAGGTGCTGAAATGAGTCTCTTCTTGAGTTCTTGAAAACTCTTCTCACATTCTTCGCTCCAACCGAACTTTGTATCTTTCCGAGTCAGCTGAGTCAATGGAGTAGCGATTCGAGAAAATCCTTCCACGAATCTCCGATAATAATCAGCTAAACCGAGAAAGCTACGTACTTCGGTCACTGATTTAGGTTGCTCCCAGCTTTGAATAGCTTCAATCTTTGCTGGGTCAACAGATATTCCATAACTTGATACCACGTGCCCAAGGAATGCTACTTCCTCAAGCCAGAACTCGCATTTCTTCAACTTGGCATAAAGCTTATATTCACGAAGCTTTTGGAGTGTCAGCCTCAAGTGTTGCTCATGATCTTCACGGCTTTTGGAATAAATAAGGATGTCATCAATAAAGACGACCACAAAGTGATCCAAATATTCCTTGAATACTCGGTTCATCATATCCATGAAGGCAGCAGGAGCATTAGTCAATCCAAAGGACATGACTAGGAATTCATAATGCTCGTACCGAGTTCTGAAAGCCGTCTTTGGAATGTCATCGGTTCTAATCTTCAATTGGTGATACCCGGAACGAAGATCGATCTTTGAAAAGAATTTGGCTCCTTGCAACTGGTCAAACAAGTCATCAATACGTGGCAATGGATACCTATTTTTGATGGTGACATGATTCAACTCCCGATAATCAATACAAAGTCGCATACTCCCATCTTTCTTCTTCACGAATAGAACAGGAGCACCCCAAGGAGAAGTACTAGGACGAATAAAGCCAATGTCTAACAATTCCTGCAGTTGGGTTTTTAACTCCTGAAGTTCAATAGGAGCCATTCGATATGGGACTTTAGAAATGGGTTTTGTACCGGGTTCAAGGTCGATACAAAATTCAATCTCACGCTCTGGGGGTAGACCAGGAAGTTCTTCGGGGAATACGTCAGGAAATTCATTAACAATAGAAATATCGTTCAAAACTGACGTATTTTTGTTTAAATCTGTGACATGAGCTAAGAAAGCTTGACATCCGTTTTTCAATAAATGAATAGCTTTATGGCTTGAGATGACCGTGATTGATTTTAATGGTTTGGTCGCTTGAATTCGCATAATAGGTTGATTAGGAATATGAAAGCTAACAACCTTATGGAAATAATCAATTTTTGCATGATGAGTAGTTAACCAATCAATCCCTAGAATCACGTCAAATGCAAGTATTTTCAATGAAATAAGATCTACAGGTAATGTGAGGGTACCGATTTGAACCAAACAAGACTTATAAACAGTGGATGTAATGAAGGTTTCTCCTAACGGAGTTTCCACAGATAAGTCAAAGTCTAATTTCTCCGGAGTCAAATTTAATCGATGAGCGCAAGTAGGAGAAATAAAAGAATGGGTAGAACCGGTATCAAATAAAGTATAGACTTCGTTAGAGTTTATGATAAGCTTACCCGTGATGACCTCATTCGGGTTCCTTGCTTTTTGGGAGGTCACAACAAACGCTCTCCCTTGCACTACCGGCTTTGACCTTTCTGGGACGGCCTTTGGTGCCTCCATCCTAGCTGAATTTGTCTTTGGTAAACGACAAAATCGGGCTAAGTGACCTTCTCGTCCACAATTATAACATGCTTTGGACGGCATCGCGCAATTTGGACTGATGTGTCCCTCCCCTCCGCATTTGAAGCATATGATAGGTGGCCTTTCTCCTTCCTTAACAACGAGTGCTGGTGCTGACGTCTTTCCATCATTGTTGAATCTCCTCTTCTTGAAATGTCCATTCTTATTGTTTTAGCCCTGATTACCACCGAAGTGGTTACCATTTCTGGCTTGCTGATTCCCTCCACGCTTGTTGTCACCGCTTCGATGACCACTCTCGCTGGTATTATAATTTTGCCGGCTGCTCTCTTTTAGTTGAGTTGACTCGTTATCGCGCTCCACTAACTGAGCCCTATTTACAACATCTGAATACAAACACAGTTTATGAGAAATAAGATGTTGACGTATCTCCGGCCTCAAACCTCTTAAAAACATTCGCGCCATTCTCTCTTCATTATCCACCAAGTGGGATGCAAACCGTGATAACTCCGCAAATTTTGCCTCGTATTGCGACACGGTCATATTATTTTGTTCCAACTTAATAAACTCCACCTCCTTCATGTGGCGAATACTTTCGGGAAAGTATTTATCGTTGAACAGCTCCTGGAACTTCTCCCAAGATATCTTCAGTACAGCAGGTTGAGTACGTTTTACCGATTCCCACCAATAATCTGCCTCTCCGCGCAACATAAAGGCGGCAAAGGGAACCTTTTGCTCCTCGGAGCATCCCAAGACATCAAATATCTTGGTCATCTGCTTTATCCATGTTTCCGTCATAAGTGGTTTTGGCTCTCCCTTAAACTCCGGTGGTCCCAGCTCCTTGAATTGTTTAGCGGTGACCGCCCGAGAGTTTCCCGTGTTTCCATCTACGTTTTGGACAGGAGTTGCTCTCGTCTGCTGTTGCATGAATTGCATAAAACCTCTGAACATTTGATCATTCGTCATTTGGTCAGTGTTGTTGTTTGCATGAGGATTTTCGCCTTCCTGATGTACATTATCCTGATTATTGATATGTGGTGAATCAACGATCGCCTGTGCTCCATTGCCAATCTCAACATTCCCAGATGTCATTTTCAGATACTGCCACAAAACAAAAGGTTAATTGACATGTAACATATTATCCCTATATTCTGACCGACCAATAAAATAGCACATAAACTTAGGTAGGTCATACTAGCGAAGGAATTTCCCGTCTCTCCCCTCCTAGTACTATTCTCACATCTTAGCCAGGGATCATATCCCTAAGCTCTGATACCAACTGTGACGCCCCCAAAATTAGGTATACATCACCCATCTTGAGTCGTCAGATACATGATACAGAATTCAAATACAACTTACTAATACCACTGTCGTGTATAATACGACAAAATACAACTGTGAGTTTGAATACAATAAATATCCACTAGAGATCATACAAACTCAAAAGGAGTCCTCAATACAATTATTGTCACACTATTTAACAGAATAGTGAGGACTACTAATACTATTCTCTGGTCCATCACTCCGTTCCCCGACTCGTCCCAGCTATATTCTCATTTCCTGGAGAGAACAGTGAAAGAAAGGGTGAGCTCAACTAGCCCAGTAAGAAATATTATGACTAAGATAATGCAGAATAAATTATCATTAGCCTTCAACAGTGTTAAACTGATAAAATACAATAAGCATCAAATTTAACTACAGCGGAACCAGCAATCCATTAAAAGAGTCAAGTAGAAAATAAAATCAATTATCTTTTATGATTTAAAAGGTTTTTCATCATCGTTATAGCTGAGACTCAGCTTAATAAATATTCCACATCATCGAATCACCCCCGCACTACGGCCAAGGATATTCTTTAGTATCACGACCACAATTATTCATGCACTACGGCCAAGAATATTTGTGTATTCATTAATGGTCATGATCATGCCAACAACTGTCCATCAATGCACTACGGGCCAATGAGGATTTTTAATTTTTACATCACTTGTAATATTACGGTCATGATTACACCGAATAATCCCTGGTCATAATCATACCAAGTCCATCTATGCACTACAGGCCACAGATGACTTTCAACAAAATATAAACATGAGGATGATGACAATGATATAATCATTCAATAAAACAAGTTCAAGAATTATTTTATCCAGAAATTATTAACGTCCAAATTGTCAACACGATACTATTTTGTGGTGTAAAATTCAAGAATGATTAGAAGAATATTTTCATGAAAGGATACTGGATGAAGCGCAAATATCAAGGATATTCTACTAATTTCATGGAGTATAGAAGTTAAAGTTTTAACCAACTGAGTATAATAAAGAATGAAATAACAAAAGAAATCACCATGCATGCGATAGACCGCACAGGCAGGTTATTCCAGCAGAATAATAATAACGGAACCAGGTCAGGTGAAATTCACACCGACAGGATGTTCCAACAGAATAATAAATAACGGAACCAGGTCCGGCGTAAAACGCACAGACAGGATATTCCAACAGAATAATAAAAAATGGAACCAGGTCCGGTGTAAAACACACAGACAGGATATTCCGACAGAAATATAAAGACAGGATATTAAATGGATGTCACCAAGTATAGGGTATTCCGCGTATACCGGTTATTCCAACAGAATAACAAAGAATGGAATAACATAAGGATTTCACCAAGTATAGGGTATTCCGCGTATACCGGTTATTCCAACAGAATAACAAAGAATAGAATAAGTTCTCTTCAAGAAGAAAGAATAACACCCCTTACTTTGTTTAGGAGATTGAATACTGCAGCAGTGTAATAACCGACTACTCTTCTTCTTTCTCTCTTATTCTCTCTATACTTTCTCTCTCTATAGCTTGAGCGAATTCGTGAAAAATAATGAAGCCCTAGGCCTCTATTTATAGAAGATTTCTAGCTTAGCACTTGTCATGTGAAAAGGAAAGTGGCTTGACGACTGGTGATGTGAAAAGAAAAGTGGTTTGACGCCTGTAATGTGAAACGGCAAGTGGTTCGACGCCTGTAATATGAAACGGCAAGTGGTTTGACGTCTGGTAAAGGTAATTACTATTTACGAAGGTAATTACTATTAACGAAGGTAATTACTATTTACGAAGGTAATTACTATTGACGAGGGTAATTACTATTTATGAAAATAATTACTATTTACGAAAATAATTACTATTTGCGAAGGTAATTACTATTTATGAAAGTAATTACTATTTATGAAAGAGACTCTTAGATGATGACATATGGCCCCCCATAAATAATTAAACTTACCACAAACGTCTAATAATAGACTCTTTATATACATCAAGGATTGAATAAAAATTACCAGAAATCATTTTATTTTATTTTTAATCAACACATATTTAATCTTTCAACAATTATTAATCATTTATAACTTGTCGTCTCAATTATTGTTTAGATAATATAATATATTATACAGATGATACTGTGACAATAATTGAATCAATAATATAAGAGATATGATGCAGCAATTACTGTAGCAATAATTGAGTATAGCTAAGTGACTTCTCACGTAAGCATCAATAATCAATACCGTGTGCTACTATACAACAATGCGTATTACTGTACTTTTACTACCGAGTAGTTCAACAGTTTTAACGGTAACACCTCCGCCGTTATTTTATAGAAAGATAATTTTGTCGTTTTCTAACTACGACAATACTTCCGTTGTGGGGTCCACCAATGATTGTGTCGTCGTACGAATATTCCCCGACAAAAAGAATATTCCCCGACCAAACGAATATTTTATTACAACTTGCGTACTTTGCAAAATTTATAAATATTACCCACAACTATATATTTTATCAAATTTATTCCATAATATTTAAAAATAATAATTATGAAAATTCATCTTTATTTAAAAAAACTGGGGTCTTACATACAACTTTGCAGAAGAAAGTTTATCCAAATTCCAAACAGAAATTGACCGAAATCCACAAACGGGTGATTTTAAAGGCTATAGCCAAATTTTCAGTCAAGAAATAGGTCTACCGACACACAAAATCTGTTTTTAATATTTATTGTAACAAAAATACTCTTTCTCCTCATAAACTCATATATCCCACATTCATTGTAAAAATATCACCATTATTATATTATTAAAATATAATAATATATTTAAATGAATTATTTTATCAGAAAAAGATAAAATATTAATTTTCAACAATTGTCACATTAAAAATTTTCTCCATCTATATCCACATAAAATTAATATTTTCCTCATCGTATGAATCAATAATTAATTATTCACAAATAATATTACAGAATCACAATATTGGCAACCCGGCCGTTCCCAGGAAAGAGGGGGCTTTCCAATAAGAATTTCTCCTTACTGGCGCGTAATTAGGTGACCAAACCTCTCCTTAGACAGAACTTTCTAGACATTGTCAATAATGTTATATAATAATATTATTCAGATAATATGAATTATTGCTTCGATAATGAAAAATACTGTGTAATGACAACAACGGCAATATAAAATATCAAAGCAGCAACTATTGAATCAATAAAATAAAATACTGAACAGTAATTACTGTAACCATTATTGAGTAGTGCCTTCTTACGTAAGAATCAATAATTGGTGCAATACTGTGTCCTACTGTGCAACAACGCGTATTACTTTACTTTACCCATCGTGTATTCCGACAGTGTTAACAGTAACGATTACACCGTTATTTATAAAAAAAACTTTAATTTGTCGTTTTCTTCATCCGACAGTTATTTTGTTACGGGGCCCACAAAAGACTGCGCCGTCGTACGAATATTCCCCGACAGAAAGAATATTCCACGACCAAACGAATATTTCCCGACAACAATGAGTATTTTAGAACCACTTGCTTATTTTTGAAAAAAAATTCATATATCACCCTTAACTTTAACCTTCTATCAATTTAACTATTTACTGAATTGTAAATATAAGAAAAATTGAATACTTTTATTTCATAAAATTCGGGGTCTTACACCTTGTGCGCATATAAGCTATCTAAGTGAGCCAGAGCACCCACAAACCATGATTTCACTATTTTGGGCCCATAAATTTGGATACCATTTTAAGGCCAAGATTACAAATACAATGGATTGCAAGTTAACTGTACAACTTTAACAAGTCCATCACGGGAACCGAATCTAGATCCATTGATTGCTAGGCTCACATAATATCATTTAAAGCTTACAATATGTATATTTCAGCATAATATATACACATAACTTAAAACTTCGCTAAACAATGAATTTATTGATCAAATCCATGTATGCGAAAATAAGTTTCCCGCGTCCTCTAGATACAGATCTAGGGTCATGTGGTTACTAAATAAATATAAAACTTGAAAGTAAACTAGATCTAACTAGATCTTAGCCAATCTAGCTCAAAGGTTAAAGTTTTACAACTTTTGAACCGATTGAAAGCTAGATCTAGTCAATACACTTTAAAATTGACTATTTACGTGAAATGGATGATTAAAACTTAGATCTATGCACAACCATGCAGTATATATATAACCTTTATATATATATTAAAGCACTAAATAAGCATAGATCTGAAAAGATCTTACAATATGACGCTAGAACTGCACAATGAACGGCTAGAAGCTTTCAAAACTTGATTTCAATTGGTTAAAAATCGATATAACAGAGTTTATAAGTATATAAGTTTATGAAACTGAGATTTACAAAGTTTGAGATGAAGAAATGCTCCCTTTCTCTCCATAACTCTCGGATTCTCTCTTTAGAAATTTTCTCTCTCTAGATCTTTGAAAAGTGAGTTGGGGGTCTGATATTTAAAGACTTGGCCAGCCGCGAGTCTACCTGTGGCAGCAGTAGGTAGACCTACGGTTGTGCTAGGTGTGTCGTGCCACCTTGAAGTTTGTTCATTCGATCGTTGCGCTGTCTGCTGAAACCTTCATATCTTGCAAACTAGGGATCGTATGGAGGTGTGCCATACCTTTCTGGAAATCTCTTTCCGAGAGCTACGTAATGACACTGGGTTTGCCCTATTTTGAATCCGAGAAGAGAAGATATTTTTGTGACCAGAATAACATCTTTAGGTCTCCACAGGTAGTCCATTGATCTGTTTTGCGTAGTTTGTACTCGAAATTGCTGTGGTGGCTCTTGTAACCTTATCCACAGCTGGACGATTGTTCTTTATGTTGACTGTTGAGTTGTTAACATTTACATCTTTTCCCTCCAGGGGCTGATGTGGCTTTTGGTTGTCCCACGGGGTTGTCTCCGGGGTTTGACTACTGTTGCTTCTGTTCCTCAGGGTTGTCTCAGAGGATTGATTTGATGTTCCACGGGACTGTGTCCGCGGTTTAATGTTGTATTCCTCCAGGGTTGTCTCTAGGGTGTAAAAAGACATTTTTGCCTTCCTGCATGGTTAGTAATAGGAAAACGAAATTTCGAGTGTCTACAATAGATCTAGTGATAAACTTGATCTTTACTTATATATATATATATATATATATATATATATATATATATATAATAATCGATAAAATAGATTGATCTATAAATAAACAAAAAGTATATGTATAAAGATGGAAACTTTAAATATATCTAAACACAATATTTAACAAGATCTAGTAGATATAGTAGATATACAATTAATGTACAAAAGATTCGATTTTTCACCTTGGAAAACGAAGAAACAAGCTTCTTTGTTCTTTGCTTTTACTCTACACTATATCACTCAAGTATATAAGAGATCTAATTATATAATATTAGATCTATATTGAATCTATTGGATTTTTGATGCTATACTCGAGCTCCTTCTCTCTCTAGATGATGTTATCTCTTTCTAAAAATGAGTTATCATTCCTTTAAATAAGTTATTGATGCCCCCTTTATAGAGCCTGAAGCCAGCGCAGGTAAACTTTTGGCTAGCCACGGTTGCTCATGCGGTTGGACCTTGTGGGTCCCACAACCTCAAAGTTCATGCCTTTTGTTGCTTCGCGATTTACTGAAACGTCTATATCTTTCAATCTAGGAATAGTTGGGAGATGTATCATACCATTATGAAAAACTCTTTCCGAGAGCTACGCAATGACTTTAAGTTTGACTAGTTTCGGATCCGAGAAGATGAATCGAAAAGAAGAAAAATATCTTCTTGAATTGGGGGGGGGGGGCAATCAACTGGTTCGCCTTGAGTAGTCTGCGAGTTGAGGATTACTGTGGTGACTTCTTATGACCTCATCCTTAGCTTCGTGATCCTTTCTTGAACATGATGTTGTCAGAATGAAATTATGCTTTTGCCCTCCTGCATTGTTAAAAAAAGAGAAAGCACAATTTCAGGTGTCTACAGACTATAGTTGGGTTTCTCTCCCTTGTATTCAATTGCTAATGTTGCATTTGGATAGAATGAATGGAATGTGGGATGGAATAGAATGATTTTAAGGTATTTTAAGTGTATATTTGGTTATTATTGGTGGTGGATATTGTTATATAATGACAAAATTATCATATATATCCATTCTATTGGAATGTATTGTATTCTATATTTTCCACATGGAATAAAAAAAATAAAGGGATGTAATGAATTTTCATTCAATTGAAATGATTTATCATCCAAAATGATCATCAAATACATTATTTTTATTTTATATCTTCTTCTATTCCATTCCCTCGATTCAAACGTAGCATAAAAGTAGTTTATATGTTGCAATACATGATTAACAAGTACTCTCTTCGTATTTTGCCAACGAAGCAGAGAGTATAAGCTATGACAATTATTCAACAAATTTGCAACAACGGGTACCTGTGCCTCACACGTGTTATAACTTATTCTAATTAATGAGTTAACTCAAATGGTCATATTCTAATTAATGAGTTAACTCGGAATATGATTGTTGGTTGTACTTTTATATATAAGGTATAGATTTATTCAAATCTATTTGTCTTTTTTTTCATTTTGATACTATTTTCATCTTATTTTTTTAATACTAACTTCATTTAAATTTATAATTTTTTTTATTGAAAACTACATAACATACATTGAAAAAAATAATAATACTATTAACTTTGACATTAAAAGCACAATTATACTCTTTTTTCCTCTCTTTTTTCTCTCTTTTATTATTTCAAGAAAGAGTTAGTAGATTAATTAAAACAAAAAAAATGATAATATAATGGTAATTAAGATATTTTATTATTCTAAGAAAGAGTTAGTAGATTAATTAAAAAAAATGATATGAGAATAGTAGCTAAGATGAATAATTTGAAGATAAATTTATTTTCTTAATAAGTGTGTATTTTTAAATTAGAACAAATAAATTTAGACGGAGGAAATACTTTTTATGCCACTAACAATCTAGTCTCATACCTTAATCCTGATTCAATCGTACCCACAGTAACAACCTTTAATTCTTAAATTTACATGTTACATAATAATCCTTCACAATTCTTAATAATAATTAAAATGAGCAATTTGAAAATAATTTTTTTAATAAACGTGTATTTTTGAATTAAAACAACTAAACTTGAACATAGAAAGTATTTTTTATATATTATTAATAGTGTAATCCCATACTTTAATTCCTTAAACGAACTTGCCCATAACTTATTGACTGAATGACACTTCTATCCTTTCATGTTGTCACTCACTTTTAAAATCGTTCCTAAAATTTATTTTTTGGCAATTAGGTCCTTAAAGTGGTATTTTTTGGCATTTCTGTTCCTTCTACCCCATTTGACCCTAACTTGACCCATTTTGACCAAACTCAACTTAGTTTGACCCTACCCCAATTTTTAATATTTTAAAATAAATTAATTATTTTAAAACTAGTTATTTTTAATATTTTTTAAAAATATTTTATTTTAAATATAAAAAAATTACTATTTTAAAAATAATATATTATTTTAAAATATTAAAAATAAGTAATATTTTAAAATTAATATTTTCCTTAAAAAAATTTAAAATAATAAGTATATTTAATATTTTAAAATAAATTATTTTTTTAAATAATTATTTTTTAAATATTTTTTTAAAGAAAATAATAATTTTAAAATAATACTTATTTTTAATATTTTAAAATAAAATATTATTTTTAAAATAAAATTTTTTTATATTTAAAATAAAATATTATTTTTAAAAACTTATAAAAAATAATTGTTATTCTAAGGAAAAAATATTAGAAACTTTTATTTTTTTAAAAAAATGAGTAAAGTTTCATAAAATATAGATCCAGAAAAATTACATAAGAAAATAAGAATTTTTTTAAAAAAAAAAAAGTAGATTTTTTTTCATTTTTTATGTAAAACTTTATTTTTAGAAAAAAGAAGTTAATATCTTTACCATTATTATATGTATTCTTAATATTAGATTTTTTAAAAAAAAAACCAAAAATAGAAATTAGAATATAAAAAATAGTAAAAGATGTTGCGAATTGCATATTTAAACTTGATGTTGAAATTATATAATTGTGCATGCATCATTCACATTGTAAAGTCTTTTTTAAGATCACATGTACAAGGACTTAGAATAAAGATCAAAATTGTTAGGTTGATCTAAGCTGAATGTTTATCTTCTTGTAAGATATATTGTAATAGAAAAATCAAACTTGTTGGGTTGATCTTATGAGTTGTAATAGATAGGCAGAAAAAAATTGTGGAGATTGCAGAAGCCAGAATCGTTGTTTGCTGAGCAAGCCTATCAGAATCGTGAAGCAATTTACCGAGTGCCTGTCAAGTCAAGTCAAAATCGTAGGCACTGCTCTAGATCGTGAAGTCCTCAAAGCATCAAGATTGTAGTCAGTCAAACGCTGTCAAAACTAAGGCAAAATTGTAGAGTAATCTATGATTCTCATCAGAGGTTGACAAGTATAAATCACATGGAAGCACTTATCATTAGACCACGATCGTAGTGCTCATCGGTAAGCATCAAAATAGTTGAAGATCGAGTATGATAAACAAAATTGCCTGACATCATCAACTGACATTTGAACTTTAATATGATTGAGAAACCCAATACCCTCAGTAACATCCTTGGTTAAATCAAGGAATCAAAAAGTAAGAAGAAATATGTCTACCAACTAGTCTGCTGATAGTGACATTTCAGAGGTGTTAAGTGAGAAAGCAGACTGCTGTGTCAAACAAGTCAAAAAAAAGCTTTCACATCATCCCAAGATGTCAACATCAAAGTGCTCAGAATGCCCGAAGCATTAAATGCTCAAACGGAAGCTTCTTAATGACAAGATTTCAAAAGTTCCTATATAAGGCTAACAGATTAAAGATGCCATTTAAGCAAGAAACAAGAATGAAAATGAAAATCACAAGAACATCTGACAAAGTTTCACTCCACGATTTAGTAAAATCTTGCTTCACTACTAAGTTCATCAGAACTTGGACTTAAGGAAACTTAGTAGCACAACAACAACAACCTCAACTACAATCATTGCAGAGCTGCCAAACCTGCTAGATTTGAAGAGTACTTAGTGTACTAACATTCCAAGTCTATTAGGCTTGAAGAGTTCTTTGTGAACTAGCTTTCAAAGACTGCTAGTCTTAAAGGAATCTTTGTGATTCAAAGCTTGTCAAATATCCTTAGTAGATTTCCTGCTTGTTGAAGAAGAAGAGTGAAGTAGGAGTCTTGAGTACTCTGAACCACTTATGTGACGCCCCCAAAATAGGTATACACAATCCATTCTGAGTCGCCAGATACACTGTACAAAATTCAAATACAAACTTCATTTATACAACTGTTGAACTGTCGTGGCAAATACGATAATACATAAGCTATGAGTTTCAATACAAATATTTTTACGTATATAATATGAGAATATTCATACTCAAATTATTACAATGCCATATAAAGTACATCAGCAAATATTTCAAGTCTCCAAAGGGACACGAGAAGATTTATGTCCTCCTTATTCTAATGGAGTGCATTTTTGACGCTTCCAAAGTTGGGTTCTCATCACCCTATTGTTGTTCACCAGAATTAATTATTAAGTGATGTATAATATACGACACACCCATCTTAGGTCCTTAATGCAATTATATATTGCATGTCATGCAGTTTTATAATGTATTGAGAAACTTCCACAGTCTCGGACAATCACATTATTCCCCTGTTATTTCCGCTAGACCTAGCTACACTCTTAATACCTGAAAAGAATTGTGAAGCAAAAGGGTGAGCACAAATAGCCCAGTAAATAATATTATGACTAAGATAATTAATTTATCAATAGCCTTCATCAGTAATAAATAAGATATTTAGAAATATGGTAGATGATAAAAGTTTTCAACCATAATTGCAGCGGAATCAACAATCCATTAAAATAGTCAAGTAGAACATAATGTCTACTATCTCCTCCAAATTAAAAGTCCATTATTAATATTTCATTACTGTAATACCCATCAACAGTTCTTTGTTGTGCCCAAGACAAAGAGAACTTTAATCACCTGTCTTCACCTGAACCACCAAAGATTATAGTTAAATTCACAATTCATGTTTATAATCATGTAAATCAAAAGTTTCTCCTTGCCACAAAGGCTTAAAAGAATGTTCACTAAATATCCTTACCCTAAAGGCTAAAGACGTTCAAATGTAATAACAATGATGATACCAATCAGTTGTCTATCTTTGCACTACGAGCAAAAGATATTCAACTATAAAACCAATGGTTATGATCATGCCAATCAATTGTCTGTTAGTGAACTACGACCAAAGACATTCAATTATAAGACCAATGGTCATGATCCTTCCAAACACATCATCGAATTATCCATGCACTACGGGCCAAGGATATTCGTTAGTATCACCAGTGGTAATGATCATGTCATAGACCTGTCCATCTTTGCACTACGGGCCAATGATGACTTTTACCACATCATTTGTAACATTACAGGTCATGATTATACTGATACATAATTCCTACTTATAATCATACCGATCAACAGTCCATCTATGCCGTACGGACCAAAGATAACTTTCATTACAAAATAAGCATGAGGATGCTGACAATGATATAAACATTTAATTAAATGAGATCTAGGATACATTTTAAAGATTTATAATTTAATTTATCTAGAGTTTAAGAATGTCCAAATTGTCAACATGATACTACTTTTTGGAGTAAAATTCAAGAATAATATTCATGTATCAAAAATAATTTGGACATCAAATAAATCAATTTTTGTCATGAATAGTACCCCGAGTGAATAGTATTTTGTGAATAGTGTCGTACGTATAAAAAGTACCATACGTATAAATAGTGTCGTACGTATGAATAATGTCGTATGTATGAATAGTACCCATAAATGGTACTCTGGCATGAAAATATTAAAATTTAACAAGAATATTCAGAAAAATATTTCAGTGGAACGATACTAGATGAAACACAAATTTAAAGGATATTCTACTAATTTCAAAGACTATAGAAGCAATACTTATAAACATAAGTGTAGAATTAGGAATATGAAACGAAATAATATTACTTACATACTACAAAGTATGGAATAAAATATTATTTCTTACGAATATTGAACAAAAATAATATCCCTTACAACTGTTGAACGAAAATAATATTCCTTACGAATATTGAACGAAGGAAATATTCCTTGCGAATATTGAACAAAAATAAAATTCCTTACAAATACGAAAAATAATATCGTAAGCGAATATGAAATAAATAATACCCCTTACCTTAAAAAGAGAGCAATTCTAACTGGTATAGCAGAGATACTCTTGAAGAAAAATTTGCACTATTTGCTACACTCAAAGTTTCCTTAACTCAAAAGAAATATGCTCAATAGTATAGAATAAGAATTCTCTAATTCTTGTGTTATTTTCTTTTCTAAACTGAGCATCCTATTTATAGGATAATGACATGATACTATTTAGAAAATAAAATCACGGGTAAACAGTAAAACTTTCATGGGGGCGAATTCGATGAATTAGTTGATTTTTTTTATTTTACTATGTTGCACTATATAACACTATGCAGTACTATGCAAACAATAAAATATAATATATTCTATTTTATATATATATAAAAACTTATAATATATATATATATATATATATATATATATATATATAAGTAATAAAACAAACTGAGATAACTTTCTCCCGACGATTTTGAAAAATGAGTAAGTGGGGGTCCATGTAATAAACCAAATTTACAACAAATACTTCATAAAAAATCCCTTCTATTTATCTCAATTCACTCGGCTTCATAAAATACATGTTTAATAACATTTATTCATCATTAATATTATAACTCGCAATATTAACAACCAGATCATTCCCAAGAAAGAGGGAGTTTTTCGATAAGTACTTCTCCTTATTGGCGCGTAATTAGGTGACCAAACCCATTTCCTTGATAGAACTTTCTAGACATTGTCAATAATACAAATAATAATATGAATAACTGTGTTGTCTAAATTATTGATTTAATAATATAAAATATTGTGTAGATGATACTGTGACAATAATTGAATCAATAATATGTGATACTATGCATCAACTACTGTTGCAATAATTGAGTAAAATTGAGTGACTTCTCACATAAGCATCAATAATAAAATATATTATCCAATACCGTGTGCTACTATGCAACCACACGTATTATTGTACTTTTATCACCGTGTATTTAAACAGTTTAACGGTAAAACTCTTGCTGTTTTTTTATAAAAAGTTATTTCTATCTCTTTCTAAATTTGACAGTTATTCTATTGTGGGGTCCACCAATAATTGTGTCTTCGTACGAATATTCCCTGACAAAAAGAATATTACTTGACCAAACAAATACTTTATGACAAGTTGCTTACTTTAATCTTTTATCAATTTAACCGTTTATTAAATAGAATAATAATTATAAGAAAATTGAATACTTTCATTTCATAAAATTCGGGGTCTTACAATCTCTCCTCCTTATGAAATTTTGCACTCGAAATTTACATACCTGGTAGTTCGAAGAGATGAGAATACCTTGCTTTCTTTTCAGATTGTACCTTCCCAGTTATTTTCCCTGTATCAGGATTTCCCTATTGCTCATCACCTGTATTTCAGATATCATTCTAGAATACAACTTCAAAACAAAGGTTAATTGACATATCTCAATTTGTCAACTTAAGTAAGAAAATTCAGCTTAAGTAGGATACACACTAGCGAAGGATATTACTTGTCTCTCCCCTCCTAGTTCTAATCCCGGATATCCACCATAGATCATATCACTAAGCTTTGATACCATTTGTGACGCCCCCAAAATAAGTATTCATAACCCATTCTTGTAAGACCCCAACTTTTATGAATAAAGATGAATTTTCTATCAATATCATTTTTGAATATTATGGAATGAATTTAATATAATGTTATAATCGTGGGTAATATTTATAAATTTTGCAAATTACGCAAGTTGTTATATAATATTCGATTGGTCGGGGAATATTCGTTTTAACAAGGAATATTCGTACAATGGCACAATCATTGGTGGACCCCACAACAGAATTATTGTCGGATTGAGAAAATGACAAAAATATTTTATGAAAATAACGGCGGAAGTTTTAGCGTTAACTATTGAAACACCTGGTGTTAAAAGTACAATAATACGTGTGGTTGCATAATAGCACACTGTATTGATTATTGATGTAACGCCCCAAAATCCGGTCTATCTTCACACCCGAATTTCGTACGTCACGAGTACATCCTTCATCCAACATACATCATTATATACCAAAATATAACAACATACACTCTCAAATCCCAGGTTCTGGAAACCTTATAACCTTTTTCATTACAAATAATGGTAATTACATTATCCATTTCATCTTACAAGAGTGACTTTTATTCGCCACCAAGGATACATAATAGTTCACTAACTAGTCTATTGTTCAATTTCATCTTTCTAAATTACAAGTCTTCACTTGATCTTCTCACTTCTTCACATTCTGAATGACAATTCATCTGGATACCATCAACTTAATCTTTACGGGATCCTTAAGTTCTTCTAACCTTGTTCGTTGAAAATTGTTTTTCATTTAAAGCAAGTGTGAGCATTCAATTTCCCAGCAAGTCATAACAGTTGAACAAACCACTTCAGAATTAAACATTTCTTTAGAACTTCTATAACCGAACAAAGGTTATGATGTAGCTTGAATAATAGGAAAACTCTCGATTCCTATCATCTTAAAACATCAATCATTTTCACCTTGAAATACTTTCATTCCTCTACCTTTTTCATATACATCCTGTCTTGCTAGAATCATTAGCATAGACTTAACAATAACGGTTCATGTATAAACAGAACATACTTATATTGAACAACTCAATCATTGAAACACCGAAGTGTTCAAATTATGGCACAAGGCCTCATACATACTACCACGTTGTACATACATCGCACATATACACATAGACAAGACTTCTCAAGTACAACATCTGAGACTTTTAAGAAACTAGCATTCACGTAAATGAATGAAGTTAGAAACTTGCCTTACGCACAGCTACAACTTATGCTGAACTTCTCATTCCAATTCCTATGTAACACATAAGGAAAACATAAACACCAATTAGTCATATATTGAACTTACGCATTTGTTTACTTAACTTTACTTCTTAGAGTTCGCGTTCTTGCAATATAAGTTTACGCGACTAACTTCCTTTACTAGTTTACGTATTTATGACATACGGAGATGTCTTACTAAAAACGTTCATCATCTTGGATGATTTATATTCTTATCTTCTTCTTATAACTTCTCTAGGACTCAGCACACATCGCGTCTCTGTTAGTAGTCCATATGGTACTCTGAGTGGTTTCCCACAAACAAACAACAAACAAGTTCCCGTCTCATCTACATTGTCCCACAACAGTGAGTTAGATCGGTTGCCAATTTTTTATATACCTTCGCTCTCTGAAGGAATTTTTTAGCCCAGCTCCCATATGTCAACCATCAAAGTTAAGATTGTACCACAACCTAACTTCTCTTAACTTATGCGAACTATTAAACTATAATGTTCGATTAAGTCAATTTCTTATTCCTTATGGCTTTCTGGCAACTAAATGCCATACTTCTAGATTCATTCCGTATCGACTCATATTCGGCTTTCATTAATCTTATTACCGTTCATTATGGCTTTCTAGATAATTCATATCTTATTAATACTTTCGTTACCCATTACTTGAACCCCATGTTCATTAGTCATTCTTAATGTCGAAGCCATACCGATCGTTATATGCTAAGACCGATCGTGCATTGCAACATTGTTGCGTTCACAACGTTTATACGTTTCACACTTATCTCTCTTTATCATGACATAACATCGAAATGTTATTCATTACCCTCGTCACTCAACGTCTAAGGAATCACAACCATAGCAATCCCTCACGTTCGTTTATTGCGACTACGGTCCCCGTATATTGGTTACGTAACCCACGTTTATATCCTTCGTCATTTAATCTTGTTAATCTATACGTTCAACCTTTAATAAAGGTTTACATTACTTGATTAAGTTTTACATTAGTTGAATATTATATTCTTTATCTCCCCTTACATTTCCCCCAAGAGCTGAGCAGTTAAAAGCTCATCTCTGGCTTTTTCTCAACTCTGGCGCTGCAGCGCCACTCTCTTCTTTATCTCTCGCGCTGTGATGTGAGTTAACAGAACATGGCCCCCGGTCTGGCACTGCCGTGCCACTCTATAAGGCATGACTGGCGTCGCGGCGCCAAGTCTTAACCCTAGAAATTTTCTCGAAGTGTTAATTCAATTTTGAGATGCTTACTTCACGATCTCATAACTCCTTCGTTATAACTCGGAACCAGGTCGTTCCAAATCCATTCTCTTCCTTATCTAACTCACTTTAATACCCATTGAGCATAAAGTTAATCTAACTCCATTAGCGTGCCATTCAATTGGCTTGATCTTCACCCTTTATTCATTTTACGTTTTTAACGCTCTTTGTTCGTTCGTCCGTAATTCGGTCATCCGAACTCGGAACTCATTCGTTCTTGAGTCCATGACTCACATTTTCTACACTCTCTTACTTTCTTATGAAACCCTACACATTCGGGTTCAATTACTAACTTTCTAATTCTCGTTCGTCTTTTACGAAATTTTGTCATAACTTCGTTATAGCTAAGTTTTAATTCGTTCTTCATGAACGTTTCTACCATTCCTAAGCAAGAAATAAGCAACTAACTTATACGCTATAGTTTTAAACTTGTTCATCAACAACAATTATCCTACGATGGTTTTAAATTTGTCCATCAACAACGTTCTTCGTGTTCTTCGCGTGTTCTTTGTTCGTTCTTCGTTTTAATCAATATTTTGGATTATGATTTCACTTTTTATTGGAATTTGATGTTATAGAACATCATTCCTTACTTATTTTACCTACTCCTTCATATAATCCACTCGGATCATTCTAATTCGCTACGAATCTTATACTTCCTTAAGAAATTTACAAACTAAACTTCTAATTTATTATTTCTTCTTTTCTTATGATTTCAACCATATGAAATCATCTCTAACCTTATCTACTTCTTATCTTCATTAAGTTATGTTTTAACATAGAAAACTTAAAGAAAAAAATCTATTAGAAGCTAGGTTTTAGATTACCTCTTCTTCTTATTTTTCTATTTCACGATCACTTTTGATCCCAGCATTCATGTTCACACACTTCTTTCTACTCTTCATCCGATCTCTCACTCTCTCTCTCTCAAGTGTGGGATTTTCAAAATCTCAAAACAAATGAAATAAGCTTACTATTTATAGATTTTCAAAGCTAAGGGCATTTTAGTCATTTCGCCCCCACCTCCTTACTATTCCCACCTCCCCCAACAACTTAGCCACCAAGTTTACTTGGCCACCACCCTTACTTGGTGGCCAAGTAGCCGCCCCACATGCCCATGGGTCACCCCATGGGTTACCCCATGGTTCTTACCCATCAATTTACCCATCGGTTCGATCCGCGCTTTATTTTCTTAGTTTGGGCATTAACCCTAAATCTTATTGGGCCTAACTTGGGCTTGATTTCACGAAGCATTGGGCTTGACATAATCCAAGTCCAATTGGATCCTACACAGTCCATGAACTAAAAGTCCATTAAGACTAATCGTATTCTACGCATTTCATTCTCGTATTTTTTTCGTATTTAATTCGTACGATATTCGTATTATACGTCGTACTAATCTTCATACTATACTCGTATAATAACTCGTATCATACTCGTATTCTTCACCCATAATAACCCTAATTATTATAAGTGATCATTAAATCCTCGGAACTCACTTTTTCTAACCCCTAGGTTTTTAGTCCGCAGGCGAAAACTTTGTTTTTGCCATAAATGAAATATTATTGAATATTTCATCACGTCTCAAAATTAAACGTAATCGATAACTTCTCGAAATTTCAAAATAAATCTCCGAGCAGAAATGAATGAATAGTGTCTATTTCGTCTTTTTCCCTGAAAATATTTTGTTCCCGGAAAACTTTTGTTTTCGTCCTGAAAATTCTTATTCGTTTAGTCTAGCTCGTAGCCAGAATCCACCTGATTTAGAATCATCCTAGGTTATAGAATGATTAATAAACACATAGCACATAATAGTATTAATAAAAATTAATTTTATTAATAACTAAATCTTTAAACCTAAATTCTGGACGATTCGAATTTTCGGGTCGTCACAATTGATGCTTACGTGAGAAGTCATTCATTTTTGTTCAATTATTGCTACAATAATTGCTGCATAGTATCTCACGTTATTTGATTCAATTATTGTCAATATTTTATATATTATTAAATCAATAATTGAGATGACAAAGTTATTAATATTATTATTTGCAATATTAACGATGTTTAGAAGTTCTGTCAAGGAGAGGTTTGGTCACCTAATTGCGCGCCAATAGGGAGAAATCCTTATTGGGAAACCCCCTCTTTCCTTGGAACGACCTGGTCGATTAATATTATGAATTATAATAATGATGATAAAGTTTGTTTTATTATTATTATAAATGTAATAAACCAGAAAACTTTTTATATAAAATATAATACTTTTATAAAGTTATTTATTTTATTAGATTTTAAATAGAATATATTATATTTTATTATGCATGGTGTTTGCATAGTGCCTGCATAATGTTTGCATAGTAAAATCTTTTTATATAAAACATGATAATTTTATAATGTTATTTGTTTTATTAGATTTTAAATAGAATATATTATATTTTATTATGCATAATATTTGTATAGTGCATGTATAGTGTTTGCATAGTAAAAACTTTTTATATAAAATAGAATACTTTTTATAAAGTTTTGTTTTATTTGATTATAAATAGAATATATTATATTTTATTGCATAGTGCATCATAGTATCATTTCCATTCTTCTATAAATAAGATGCTTAGTTAGAATTGAAACTCACACCAGAAATTCAGAGAATTCTTCTTATATAATCTTGAACGTATTTCTTTAGAGTTTTAAGAAGCTTTGAGCGTAGAAAACAGTATAAGTTTTCTTCAAGAATATCATCGCCCTACCAGTCGGAATACTTTTCTATTTAAGGTAAGTGATATTATTTATTGTACTCGTTAGGGGTATTATTCTTTCGTATTAATGAAGAGAGCTTCTGTTATTCCCTTCTTTATTATTATGTTGGAATAACATGTCTATGCGAAGTACTGCATACATGGTAAAATTCTCCTGTTATTCCATTCTTTATTATTCTGTTGGAATAACCTGTCTATGCGGTCTATCGCATGCTTGATGAATTCTGTTGTTATTCCATTCTTTATTATTCTGTTGGAATATCCTGTGTGTGCGAATTACGCATGACCTGGTTCCATTCTTTATTATTCTATTGGAACATCCTGTCTATGCGGATTACGCATGACCTGGTTCCATTATTTATTATTTTGTTGGAATATCCTGTCTGTGCGGGTTACGCATAACCTGGTTGCATTCTTTATTATTCTATTGGAATAATCTATCTACGTGGATTATCGTATGGCGACAAAAATCCATTTGCGGTTTCATATATTCTATTATACTCAGTTGATTAAAGTTTTGACTTCTATACTCCATGAAATTAGTGGAATATACTTGATATTTGCGTTTCATCCAGTATCTTTTCATTGAAATATTCTTCTGAGCATTCTTGAATTTTACTCCACAAAGCAGTATCATGTTAACAATTTGGACGTTATTGAGTTCAGGATAAATTAACTTATAAATCTTTAAAATTTAATCTTGAACTTGTTTTATTGAATTGTCATCATCCTCATGTTTATAATATGTTGAAAGTCTTCTGTGGCCTGTAGTGCATAGAAGGACTTGATATGATTATTATCAGAGATTATTCAGTATAATCATAACCGTAATGTTACAAATAACGTGGTAAAAATCCTCATTCGCCGTAGTGCATTGATGGACAGTTGTTGGCATGATCATGACCATTGATCAATACATGAATATCCTTGGCCCGTAGTGCATGGATAATTTATGGTCGTGATACTAATGAATATCCTTGGCCGTAGTGCAAGGATGATGTGGATTATTTATTAAGCTGAGTCTCAGCGATAAAACTAATGAAAAACCTTTTAAATCATAGAAGATAGTAGATTTTATTCTCTACTTGACTCTTCTAATGGATTACTTGTTCCGCTGTAGTTATACTTGTTGTTTGTTATATTTTATTAGTTTAATACTGTTGAAGGCTAATGATAATTTATTTTGCATTATATTAGTCATAATATTTCTTACTGGGCTAGTTGAGCTCACCCTTTAGCTTTCATTGTTCTCTTTAGGAAATGAGAACGTAGCAGGGACTAGTCGGGGAATGGAGTGACGGTCCAGATGATAGCATTAGTAGTCCTCACTATTCTATGAAATAGTGTGATAATAAATGTATTGAGGACTTATTTTGAGTTTGAATACTATCTAGAAGACAATATTTGTATTAAAACTCACAGCTCATGTTGTATATTAAGGTTGTATTTGTATTTTGTACTATGTATTTGGCGACTCAGAATAGGCGATGTATACCTATTTTGGGGGCGTCACAATTGGTATCAAAGCTTAGGGATATGATCCCTGGCTGAGATGTGAGACAAGAACTAGGAGGGGAGAGACGGGGAATTTCTTCGTTAGTATGACCTACCTAAGTTTATTTGGTATTTAATTTGTCGGTCAGAGTATAGGGATAATATGTGATATGATAACTAACCCTTGTTTTGTGGCGGTATCTGAAAATGACATCCGAGAATGTTGAGAATAGTAATGGAGCACAGAAGACCGTTGAGTCTCCACATATCAATAATCAGGATAATGTGCATCAGGAAGGCGACAATCCTCATGCAAACAACAACACTAACTAAATGATGAATGATGGAATGTTCAGAGACTTTATGCAATTCATGCAACATCAGGCGAGAGTGGCTCCTGTCCAAAGTGTAGGTGGAAACACTGGAAACTCTCGGATGGTCACCGCAGTGGCAAACGAGATTTTGTAATTTAATTTTAATATTTATTGAATTAAATAAATATTTTTCGATGAATTAATTATTAGATTAAATAATTAATTGATGAAGTTATGGTAGATTAATTTAATTATATGTGTTATATTTATTAAATTAATGTGGAGAATAATTATTATTTAAGTATGTATTTATGTGAGCTTATTGAATTAAATAAAATATTTAATAAACATAATGTTATTTTAATTAAGGTAATAAATAATTAGAGATTTAATAATTTGACATTATTAATAAATGAGAATTTAATTATTTGACTAGGTTAATTAATGAGAAAGTATTATATTTTATTTAAATTAAATTAAATTAAATAAGATATTTGATTTATTGTGCAATTGGGTATGACATGATTTAAACTATAGTATAGGAGATTAATTAAAATAATTAGAAAGTTTATTCATGTTTCAAGCCAAACGAGGCCTTATGAGGAGTTGGGGGCAGTTAAACCACGTATGGATTAACTGACCTCAACTGTGCGCATAAATGATCAGTTTGTTTTGTTTTACGTATTTTTCAATTAAGTGTTCAACCTGAGAGTCGGAGATTTCAGAGAGAAAAATTGATATTTGTTGAGGAGATTATGAGTGTGTGATTGAAGAAGAGTTGAGAAGGAATTCATCTCCTACTAATCTACGCTTTGGATAATTTCTTCAACCCAGTTTAATTACGTTGTTTAAGTTTTTATAAAAATGGCTTTCAAGTTTACTGTAAAGTCTCTATAAGTTGGAGAGAGTAAGGATTATATGCATATATGTGTTAAGATGTATCATATCATATTTGATTATATATATTATAGATTTCCATATCATCAGTTTCATAATATTATAACGTATATTATTGCTTCAAAATTTACAGAGTATGGAATATGGCCATATGGCCCTTAAACGTGATTTTAATATGCCAAACAAAAATTGTTTTGTAAAATTCACACTCATATATGATTATGCATGTTAAAACGAAGGAATCAAACTCCAAATAAACAGATTTGGTGTTATAACGAACCCTTAATGTTGATTTTCATGTTTTGTATTGAAAATCTCAAGAAAATCAAGAACAGTAAATTATATGTTTTGATTATGCAAAATTGTGTTTTATAACTTGTTAAAAGCATGATAGAAGGGTTAAGTAGTGATTATATGTGTATTATAATGTATGGGTACGTCTAAATTTGTGTAGAAATAATTTAATTGGAGGTTTTGGCCATGTTTTGCAATTTTTGCGAATTGCAGAACAGTTACTGGTTCGCCTCGCCACAGCGCCGAAAACAAGTACAACAGTGGCGCCGAAGTGCCACTCTCCAGAATATTCAGAAATGAATTTTTTAAAGTGTTCAAGTCCATGAATGTGATGTTAACCTAATCTAATGAACATAAAAATATGTTAAGAGTATAATGAGATACTAAAATAGATTATTAACATGTCGATAACATAATTGCATGTGGATTGAATTATTGAGTGCATCATGAGCTTATTAGTCGTGAAATGTATTATGTGATAATAAGTGTGATAATTTTACTAAGTATAGTCATAACCAAAGTTTAGATAACAGAATGAACTTATGATGATTAATTATATTATAATTAACTAGAGTTGTGAATAGAAATGGTATGTAGGATTATATCGAAGAACGTGTAATCTACGCACGAGGCAAGTTTTCCTAACCCTACTTGTTATCATTATTCAAGTTCAATTTGTTATATTAAAGATTATTTATAATTCAAAGTAGGATTCTGTTATACAATACTTGTTCTATTGTATACCTCTTAAGATTGTTATTCAATTTATTTATCAATTATTGTTGAACCTTATTAGACTAGCGAAACCCTATTTGATTCGACTAGTCCATAGTTGATGAACGTTCTAAATTTCAGAACTCTTATTTATTTATCCAAACCAAACTTCCTTTGGTGCGGACTCTAACGTCAAACTGAGGTGAACAACCCTGTATATGGATTTCTTATGCATTAGCGTTAAGATATTGTGCACATTATAGTACTAAGGGCTGATCCCCATAAGTACGAGTAGAAAGGTCCATAGTCTTATGACCGTTAAAAGTTTTAAGTACAACCCTTGATAACCTAGGACATAGTTCAAGGTCTTATGACCCTTAGAAACCTTTTGATTCTTGTTATTCATTCTTGATTCAAAAGTTGAGTTTTATTTCAGAAATCTTTGATTCTCGAATGTTATTATATTGTTATTTCATTATTATACTTGTGGCCAATCGTGCTCACTCTTGCGTAATAATAACATTGCAGTTAAACACGAAACGTATGATGAGCCTTCTACCAGTAAAGGCAAGGGCAATGCTAATAAGTGATGAAGAGTTGTTATTTAATTTAATGAATGTTATTGTCAAGACTTGATGTTGTTTAAGACTTATTATTTGTTTATGTTTTCGCACAGATGTTTAAGGTTAGTTTGACATGAGATTGTATTTATTATTCAGATGTTGTAACCCCATAAGGGGAGGATTTATTTCTATCTATTGCATGGTTTGCATTTATTATGGGTAGATAGATAAATGATATTTGTACAGTGAACACCAAATCCCATGGAATTTAAGTACCCAAATTTTGGGGTGTCACAACCGCTAAACAGTTCAAGGAGCTAGGACCACCGGAGTTTATTGGAGAGCCAAAACCACTTAAGGCGGAGACGTGGATAAAGCAGATCACCAAGATATTTGATGTCTTGGGATGCTCCGAGGAGCAAAAGGTTCCCTTTGCCACCTTTATTGTGACAACCCCAAAATAGGTCCATTCCATCCAACCCATTCTGAGTCGCCAAATACATGGTACAGAAACGACTACAACTTTATTACAATAATTTTCGTTAAAAATACAAAAACACATATGCTGTGAGTTTTGATACTAATATATATCAACTGTGACTCACATCCCAACCTTGGATAGCACGTCACAATGGCACGTTACATAAAGGTATAGTCAAAAACTGTTTTAGAAATTAAAATCTTTGGGAAGTGCTCAAGGAAACCTTCGTACATGGGAGGCCATGCTTCTAGGTTTGATAGATATCATATGGCCACAGAATTATCCTTGGTTGACCCAATAGACCCCAAAAAAAGGAGAAGATTACTATCATATTCTTCCCAATGGTAAGTCTTCTTATGACATATCATTATCTCCACTGTCTCTAATTGAGAATTATACTTCAAACAAACACCAAGATTATATAGGTAGTGCTCGTATATATACTCAGCAAGTGGATGAGCACATGCCTGTCTTATCATGATACGAGGTTGTATGTCATTAGACATCTTGTATGATAGTGACAAAACACCCTTCCAACGTTGGGTTTGCCTCACCCTCAACAGCTATAGACCACCGTTCTAATCCCCTGTTATCCCCCACTCGACCCAGCTACACTTTTATTACCTGAAAAGAATTGTGAAGCAAAAGGGTGAGCACAACTAGCTCAGTAAAGAATATCATGACTAAAGATAATTAAATTGTCAATAGCCTTCATCAGTAATAAATCAGAGATTTAGAACATATGGTAGATGATAAAAAATTTCAACCATAGTTGCAGTGGAACGAGCAATCCATTAGAAGAGTCAAATAGACCATAAAGTCTATTATCTTCTCCACATTAAAAATCCACCAACAATGTTTTATCCCTGTAACATCACTCAAAAGTTCCTTTCCACAATCATATGAATAACTCATAATCATAATTGTGGTTCTAAATTCCTCTTCTCATCCAGGACGAAGATAATTTTCATAACCTATCTTCTCCTGAAACATCAAAGATCTTGGTTATACCAAATCACATTTCTTGTTCATAATCATACTGATAAATTCATCTTTGTACTACGGGCCAAAGATATTCGTCAACAGACCATCTTTGCACTACGACCAAAGATATTCAAAAACATGTCATCTTTGCACTACGGGCCAAAGATATTTATCAAAAAACCATCTTTGCACTACAGGCCAAAGATATTCCTCAACAGTTCATATTTGCACTACAGGCCAAATATATTCATCAACAGTTCATATTTGCACTACAGGCCAAATATATTCATCAAAAGTTCATATTTGCACTACATGCCAAATATATTAATATCTCAAAGAAATATATAATCATTTCAGAATTTATATAAACAATAATTATAATCATGTTGATTATTTCACCTTTGCACTTAAGCTAAAGATATTCAATTATAAATTCAATGGTCATGATCATACCAGTCACAATTCAACTTTTCACTACTGGCCAAAGAGAACCCTAGTCATGATCATACCAATAATCTACCCATCTTTATACTCAAGTGAAAGAGAATTTCAACATCAGGGTTATAGAAATGTTATATATGATAATAAAAATAATATGATCAACAACTGCACTTAATCTCAAGAGCAATATTCATAAATCAACGATAATTTGGTTAGAAAAAGAAAGCAACTTTGTCGTGAATAGTACCCATGAATAGTAACTCATGAATAGTAACTCATGAATAATAACTCGTGAATAGTAATCCCAACTCAAAAAGGTAGAAATTCCACAATAAAATCCATACCAATATTTCGGTATAATGATATTGAAAGAATAACATTTCTTAAACTTATAAATAATTTATTTTAATTGTTTACACTTTACTAAATAATCCATTTAATCATCCTAAAATGCCAAACTCATAAGTTTTCATCACCAATAACCAAAAACCTCATCAAAAATTTGCATATACCTCATGTAGGATTCTCAAGCCATAAAATCCTATTTTCTAATTTTCTTACTTCACATAACATATTTAATTATTTTACTCATAACTATACCGTTTTTATGAAAAATATCAAATCAGTTCCAAAAATATTTCTTTTCTGGGATTTAGCAGAATATAGTCTCATATTGAACATATATTTTTCTCAGAATTTTTAAAATTCATTTACTATTTTTCATATGGCCAAAACCGCCGAATATTTAGACATTTATCATAAATTGTACTTTTATCCAAAAATTCCGAAATTCATAGAGTATACTGATATTATATAGATGTACTCCGAATAAAAATTTCATCAATTTAGAGTTAACTACAAGGAATTATAAGCGGTTACTTTTAAAATAGTCTTTTCTCATAAAATTCATAACTCTTAATCTATACATCCAAAAATCACCATTTTTGGACACAATCAATAAAACTCATCAAAATATCATTTCAAATTTTTCCAGAATTTTTGAAGGTCAGAAAAATTACGAAACTGAAAAACATAACAACCCTTAAAATCCTGTACTATCCCTTACCTCAAAAGAGCAGCACTTCTGACTGGATATCGGATATGACGCAGAAGGAAACTTGCACTGATGAATATCAACTCACCAAGTATCTAAATACTCACAAAATATTCTCAATAATCTAGAGAGAAAAAGAGAGAAAACTTATGAATCATGGTGTGTTTTTCAATTCTAACTTAGCCCTATATTTATAGGAAAATGTTAGCACGCCGAAGTAGACTTGACCTACTACCTGATGGCCCACTCAATTCTAGAATTTTCCACCAAAACCTAATTTCCAAATCAGTTACCTCTTAAAATTTATAACAAATTATATGCTCATTTTTAACGGTTCAAAATTTGTGCACATATACTCAACTTATATATGTATAACATATCCAAAATTACAACGATCTAACGGTCGGATTAAATATTATAACTCACACAATAAAGCTGTAATAACACCGATTTGATCTTTTAATACCTCTAACCCGACAAAATTCTGATAAAACACCTCAACATTAACTCCTTCATTTATAACCACATAAATAAATCCATCATTTATATCCACATCTAATAAATATTTTCTTATCATATAAATCAATAATTAATTATTCACAAATAATATTACAGAATCACAATTATGACAAACAGGCAGTTCCCAGGAAAGAGGGGGCTTTCCGATAAGAATTTCTCCTTGCTGGCGCGCAATTAGGTGACCAAACCTCTCCTTGACAGAACTTTCTAGACATTGCCAATAATGCTATCTAATAATATTATTCTAAATAATATGAATTATTGATCTGATAATGGAGATGATGTGCAGTGACAATTATTGAGCAACAATAATATAAAATATCAACGCATCAATTATTGATTCAATAAAATAAAATATTGAACAGTAATTACTGTAACAATTATTGAGTAGTGCCTTCTTACGTAAGAATCAATAATTCAAAAATATTGTGGAATACCGTGTGCTACTGTGCAATAACGCGTATTACTGTATTTTAACCACCGGGTATTCCAACAGTGTTAATGTTAACAACTACGCTGTTATTTATTAAAACTCAATTTTTGTCATTTTCTTCATCTGACAGTTATTCGTTATGGGGCCCACAAATGGCTGCGTCGTCGTACGAATATTCTTCGACAGAAAGAATATTCCACGATCAAATGAATATTCCCCGACAATTGAATATTTTATAACCACTTGCGTATTTTGGAAAAAAAATTCATATCTCACCCTTAACTTTAAACTTTTATCAATTTAACCATTTACTGAATAGTTATTATAAGAAAAATTGAATACTTTTATTTCATAAAATTCGGGGTCTTACATTTATGTTGCGAGGAGAGACATATTACTGGTGGGAATCGGTAAAGCGTACTCAACCTGCCGCACTGAAGATGTCTTGGGAGAAGTTCCAAGAACTATTCAATGACAAGTACTTTACTGAAAGTATTAGTCACATGAAAGAGGTAGAGTTCATCAAGTTGGAGCAAAACAATATGACCGTATCGCAGTATGAAGCAAAGTTTTCCGAGTTGTCCCGATTTGCATCTCACTTGGTTAATAACGAGAAAAGAATGACGCGGATGTTTCTAAGATGTTTGAAATCCGAGATATGTCAATATCTAATTTCTCATAAACTGTGTTAATATTCAGATGTTGTAAATAGGGCTCAGTTATTGGAGCGCGATAATGAGTCAACTCAACCAAGAGAAAGCAGCCGGCAAAATGATAATACCAATGGTAGCAGTCGTCGAAGCAGTGACAACAAACGTGGAGGGAATCAACATGCCAGAAATGGTAACCACTTCAGTGGTAATCATGGCCAAGACAATAAGAATGGACATTTCAAGAAGAAGAGATTCAAAAATGATGGAAAGACGTCAGTATCAACACCCGTGGTTAAGGAAGGAGAACGACCACCTATCATATGTTTCAAATGCGGAAGGGAGGGACATATCAATCCAAACTGTGCGATGCCATCCAAAGCGTGTTATAATTGTGGAAGAGAAGGTCATTTAGCCCGATTTTGTCGTTCACCGAAGACAAGTCCAGTTGGAACGGTGACACAAAATACCATCCCAGACAAGTCAAAACTAGTAGTTCAAGGGAGAGTTTTTGTTGTGACCTCCTAGAAAGAAAGGAACCCGAACGAGGTCATCACGGGTAAGCTTATCATAAATTCTAGCAAAGTCTATACCTTATTTGATACCGGTTCTACCCATTCTTTTATTTCTCCTACTTGCGCTCAACGATTAAATTTGATTCCGGAGAAATTAGACTTTGACTTATCTGTGGAAACTCCATTGGGAGAAATCTTCATTACACCCACTATTTATAAGTCTTGTTTGGTTCAAATCGGTACCCTCACATTACCTATCAATCTTATTTCATTGAAAATACTGGCATTTAATGTGATTTTAGGGATTGATTGGTTAACTACTCATCATGCAAAAATTGATTGTTTTAGTAAGGTTGTTAGCTTTCATATTTCTAACCAACCTATTATGCGAATTCTGTTAGAGTTTATACCCTAGAGGCCAATTATTTGATATAATTTCTTAACATTTTGATATTATATTTGATTAAATAAATAAATGATTTTATTATAGTTTTATTTACTGCATTATATAAATGTTAACATAATAAAATTTCTTAGAATAGTGATACGATTTATATAGTTTCAAGTATGTGACTTGAACATGAGATTATATAATTACAATTAGTATCATTGCTCTTAAATGTCCCTAGTCGAGTACCATTGTTGATAGGACAACAATGATGCATTGAGACTAGTATGTGGATTGACTGATGACCAAATCTCATTATTCATAAATATATGAGATATTAAGTCAATGCATAGATATGTGTTAGAGAACGATGTACTGGACAGACCCACCATTAGAATTATATGTGGAGCATTATGCGAAGTGTCATTAGCAATTCTCATAGTGACAATGATGTAATGGTCCTCCGACCTGAAATCACTATATTTCTTCACGGGAATTTATGTACTTTGATATCATCAAATGTCACTTTTAATAGGGTGGACTATAAAAGTGATTATTGGGTACATCATGAATCGTGTGAGGAATATGAGTGATCTAGATGGAATTTAACCCTCCTATGTATTAGGGGTGATATCCATAGGCCTCTTGATTGAGTAGGACTATGAAATGTATGGCCATGCTCAAATAGTGATTTGTTTCATATAGTCTACTCATTGATCAAGAAAAACTCAGATTAAATTATGAAGAGTATGATACATTCCATGACTCGAGTTTAATCTAGAATATTAAGATTAAAAGGATTAAATTATATTGAAACATTGGTCACGAAAAGGTTTCATCGAATCATCAATCTTATTATTACTTGGGTAGCAGTGATACATTACTAGATGCCACTCACTATTTATAATTTTATAATATGATTTTAAAATTATTGCCAACGTAATAATAACCTATAGGGTCACACAAAAAGAATATAATTAAAAGGAAATTAATTTAAATTGTAAATATTTAAATATGTCAATATGATTGTTAGAATTTTAAATTACGAATTTAAATTAATAGGATAATTTATATATAGGTATATTAATTAAGTAAGACTTAATTAAGATATATATATATATATATATATATATATATATATATATATATAAATTTTGGATTTTATTTTAATTGGATTAGGGTTTTGATTAATTCCCATTAACTACTATATATATGATATATAGCAGCCATTTTAAGGAACGATCATAAACTGACAAACCCTAGCCGCTCTTAGAGAGAGATTAGAGAAAAGTTCAAAAATCTTGTTCCTTTGGTGGCTAGTACCGCAACTCCTTTTATTGCCGAATCGTGCGGCGGTTCACGTGTGTTCGTGTGGATACCGTAGAGACGTAGTACCATGAGGAATTGCATTGGAGATTCGGAGCGCATCAATTTTATTTTCACAATTGGTATAATTTCTAACCACTAAGTTAATTGATTTGTGCATGAATCCTGTTTAGGGTTTCGAAATTGCTTAAAATTTTTAATTTCCGCTGTGCGTTTCTGTATCGAAACCCCTACAAATTCAATCAACCAAACCATTAAAATCAATCACTATCATCTCAAGCCATAAAGCTATTCATTTTATTAAAAAATGGATGTCAAGCTTTCTTAGCTCATGTCACAAATTTAAACAAAAATACGTCAGATTTGAATGATATTTCTATTGTTAATAAATTTCCTGATGTATTTCCTGAAGAATTTCCTGGCCTACCCCCAGAGCGTGAAATTGAATTTTGTATCGACCTGGAACCTGGTACAAAATCCATTTCCGAAGCCCCATATCGAATGGCTCCTATCGAACTTTAGGAGTTAAAGACCCAATTGCAGGAATTGTTAGACATTGGTTTCATTCGTCCTAGTACATCTCCTTGGGGTGCTCCTGTTCTATTCGTGAAGAAGAAAGATGGGAGTATGCGACATTGTATTGAGTACCAGGAATTGAACCATGTCACCATCAAGAATAGGTATCTGTTACCTCGCATTGATGTCCTGTTTGACCAGTTGCAAGGAACACAATTATTTTTGAAGATCGATCTTCGTTCTGGATATCATCAGCTAAATGTTAAAACTGAGGATATTCCAAAGACTGCCTTCAGAACTCTATACATACACTATGAATTTTTAGTCATATCTTTTGGATTGACTAATACTTATGTTGCCTTCATGGATATGATGAACCGAGTATTCAAGGAATATTTGGATCACTTTGTGGTCGTCTTTATTGATGACATCCTCATATATTCCAAAAGCCGTGAAGATCATGAGCAACACTTGAGACTGATACTCCAAAAGCTTTGTGAAAACAAGCTTTATGCCAAGTTGAAGAAATGTGAGTTATGGCTTGAGAAAGTAGCATTCCTTGGGAACGTAGTATCAAGTCATGGAATATCTGTTGACCTGACAAAGATTGAAGCTATTCAAAGCTGGGAGCAACCTAAATCAGTGACTGAAGTACGTAGCTTTCTCAGATTAGCTGGTTATTATCGGAGATTCGTGGAAGGGTTTTCTTGAATCGCTACTCCATTGACTCAGCTGATTCGGAAAGATATAAAATTCGGTTGGAGTGTGAAATGTGAGAAGAGTTTTCAAGAACTCAAGAGGAGACTCATTTCAGCACATGTTCTAACAATACTATCTGGCTCGGAGGGATTTGTCATCTACAGTGATGCATCATACAAAGGGTTAGGATGTGTTCTCATGTAACATGGGAAAGTCATAGCCTATGCCTCTCGTTAACTCAAAGAATATGAGAGGAATTATCCTACTCACGATCTAGAGTTGGCAGCTATTGTCTTCGCACTTAAAATTTTGAGTTATTACTTGTATGAGGAGAAAATGGAGATCTTTACGGATCATAAAAACCTCAAATTTTTCTTCACCCAAAAGGAACTCAACATGCAGCAACGACGTTGGCTTGAACTGTTGAAAGATTATGATAATACCTTCCTGGAAAAACGAACGTGGTAGCTGACGCATTGAGTAGAAGATCATATGCGGGTACGAGTGTGATATTGTAAACGCAAAAGCCCATTTTGTGTGAATTGCAAAGGATGGAGATATAGTTAAAGACTTCGAGGACCCATGTGATGATGGCGAATATACGAGTAGAACCGACTTTAATCGATAAGATTAAACCTGCTCAAGCTACAGACCTGGAACTGATGCGTATGAGGAAGAAAGTGCAAGAAGGTGCTATGCCGGAAGCAAGAATCGATGAAGAAGGAATACTTCGAGTCAACTCCAGAATTTGTGTTCCTAACGACCCTGATTTAAAGTATAAAATCATGATGGAGGCGCACAACACACCATTTGCAATCCAGCCTGGGAGTACCAAAATGTATCGTGATTTTCGTTATACATTTTGGTTGAGCAATATGAAGAGAAAGATAGCTATGTTTATCTCAAGGTGTCTAAATTGTCAACGAGTTAAGGCGGAGCATCAAGTACCAAAAGGTTCATTGCAACCACTTGAAATTCCAGAATAGAAGTGGGAGCACATTACCATGGATTTTGTTACCGGTCTTCCTAAGGTTTCTCAAGGCATAGATGCGATTTGGGTCATTGTTGATAGATTGACCAAGTCTGCTCATTTCTTACCGATACGAGAAACTTATATACTTGAATGTCTTGCTCGTATATACATAAACGAGATTATAAGACTGCATGGTATGCTAGTATCCATAGTTTCTGATCGAGACCCAAGATTCACTTCACAATTTTGGGTTAGTTTACAGAAAGTTATGGGCACAAATTTACGATTTAGCTTGACATATCATCCTCAGACGGACGGGCAGTCGGAGAGGATTATTCAAACTTTTGAAGATTTAATAAGACTCTATCCTTGACTTCAAGGGAAGTTGGGATAAGTTCTTACCATTGGTGGACCTTTCCTAAAACAACAGTTATCAAGTAAGTATTTTGAGGCGTTGTATGGAAGAAAGTGTCGTTCTCCAGTATGCTGGGATGTGGTGGGTGAAGCAACATTGTTGGGATCGGAGTTGGTACGTATGACTACGAAAAAGATTCAAATGATCCGACAACGTATAAAAACCTCACAAGATGGACAAAAAAGTTATGTTGATCTTCATCGAAAGGATGTAGAATTCGATATTGGAGATCATGTGTTGTTACGTGTTGCTCCATGGAAAGGAGTTACAAGATTTGGAAAGAGAGGAAATCTCAATCCTCGATTAATTGGCCCATTTTTAATCCTCGATCGAGTGGGAACTGTGGCCTATAGGCTCGCTTTATCGCCAAGTATGTCTTGTGTTCATAACGTTTTTCATATATCTATATTACGTAAGTATGTGAAAGACCCGCACCACATTATTGAGTTAAAACTGGATGAAATAGCGAAAGATTAAACGTATGAAGAGGTTCCTATTAAAATCTTGGATAAGAAGGAACATGTTCTACGCTCCAAGGTTATACCTCAAGTCTAAGTTTTGTGGAGGAACCACGATGTTGAGGAAATGACCTTGTGACACCCCCAAATCCGGTACTTCCATTTCCACAGGATTTGGTGTTCACTGTACAAACATCATCTATCTATCTACCCATAAATAAAATACAACCATACAATAGATAGAATAAATAATAACTCTCTCCCCTTATGGGGTTACATCAACTGCATAACTAAATAAATCCCAGGTTAATCTAACCTTAAAATATCTGTGCGAAAACATAACAATTAAGTCTTAAGTAACATCAATTCTAAATATCATTACACAACCACATAAACAAATAGTCTTCATTACTTGTTAATCTTGCCCTTGCCTTTACTAGTGGAAGGCTCGTCTGTTCTCTCGTTCTTAACTGCAATGTTATTATTACGCAAGAGTGAGCACGATTGCCCACAAGTATAACAATATAATAAATGAATAATAATAACATGCGAATGAATTAATAACTTTGAATATAAAAGCTCAACTTTTGAATCAAGAATGAATAACAAGAATCAAAAGAAATTCTGAGGGTCACAAGACCTTGAACTATGTCCTAGGTTGTCAAGTGTTTATTCTTGAAACCTTTAACAGTCATAAGACTATGGACTCTTCTTCTCGTACTTAGGGGGATCAGCCCTTAGTACCATACTGTGCACAATATCTTAACGCTAAAGCGTAAATAATCCCCTATTAAAGGGTTGTTCATCTCAGTTTGACATCGGAGTCCTCACCAAAGGAAGTTTGGATTGGGTAAGCTCAATAAAAGTTCTAGAATTTATAACGCTTATCAACTATGGACTAGTTGAATCAATAAGGGTTCACTAGTCTTACAAGGTTCAACAATAATTGATATTCAATTTGAATAATAAAATTCAAGATGTATACAATCGAATAAGTATTGTATAATAAGAATTATGCTTTTAAAGAATGATAAGATCTAATATGAAATCTTGACTTGAACAGTAATAAACAAGATAGAATAATGAACTTGCTTTATGTAAAGAATTAAGGTTTAGGAACTTGCCTCGTGTGTAGGCTAAACGATTACTACTTCCGTTCACCACAAGTCCTACACACATACCATATATATTCACGAAATTCATTAGTTACATTTTCTCTTAATTATTTAATATAAACTCTATTTTATTTAACAAATCATTACCCTTCTAATTTAATTACTTAATTAAATTAGAATATTTTCATTCTCTTACTATTATTACACTCGAATAAATTATTTTATAATAATTTCCATCGAATATTTATTTTACTCCATCAATATCTCAATTAAAATATTTATTTTATTTTATAAATATTTTAATAATAATTTTATCAAATATTTATTTTACTCCATCAATATCTCAATTATAATATTTATTTTATTTTATAAATATTTTAATAATAATTTTATCAAATATTTATTTTACTCCATCAATATCTCAATTAAAATATTTATTTTATTTTATAAATATTTTAATAATAATTTTCATCGAATATTTATTTTATTCCATCAATATCTCAATTATAATATTTATTTTATTTTATAAATATTTTAATAATAATTTTATCGAATATTTATTTTACTCCATCAATATCTCAATTAAAATATTTAATTTATTTGATAAATATTTTAATTAATTATTATTATTTAATTAATTATTATTATTTATTTATTTATTTATTTATTTTTTCGTCAGGGCGGGATAATTTAGTTTGGTAACACCCGCCGGGGGCGGGGTTACCCAGACTTAGTTTCTGCAATTTCTGCAGTTCTGCAGTTCACGAACATAACAAGGCCAAATTAGGCCAAAAATGAATCACACGTAAAATTATACATGAATATGGCCATAACTTTCAATTAGTTATTTTTACACGAATTTAGACTTACCCAATCATTGTAATACATATATAATCATTACTTAACCCATCTAGCATGATTTTTAACAAGTTACAACACACAATTTGCAAAAAAAAAAATCAACACATTTACTTCCATTGTTCTTGATGTTCTTGAAGGTTTTGAAAATAAATCATGAAAATTGTCACTACGGATTCGTTATAACACCGAATCCGTTTATTTAAATTTTGGTCTCTTCGTATCAACATGCATAACATCATACGAGTGTAAATTTTACGAAAACATTTATGTTTGACATACTAAAGTCACGTATAAGGCCATATGGCCAAAACCCATACTCTGTAATTTTGTAGAAATCATATACGACATGTTTTCATGAATTTGATGATATGGTTTACATAATATATATAATTAAACATGATATGATATGTCATAGCACATATACAACCCATAATCATTACTACTAACCCAATTACAAAGGTTAAACCAAAACTTTAAAATCCATTTTCATGAAAACTAAAAGACGTGAAGTAGAAATTGGGAAGGAGGAGATTACCCTGAGTATAATTTAGAAGAGGTGATCAATGATGATCCTTTCACAACAACCTGTTGATTACACACTTACAAATTTCTCTCAAGCTTCTCAATTTTCTCTCTAGCTTGTTTTCTAGACTTAGGCAATAATGAATAATGAAAAGAAGAATACGTATTATAAGAATTCAACAGACGCGCATAATGGTCAGTTACTCCAGTAGTGGGTAACTGCATCCAACTCCCCATAGGGCCTTGTTTGGCTAGATTAATAGATTTCAAAAAATTATTTAATTTAATAAAGCTTTATCATATAGTTTAATTCATGTCACACCCACTTGCACAATAATTCATATATCTTATTTAATATAAATAAAATATAATAACTTCTCGTAAATTCACATAGTCATATATTTAATTTTCTCATTAATTAATAATGTCAAATTATTAATTCTCTAATTAATAATTAAATTAATTAAAATACTAATATGCTTATTAAATATTTCTTTTAATACAATAAGCTCACATAATCACATACTTTGATAATAAAACTCTCTACATTAATTTAATAAATGTAACACATATAATTAAATTAATCTACCACAATTGCGTCAATTAATTATTTAATCTAATAATTAATTCATCGAAAAATATTTATTCAATCCAATAAATATTAAAATATTATTACAAAATGACGGTTGTCACATCTTTCCCCTCTTAAAAGGATTCTGTCCCTAGAATCACAACTCAAAAATTTGTCTCGTTACATTCTCCCCCCCTTACAAAGATTCTGTCCCCAGAATCGCATATAACAATCTAAGTAAATAAATGAGGATAATTCTTCATCATATTCTCTTCGAGTTCCCACGTAGCTTCTTCAGCGTTGTGGTTCCTCCAAATTACCTTAACAGAAGGTATTACTTTATTTCTCAGAACTTGTTCTTTCCGGTCGACAATTTGAACAGGAATTTCTTCGTAAGATAAGTCTTTGTCGAAATGTAGGGGTTCAAATTCAATCACGTGCTTGTAATCGGGTTTGTAGGGTCGTAGGACTGAGACATGGAAAACATTGTGGACATTCTCTAGAGATGGAGGTAAGGCTACCTTATAAGCAACTTCTCCGACCCTTCTCAGAACTTCAAAGGGTCCGATGAATCTTGGGCTCAATTTTCCCTTCTTTCCGAATCTGATCTTTCCTTTCCAAGGAGAGACCTTTAAGAACACATAACTACCTGGTTCGAACTCAACATTCTTACGGTGTGGATCGGCGTATTTTTTCTGTCTATCTTGAGTTGCTGTCAATCTTACTCGAATCACCTTGACTATGTCTGCTGTTTGTTGTATCAATTCTGGGCCTAGTAGTTGTCTTTCGCCAACTTCATCCCAATATAGTGGAGTTCTGCACTTTCTGTCGTATAACGCTTCATAGGGTGGCATTCCAATACTAGCGTGGTAACTGTTGTTGTAACCGAACTCTACAAGCGGTAAATGATCATCCCAATTTCCTTTAAAATCCATTATGCAAGCTCTTAACATATCTTCCAATGTTTGAATTGTTCTTTCACTTTGTCCATCTGTCTGCAGGTGATATGCTGTGCTCATTCGCAACTGTGTACCCATGCATTCCTGTAGACGTTTCCAGAAGTTCGACGTAAAACGCGGATCTCTATCAGAAATAATTGACACGGAAACTCCGTGTCTTGAAACAATCTCTTTTACATATAACCTTGCCAACTGATCTAAGTTGAATCTGATTTTGATCGGAAGGAAGTGTGCGGATTTCTTTAGTCGGTCAACGATAACCCATACTGCGTCGTAGCCTTTTTGAGTCGTCAGAAAGCCAACCACGAAGTCCATTGTAATATGTTCCCATTTCCACTCTGGGATCTCTAACGGTTGTAACAATCCACTCGGTCTCTGATGTTCCGCTTTCACTTTCTGACAGGTCAGACACTTGGCAACACATTCTGCAACATCACGCTTCAAATTCGGCCACCAGAAATGTTGTTTAAGATCTTGGTACATCTTGGTACTACCAGGGTGAATCGAATATCGTGAACTATGAGCCTCGCTTAAAATATCTTCCTTAATCTCTTGAACTGGCGGTACCCAAATTCTATTATCAAATCTCAGTATTCCTTCCTTATCCATCTTAAATCTTGGTTCGGTTCCTTCAGATATCTTCTTTGTCACATTTTTACATTCTTCGTCCTGAAGCTGAGCCTCCTTAACTTTATCCAGTAGGGTTATACCAGATTGCATCTGAAATATTTTCTCATCAATCTCCATAGGATACTTCACTTCCAATTCCAGTTTCTCCATTTCCGCAATTAGCTCATCCTGAGCAGTCAACATCATCAACTTCTCCCGACCCTTTCTACTTAAGGCATCGGCAACGACATTCGCCTTACCCGGATGGTATAAAATCTCACAGTCGTAGTCCTTAATTAACTCCAACCACCTTCTTTGTCGCATATTCATGTCCTTCTGCGTGAAAATATATTTCAGACTCTTATGGTCCGTATATATTTCACACTTCTCCTCGTAGAGATAGTGCCTCCAAATTTTCAAAGCAAAAACAACTGCAGCTAACTCCAAGTCATGGGTCGGATACCCCTTCTCATAATCTTTCAGTTGTCGTGACGCGTATGCAATGACTCTGCCATTTTGCATGAGCACACAGCCAATTCCTTTGTACGACGCATCACTATATACCGCAAAATTTCCTGTGTCATCTGGTAGAGATAACACAGGGGCTGAACTTAACCTCTTCTTTAATTCTTGAAAGCTTTCCTCACACTTCTCCGTCCAAACAAATTTCATCGATTTTCTAGTCAGATTTTTCAACGGGGTTGCGATCTTGGAAAAATCCTGAATGAATATTCTGTAATAACCTGCCAATCCAAAAAAACTTCTTACTTCCGACGGCGTCTTCGGCTGATCCCAGTTAATCACAGCTTCGACTTTGGAGGGATCCACCGAAATTCCGTCCCTATCGATCACATGTCCAAGAAATTGTACCCTTTCAATCCAGAATTCACATTTTGAAAATTTAGCGTACAACTTCTCTCTTCTCAACGTCTCTAATGTCACCCTCAAATGTTCTTCATGTTCTTCCTTGGTTTTCGAATATACCAAAATGTCATCTATAAATACCACTACGAATTTGTCCAAAAACGGCTTGAACACTCCATTCATTAAGCCCATAAATGCTGCAGGAGCATTTGTTAGACCAAATGACATTACCAGAAATTTGTAGTGACCATATCGGGTTCTGAATGCTGTCTTCGGTACATCTTCTGGTCTCACCTTCAGTTGATGATAACCACTCCTCAAATCTATCTTTGAAAAGTATCTCGCTCCCTTTAACTGATCGAACAAGTCGTCGATTCGCGGTAATGGATATCTATTCTTGATCGTGACCTTATTCAGTTCTCTATAGTCGATGCAGAGCCGCATTGTCCCATCCTTCTTCTTTACGAATAAAACCGGCGCTCCCCACGGTGATACGCTTGGTTGGATATACTTCTTGTCTAGTAATTCTTGTAGTTGAACCATCAGCTCTTTCATCTCTACTGGTGCCATTCGGTATAGTGCCTTCGATATTGGAACCGTTCCTGGAGCCAAATCGATCACAAATTCAACCGCTCTATCTGGTGGAAGTCCTGGTAAATCATCCGAAAATACGTCTGTGAAATCCCTCACTACTGGTATCTCCTCTATTTTCGGATTTTCTTTACGAATATCGACTATGTAAGCTAGATATCCTACACAGCCTTGTCTTAACAACTTCCTGGCCTGCATCATCGTCAGATAACTCGCTTGTCTAGGCGACTTACTACCATAAAACACAACCTTTGACGGAGTCATAAGGTTAATACGCTTCTTCTGGCAATCAATTACTGCCCCATAATTGGATAACCAGTCCATACCCAAGATAATATTGAATTCTCCCAGTCGAATAGGGATAAGATCTACGTTCATAATGTTACCCTTAATATCCACTCTACAGTTCTTGTGCACGTACTTAACAGGAATAATTTCTCTATTCGCAATTCCTATGTTCATGGGGTATTCTAACTCATCCTTAGGCAATTCTAAGTTCTTGGCAAAGTCATCGGATATAAATGAACAAGTAGCACCCGAATCAAATAATACATAAGCATTAACTTTATTGATCGGAATGATACCTGACACCACATCGCGAGACTGCACTGCATCCTGAACTGTCATGTTGAATGTTCTGGCGGTCGGCCGGTTGGTTGCAGTTGGTCCTGTGATAGTCAGAGTGCTTCCACCGTTGTTTCCTATATTCCTTCCTGATCCTATTCCTCCAGATCCCTTCTTAGGACAATCCCTTGCAAGATGATCCTTTGAGCCACAAGTGAAGCAGGCACCCTTCTTTGGTTTAGAACAGTTAGGTGCTATGTGTCCTTCCTGACCACAATTGTAGCATACTCGTTTTCCCTTCATGAAAACTTCCAGATGAGCTTTTCCACAGGTTGAGCACGCTTCAATCTTCTTCTTTTGCCCTCCTTGTTGACTTCCAGCTGACGAGTTATCGGACCACTTTCTCTTCTGATTATTATTACCTCCCGTGCTACTTCCACCAGTCTTGTTAATTCCTTCATTTTCACTCTTTTTCTTCTTCTGATCCTGATTATATTTAGATACCGCATCGCTTCCACCTTCGGCGAGTATGGCCTTCTCTAACACTCCAGTAAAGGTGTTCAATTAGAACATTGACACCTTGTTATACAACCAGGGCTTCAGTCCCTGCTCGAAACGTCTTGCTTTTCTCTCGTCAGTATGCACTTGATACGTGGCGAACCTAGCCAATTCGTTGAACTTTGCCGCATAATCTGCTACGGACATATTCCCTTGTTTCAACTCCAAAAACTGAACTTCTATTTGGTTTTGCGAACTAGTCGGAAAATACATCTCGAAAAACATCTCCTTAAATCTCTCCCAGGTTATTACACCTTCTCCTCCCCGTACTTTGCTTGCCTGCCACCAATAGATGGCTTCAGACTTCAGCATGAATGTTGCATATGCGGTCTTCTGGTCTTCCCTTACTCTGGCGATGTCAAACACCTTCTCCATCTCCATAACCCATGTTTGAGCTTCGATTTGGTTCATGGAACCTTTAAACTCTAGCGGTCCCACCGCCTTAAAATCCTTGAACGTGGTGTTTGGTGGGGCTTGTGGTTGATTGTTAATTGCTCCAGCCAGTAAATTCACCAACTGCTGAAAGGGGTCAGCATTGGTGTTGTTGTTGTTGTTATTCGTTGACCCTTCCTGGGCTGGTCGACGATTTGGTCGTCTTCTTGGTGGCATTTTTCTGTTAAATAAACGCTTTATTAAAACTTTATTTATTTCTCTAAATAGTTAAGACATTACTCAATAATTTAACATATCACTTAACACATCATCTTAAATAACTTGATATATTTGCATTCAAATCAAAGTTTTAACATTAAACGATAGCATAACTGCTATTTACATCAACTATCCTGGAATAAAGAATCCACAGGATTTAAAACATTCAAATATTCTTTCGTTCATAAACACGTCAGAATTTACATATAAAAATTAATTAAGTCTTTCACATAATTAAAGAAATTCTGTCACTGTCTGTCAAGGCGCTGGATAGCCTTGCTACGATCCTCCTCCATGATGCGGCACATCGTTTTACGATCTAGCATATATGATGGTAGATCCTCAAACTGGATTGGATACTTCCTAACTCGATCTTGGACCACATTCATTGCATTTTGTAGTGTAGAGTATGTCTTCTCAAGTTTAGCCTTCTTCGCATGGCGATCATCTTCTGCACGATCAGCACGGCGTGACTCTCGTACCTAACCCTCCTCTGCTATGGCAAGCCTCTCTGAGGTCTCCTTCAGATCCTTCTTTAACTTCTCTATTTCTGCGGACTTATCCTCGGTCTGACCCTTCTCGTGAACCAGATCCCACTCCACGTTTCCTAAACGTGTGTGAAGAGTCACAATCTCTCTATCCTTCTGCTCAATAGTAATCTGCTGACTAACCGCCTGCTCAGTCAAATCCCAAACAGTATCCTGCAACTCTACGTTACGATCATAGAGTGCGTTATACATCTCTGCTGAAAGTAGTATGCACACAAGCCAATCATGTTTGATGATAAAGCATATACTTTGTAAACAATCTTATTCATTTATTAATAAAAAGTATTAATTTATTAAAGGCTTTTAATTATCTACATGATGCTGTTTTATAATATGTGATAAACCCATAGTTTTAAGCAATGCTTTTAGAATAATGATGATGATCATTCTAATGAGATCTAAATTCTTAGAAAGCTTAAAACTAAAATAGTTCCCAATCGTTGGATTACTAAATTGGGGATTAGTGAATCCGGATAGATTGGTACATACGTTGCTTGCTCATTGGATGAGGATGATTGATCTCATGATCATTTGTGTGGAGACACTAAAGCAAGTATGTAGGTGCTTATTAAAGAATAAGTTCACTGAACGTGACTCGCTAAGGAATACCTAATGGAGTTTTACTTGAATGTCAATAGGAATTCCTGTAGTGATAGTAGTACAAGTGATCCTTGGACTTGAGATCATCATAGTATCTTATGTATGATGAGTTATACTTTGACTTATTCCTTAAGACCCTTAGGGTATATCAAAGGGTATGCTTGGGTATAATAAGTTGTACATAGAGATAATATATGATCAATAAAGAATCTACCACTTCTAGTAAAAGAAGAGAAATGTCCTATGTGATTCGATAAATGACAACTCAGTAGTCCTTGGCCAAGGCAGAATGAAATTAGAAAGGAGTTTCTAATTTGCATTATTTGGAGTTGTGCATTTAAGAGTCGAAATACATATAATTAAATAAAATAAGACTTGACAGAAATTCCATGTCTTATATTTAATTGGGACATTGTATGGTGGAAGGATTGAATTGTACGGTAACTATTTACTCAAAGGTTCTTTAATGATTAATGTTGAAATCTATATTATCTGGAAAGTCGTTGATCGCTAGGGAGGCTTATCTCTATTGTAGAATAAATATTATTTATTTAAATAAATTATTAGTTTAATTTATTTATTTAAATAAGATTAGAATTGTTCTAATTGATTTATTCACAACCGTTTTAATATGGAGAACCTAAAGGGTCACACCATAAAAGGAAGAATAATTATTTAAGAAGTTAATGGCATAATCGTAATAATAAGTTAAGTATATTTAATTTAATCTATGGTGATAGAATAAATTAAATAGCTTAATATTTATTATTTAATATTTTAGAAATATTAAATATAAATTAATAAGAGGAGTCTTATTATTATTATTACTATTATTATTATTATTTAATTCCTAAAGGAGTTTGGGAATTAATTAATATAAGTACTCTCATTTATTCCTAATAGAATTAGGAGGGAAAATTAGTTAAATGAGTTTAATTAATTATCCCTAATAAGATTAGGGAGCCCATTTAATTAAAAGAGTTTAATTAAATAAATAATACCTTATTTTAATATGGTTACTTGATATCTTTATAAGAGGAGTCTTATATCAGATATCTAAGATACGTTAATTCCAATCGTTGGAGAGTACACCCCTTTCTATGAGAGATAGAAAAACTAGGGTTTAGCCAAATACCCATCTTCTTGAATCTCTATTCTTTCTTGGTGGATCACCTCTAGAGGCCAAACACTTGGGTGGCTAACGTTGATCAAAGGAAGGAACCAAACCCGGTGGATTCAAGTTGAACGCGAAAAGGATTGGAGGTGAACTTGTACCTGAGGAAGCTCGGATCTTCAAGGGTATGGTTCTTATTCTTTCTTTTTCGTTTAATTAATAATTGTGCATAAAGGGTGATCCGGGTTTATGGTTTGTAAAATTTTTAAACTCTGATTTTACACGCTTCCGCTAATTTTTTGCAATTTGATTGCGTTCATGAATATTACAAACCTAACAGTGGCATCAGAGCCAAACCTTTATGCGAATTATTAATTGTTCAGATTTGATATGTATATTGATATGTGTTTAGAACAATTTAATTGGGCATAATTTTGTTGTATTAAATTAAAAAAAACGAAAAATCAAAGTCACAAACTCAGCGCGAATCACGAAGCCTGTTTCTTTTTTCCGAAAACGGTAATCCTGCTTTTTTTTTCCCGCTGATCTGTGGTGTGTTTCAGATTACATGTATGTTAATATTTGAGTCGCGGCTTCGTTTATATGCGTTGGTATAATTAATATATATAAGTTTTTAAATATGGCTGTTATCAGTACTGATATATATGTTATCAGTAGCTATTAATACTTATATATATATAAATTATATTAACATGTTTAAAAGTGGTGGTCACGTGGAATGATCCAGGATCATGATTCTTTATGTTAATATATACTTATATATATTATTCTTAATTATTTTAATCTTAAAATAAAAGTTTGTTTTAATTTTAAAATAAAAGATTTATTTTAATCTTAAAATAAAAAGTTTATTTTAATTTTAAAATTAGATTTCATGCTAACTAATTAGAGTTGGAATTGTATTCCATGATAACTAATTAGAGTTGAAATTAGATTCTATGTTTCCTTAAATAAAGGAGTTTATTTAAATATGAAATAAGATTTCATATTATTCAAAATAAAGGAGTTTATTTGTGAATAGGAAAAAGAATCGGTCTTTCCTTAAATAAAGGAGTTTATTTAGATATGAAATAAGATTTCATATTATTCAAAATAAAAGAGTTTATTTGTGAATAGGAAAAAGAATCTATCTTTCCTTAAATAAAGGAGTTTATTTAGATATAAAATAAGATTTCATATTATTCAAAATAAAGGAGTTTATTTGTGAATAGGAAAGAGAACCCGTGTTTCCTTTGATAAAGGATAGTTTTTTTTACATGGAATTAGATTCCATAATTAATTAAAATAAAGGAGTTTATTTTGATTAATGATTTTGATTAAAATAAAATAGTTTATTTTATTCAAAATTGGATAAATTAAAATAAAATAGTTTTATTTTGATTTAAATTTGGATTAAAATAAAGGAGTTTATTTTGATTCAAAATTAGATTTTATACTAACTAAATTTATCCATTAAATGATATCAATATATATATTAAATGTTTATTATTCATGAGATGAATGTTATTTATTGATACATATGGTGATGTGTATGATAATAAATGGGATTGATTATGGACTATTGACCAATGTGATTGGATTTTATTTTAGTTGGATGCATGAATGTATGAGTTTTATTAAATGGGGTTTGCGTACCTCGTCATCTCTAATTTTTCTTAATATAAATTCTATCTCCATCCTATGTACTTCCCCTTGACTGCTGATCAAGGTTTCTATTTATTTTAAATAGTTTTGTAATAGGAATAGTTAGAATTAATTTTGAAAAATTGGAGATCAAGGAACAAGGAGCGCTTGAAGACCCGTTTGTAATGGAGCCCGGGTTTAAATGTAATAGTTATATTTAAATATTAATTCTTGTACCCCTAGGTACAAGAATAAAAGTCCATAATCAATCCGGATAGAATATAGTATTCTATATGTGCATGCTTATACTATATATATTATATATTATGCAAACATGCTTCGTATGTTTAATTAATATGACGCGTATTTTATATATATATGTGCATGCGCGCTAAATAAGATGAGACAAATTAATAACAAACCCCTCAAATATTTTATATTAAGTTGTAACGTTCAAAGATATTTGGAATATCGAACGTCGCCTTCTAGCATGATAGAAACAATAGAGTATTGAATATTTAATATGAGTTTGTTGTGCACACACAAGGCGAGTATTAATTATTTAAGATGTTGTTTTTATTACATATGATGTTTATAAGGAATTGAACATTACTGCTTTGTTGTGCACACACAAGGGCTGTAGTTTTCTCTTCACTTATATGGAAATGCTGGGTCTGACTTAACTTAAATCATTTTAGTTCGGATGTGCACACACTTGACCATTATGATTTAAGAGGCAAAATACAAGGAGTTACATAGTTGATGTAATTGACAAGAGTTGTCTACCTATTTATTTATATATAGTTTGTTATGCACACACAAGGCTATATACATTTGAAATGGGATCCTTATTCTCACTAGCAAATCTTTAATTAGATTTTGCCGAACTATATAAGTGAGGGTAATATAGTTTGAAGAAAATAGTGGGAGATACCAATTTAAAACAAGACCTAAATTATTTTGGTAATTAATAAAAGAATGTATGTTAAAATGTTGTTAATTACAAATTCATTTATAGAATTTTACAATGTCTAAATTACTATCAATGCGTAGCATATTAGATGCTAAATTAACCGGACCGAATTAAACGGATTGGTTAAGGTAATTGAGAATAGTTCTCACGGCTGAAAAGCTATCTTATGTCCTTAATACGCCTATCCCTGCAATGGTTGCAGACAATGCCTCTGAGGAAGATATTGCTGCTTTTAGAAAGTGGCTAGATGATGCATAGTTGGCTCAATGCATCATGCTCGCATCCATGAGTAACGAGCTTCAGCGTCAGCATGAAACTATGGATGCTCCTATTATATTCCTGCACATCAAGAAGTTGATGGTGAGGAAAGTAGGACTGATAGATATCAGATATCTAAGGAGCTCTTCCGATCTAGAATGACCGATGACACTACGGTACAGATAAAAGTTCTTAACATAATCAATTTGATTGATCAATTAGGACAATGGGTTTTATCATGGATGGAGAGTTGAGCCAAGATTTGTTCTTGCACTAACTCCCGGACTCATTTCACAATTGTTGTGAATTTTTCATATGAACAAGCTAGATATCAGCCTCGCTGATTTGCTTAACATGTTGAAAAATGTTGAGAGTCACTTTCCAACCAAGAAATACCATGTCTTACTGGTAGGGGCCAAAGGATCTTCTGAAAAGAAGAACGATTCTAAGAAGGTAAATATAAAGGCAAAAACAAAGGATAATAAGAACAAAACTGATACGGATAGAAAAGGAGTTTGCTTCCACTGCAATAAGCCTGGACACTGGAAGGAAACTGCGAGAAGCATCTTGCAGGGCTAATCAAAGAAGCTTAGTGAAGTTTCGGTTACAAATACAAATTTGTTCATAATTTGAAATAAATTTTTCTTTAAGTCAAGGTTCTACTTGGGTATTGGATACCGACTTTGGTTATCATAAATATAGATTTATGAAGGGACCAAGCAGGAGTAGAAAGCTAAACAAAGATAAGCAATCCAATGTGTGGGAAATGAAGCAAAGGTTGCTGCATTAGCCATAGGAACTTATAGTTTAGCAATCCCTACGGGCAAATCTATTAAGTCAATAAGTTGTTATTGTATTCCAGTACTTGTTGGAAACATTATTTCTATTTTATTATTAGACAATGAAATCTTTGGTATTTTATTTGAGAACAATTGTTGTTCTATTTATAATAATAATAATGTTTTGTATAGAACTGGAATATTACTTAATGAATTTTATATACTTGACTTACGTGAAAATAATTTTGCAAATTGAACAAACTAGTATAAGAAAAGGAGATGATCATTCAAAGAGTTGAATGTATGTATTTGTTGAAATACAAGTGTGAATTATTTGAAAGGTTCAAAGAATTCAAAAATGAAACAAAGTGACAAAGTATTAAGATTCTTTGATTAGATCAAGGAATAAATACTTGTGCAATAAGTTTCTAGATCATCTCAAATGGTTTTTCTCATAATGGGCACATCCTGATACGCAATAATTGATTGATGTATCTGAATGGAAAAATTGTACCTTGTTGGACATGGTGCGGTCCATAATGATTTTACTGACATTCCAGTATCCTTCTGGGTAATGTCCTAGAAAAGGCTGCATATCTACGGAAAAGGTAACCTCAAAATCCGGCCCCAAACTCCATAAAAGTTATGGATAGGGAGGATTCCTAATCTTAAGTATGTTAAGATAAAGGGTTGTCCAACTTATATGAAATAGTTTCAAAGGATAAGTTTGGGACACGATTTGGCAAGTGTCAATTTGTGGGACATCCTAAAGTAAGTTTAGGGCATATGTTCTATAATCCTACTTAGGAAAAGGTGTTTGTTGCGAAACACGTTTCCTTCTAAGATAAAGGTGTTTATCATTGAAGGGGTTAGTGTGAGGATAATAGATCTTGAAGAGTTCAAGAACCACAAAACACTATAAGTCAAATAAGAGGAACCTGTAGATAAACCTATTGTACCACAACTGAATCGTAAATCTGGAATAGTACCGAAGATACCTGGGAGGTATGGATTCATCATGGATGATGATGATGAGGTACGTATCATAGAAGATGATGATCCAGTTACATACGATGAGGTAAGAGTTGTAGACACTCAGAGAAATGAATTGAAGCAATCTTCTCAAAAATGGAACATTCATTTTGATATGATAATCAAAAGAGTTTGATTTTATCAAAAACAAGAATGAACCTAGTGTGTACAAAAGGGTCAGTGGGAGCGTCGTGAAATTTCTAGTATTATATGTTGATATACTACGGATGAGGAATAACATACCAATGCTACAATCAATAAAGATAAAGTTGTCTAAACATTCCTCCATGAATGATTTGGGAAGAGTATCTTAATTGGGGATGCAAATCTATATAGATAGATTTAAAAGGATACTCGGCTTAACCCAAAGAACGTATATTCATTTGATGCTAAAGTTGTTTAGCATGGCAAATTCCAAGAGATATCTCATGTTGATGAGCCATGGAGTGTATCTCTCTTAATAGTCCCCATAGACTCTAAAAAGAGAGATCGCATGAGTAACTATCATGTATGCGATGAAATGTACGAGACTTGATGTTGATCATGTTCTGGAGAAGTTCACTGTGAGTCAGTGAAAAACATCTTAAAGGTCTTAACCGGCACTAAGGATGTGATTAAAATTTATGGTGGGTCTAAATTAAAACTAGAGGGTTTAACATACTCAAGTTTTTCAGACAGACCAAGATGACAGAAAATCCGCTTTAAGGTAAAGGGTTACCTTGAACAGTGGTGCAGTGAATTGGAAAGGTTCCAAACAGCAAAGAGTTGTTGGTTTAGTGATAAAGACATAGTATATAGCTATAAATGAAGCTACAAGTTGATTGTTTGGATGAAAAGTTCATTATAGAACTAGGAATAGTTCCTAAGTCTCATCTTGGATCTAAACATGTGTTGTGACACTTTCATTTGATTATAAGAATCATTGAAAGATGGAAAATCACTATAGAGATAGTGGACTCTCAAGAACAACATTACATATCCATATACTGAAGCTTATCCAACAGCAGGATAATCGTCACTTAGAGAAGAAGGGTATGAGATACCATGGCGATTGGCTTTAGTGCAAGTGGGAGATTGAAAGTAGTATGCACACAAGTCAATCATGTTTGATGATAAAACATATACTTTGTAAACAATCTTATTCATTTATTAATAAAAAGTATTAATTTATTAAAGGCTTTTAATTATCTACATGATGTTGTTTTATAATATGTGATAAACCCATAGTTTTAAGCAATGCTTTTAAAATAATGATGATGATCATTCTAATGAGATCTAAATTCTTAAAAAGCTTAAAACTAAAATAGTTCCCAATCGTTGGATTACTAAATTGGGGATTAGTGAATCCGGATAGATTGGTACATACGTTGCTTGCTCATTGGATGAGGATGATTGATCTCATGATCATTTGTGTGGAGACACTAAAGCAAGTATGTAGGTGCTTATTAGAGAATAAGTTCACTGAACGTGACTCGCTAAGGAATACCTAATGGAGTTTTACTTGCATGTCAATAGGAATTCTTGTAGTGATAGTAGTACAAGTTATCCTTGGACTTGAGATCATCATAGTATCTTGTGTATGATGAGTTATACTTTGACTTATTCCTTAAGACCCTTAGGGTATATCAAAGGGTATGCTTGGGTATAATAAGTTGTACATAGAGATAATATATGATAAATAAAGAATCTACCACTTCTAGTAAAAGAAGAGAAATGTCCTATGTGATTCGATAAATGACAACTCAGTAGTCCTTGGCCAAGGCAGAATGAAATTAGAAAGGAGTTTCTAATTTGCATTATTTGGAGTTGTGCATTTAAGAGTCGAAATACATATAATTAAATAAAATAAGACTTGACAGAAATTCCATGTCTTATATTTAATTGGGACATTGTATGGTGGAAGGATTGAATTGTACGGTAACTATTTACTCAAAAGTTCTTTTATGATTAATGTTGAAATCTATATTATCTGGAAAGTCGTTGATCGCTAGGGAGGCTTATCCCTATTGTAGAATAAATATTATTTATTTAAATAAATTATTAGTTTAATTTATTTATTTAAATAAGATTAGAATTGTTCTAATTGATTTATTCACAACCGGTTTAATATGGAGAACCTAAAGGGTCACACCATAAAAGGAAGAATAATTATTTAAGAAGTTAATGGCATAATCGTAATAATAAGTTAAGTATATTTAATTTAATCTTTGGTGATAGAATAAATTAAATAGCTTAATATTTATTATTTAATATTTTAGAAATATTAAATATAAATTAATAAGAGGAGTCTTATTATTATTATTACTATTATTATTATTATTTAATTCCTAAAGGAGTTTGGGAATTAATTACTATAAGTACTCTCATTTATTCCTAATAGGATTAGGAGGGAAAATTAGTTAAAGGAGTTTAATTAATTATCCCTAATAAGATTAGGGAGCCCATTTAATTAAAAGAGTTTAATTAAATAAATAATACCTTATTTTAATAGGGTTATTTGATATCTTTATAAGGGGAGTCTTATATCAGATATCTAAGATATGTTAATTCCAATCGTTGGAGAGTACACCCCTTTCTATGAGAGATAGAAAAACTAGGGTTTAGCCAAATACCCATCTTCTTGAATCTCTATTCTTTCTTGGTGGATCACCTCTAGAGGCCAAACACTTGGGTGGCTAACGTTGATCAAAGGAAGGAACCAAACCCGGTGGATTCAAGTTGAACGCGAAAAGGATTGGAGGTGAACTTGTACCTGAGGAAGCTCGGATCTTCAAGGGTATGGTTCTTATTCTTTCTTTTTTGTTTAATTAATAATTGTGCATAAAGGGTGATCCGGGTTTATGGTTTGTAAAATTTTTAAACTCTGATTTTACACGCTTCCGCTAATTTTTTGCAATTTGATTGTGTTCATGAATATTACAAACCTAACATCTGCATCAATGGAGTTCGGTGGGAACTCCTCTTCTTCCTCTTCCTCAGGATCCTCCTCTGGATCAGTCTCCGGCTCATGCTCCTGACCAACGACAATAACCATCGGAGATGACTCTCTCTGTACAAGTTGTTCCCTGACGACATGAATGTCTCGGGGTTCCTCCTCCGCAGCTCGACTAGCTCCTCCAATATCCGACATCCTGACAACAAAATTTTAAGTTTTAGTTACTAATCCATGCTAGCGAACACATAGATTAACACATAAGCACATAAAGTCTTTTATTATCTTTAATGAATTTAGAAATTCATTTCTTAGAACTCGATAAGAGTTTATCACTACTATGTTCTCGATCTCCTACAAGGCTACTACCTAAGGTTGTCCCCCCCACCTAAGGTTTATAACCTTACAGCTCTGATACCAACCTGTGACACCCCCAAATCCGGTACTTCCATTTCCACAGGATTTGGTGTTCACTGTACAAACATCATCTATCTATCTACCCATAAATAAAATACAACCATACAATATATAGAATAAATAATAACTCTCTCCCCTTATGGGGTTACATCAACTGCATAACTAAATAAATCCCAAGTTAATCTAACCTTAAAATATCTGTGCGAAAACATAACAATTAAGTCTTAAGTAACATCAATTCTAAATGTCATTACACAACCACATAAACAAATAGTCTTCATTACTTGTTAATCTTGCCCTTGCCTTTACCAGTGGAAGGCTCGTCTGTTCTCTCGTTCTTAACTGCAATGTTATTATTACGCAAGAGTGAGCACGATTGCCCACAAGTATAACAATATAATAAATGAATAATAATAACATGCGAATGAATTAATAACTTTGAATATAAAAGCTCAACTTTTGAATCAAGAATGAATAACAAGAATCAAAAGAAATTCTGAGGGTCACAAGACCTTGAACTATGTCCTAGGTTGTCAAGTGTTTATTCTTGAAACCTTTAACAGTCATAAGACTATGGACTCTTTTTCTCTTACTTAGGGGGATCAGCCCTTAGTACCATACTGTGCACAATATCTTAACGCTAAAGCGTAAATAATCCACTATTAAAGGGTTGTTCATCTCAGTTTGACATCGGAGTCCTCACCAAAGGAAGTTTGGATTGGGTAAGCTCAATAAAAGTTCTAGAATTTATAACGCTTATCAACTATAGACTAGTTGAATCAATAAGGGTTCACTAGTTTTACAAGGTTCAACAATAATTGATATTCAATTTGAATAATAAAATTCAAGATGTATACAATCGAATAAGTATTGTATAATAAGAATTATGCTTTTAAAGAATGATAAGATCTAATATGAAATCTTGACTTGAACAGTAATAAACAAGATAGAATAATGAACTTGCTTTATGTAAAGAATTAAGGTTTAGGAACTTGCCTCGTTTGTAGGCTAAACGATTACTACTTCCGTTCACCACAAGTCCTACACATATACCATATATATTCACGAAATTCATTAGTTACATTTTCTCTTAATTATTTAATATAAACTCTACTTTATTTAACAAATCATTACCCTTCTAATTTAATTACTTAATTAAATTAGAATATTTTCATTCTCTTACTATTATTACACTCGAATAAATTATTTTATAATAATTTCTATCGAATATTTATTTTACTCCATCAATATCTCAATTAAAATATTTATTTTATTTTATTAATATTTTAATAATAATTTTATCAAATATTTATTTTACTCCATCAATATCTCAATTATAATATTTATTTTATTTTATAAATATTTTAATAATAATTTTATCAAATATTTATTTTACTCCATCAATATCTCAATTAAAATATTTATTTTATTTTATAAATATTTTAATAATAATTTTCATCGAATATTTATTTTATTCCATCAATATCTCAATTATAATATTTATTTTATTTTATAAATATTTTAATAATAATTTTATCGAATATTTATTTTACTCCATCAATATCTCAATTAAAATATTTAATTTATTTGATAAATATTTTAATTAATTATTATTATTTAATTAATTATTATTTTTTATTTATTTATTTATTTATTTTTTCGTCGGGGCGGGATAATTTAGTTTGGTAACACCCGCCGGGGGCGGGGTTACCCAGACTTAGTTTCTGCAATTTCTGCAGTTTTGCAGTTCGCGAACATAACAAGGCCAGATTAGGCCAAAAATGAATCACACGTAAAATTATACATGAATATGGCCATAACTTTCAATTAGTTATTTTTACACAAATTTAGACTTACCCAATCATTGTAATACATATATAATCATTACTTAACCCATCTAGCATGATTTTTAATAAGTTACAACACACAATTTGCAAAAAAAAAAATCAACACATTTACTTCCATTGTTCTTGATGTTCTTGAAGGTTTTGAAAATAAAACATGAAAATTGTCACTACGGATTCGTTATAACACCGAATCCGTTTATTTAAATTTTGGTCTCTTCGTATCAACATGCATAACATCATACGAGTGTAAATTTTACGAAAACATTTATGTTTGACATACTAAAGTCACGTATAAGGCCATAAGGCCAAAACCCATACTCTGTAATTTTGTAGAAATCATATACGACATGTTTTCATGAATTTGATGATATGGTTTACATAATATATATAATTAAACACGATTTGATATGTCATAGCACATATACAACCCATAATCATTACTCCTAACCCAATTACAGAGGTTAAACCAAAACTTTAAAAGCCACTTTCATGAAAACTAAAAGACGTGAAGTAGAAATTGGGAAGGAGGAGATTACCCTGAGTATAATTTAGAAGAGGTGATCAATGATGATCCTTTCACAACAACCTGTTGATTACACACTTACAAATTTCTCTCAAGCTTCTCAATTTTCTCTCTGGCTTGTTTTCTAGACTTAGGCAATAATGAAGAATGAAAAGAAGAATACGTATTATAAGAATTCAACAGACGCGCATAATGGTCAGTTACTCCAGTAGTGGGTAACTGCATCCAACTCCCCATAGGGCCTTGTTTGGCTAGATTAATAGATTTCAAAAAATTATTTAATTTAATAAAGCTTTATCATATAGTTTAATTCATGTCACACCCACTTGCACAATAATTCATATATCTTATTTAATATAAATAAAATATAATAACTTCTCGTAAATTCACATAGTTATATATTTAAATTTCTCATTAATTAATAATGTCAAATTATTAATTCTCTAATTAATAATTAAATTAATTAAAATACTAATATGCTTATTAAATATTTCTTTTAATACAATAAGCTCACATAATCACATACTTTGATAATAAAACTCTCTACATTAATTTAATAATTGTAACACATATAATTAAATTAATCTACCACAATTGCGTCAATTAATTATTTAATCTAATAATTAATTCATCGAAAAATATTTATTCAATCAAATAAATATTAAAATATTATTACAAAATGACGGTTGTCAAAGACCTGGGAGTTAAAATCTGAAATGAAATCAAGGTATCCTTACCTCTTCGACATACCAGGTACGTACCTTAATTTCGAGGGCGAAATTTCATAAGAAGGGGAGGTTGTAAGACCCCAACTTTTATGAATAAAGATGAATTTTTTATAAATATCATTTTTGAATATTATGGAATGAATTTGATATAATGTTATAGTCGTGGGTAATATTTATAAATTTTGCAAAGTACGCAAGTTGTTATATAATATTCGATTGGTCGGGGAATATTCATTTTAACAGTGAATATTAGTACAACGGCACAATCATTGGTGGACCCCACAACATAATTATTGTCGGATTGAGAAAACGACAAAAAAACTTTATGAAAATAATGGCGGAAGTGTAACACCCTAGTTCCACATCAAAAGATAGGAGAAAAATTTATCTGCATATAAGGAAATATGTTACTACCAATATTACCTTCAAGTCATGACCTTTTGGGAGCCTGTGGTGGGCTAAGATGACCCAAGAAGATACTATTGGGCCAGTAGTTTGAGGCTTTATTTTGATGGATTTGATTCGATTCAGACTTGGGATTTGACCCGAGATTTATTTCGGACTCGGGATTTGACCTAGGTTATTTCAAATGGTATCAAAGCCGAATCTCGAAAGCTCGGGTCGGGTCATCCGATCGGGTTGCCTGAGGTGGGGACACGAAGGCTGGTGGTATTATCCCACAATGAAGAGATGGAGGTCCGGAGGTAGGGACACGAAGCCAGGGGGTATTATCCCACAATGGCTTGAGAGGCAAAATCTTTGGACCGTGTGCGTGATCGGTTCTGACGGGGACGTCATAAATTTAAGTGGGGGAGTTTGTAAAACCCCAGTCCCACATCAAAAGATAGGGGAAAAATTTGTCTGCATATATGGAAATAAGTTACTACAAATAGTACCTTCAAGTCATGACCTTTTGGGAGCTTGTGGTGGGCTAATATGACCCAAGAAGATACTATTGGGCCAGTAGTTTGAGGCTTTATTTTGATGAATTTGATTCAATTCGGACTTTGGATTTGACCCGAGATTTGTTCTGGACTCGGGATTTGACCCGGGTTGTTTCAGGAAGTATTAACATTAACTGTTGAAACACCCGGTGTTAAAAGTACAGTAATGCACGTGGTTGTATAGTAGCACACGGTATTGATTATTGATGCTTACGTGAAAAGTCACTCAATTTTGTTCAATTATTGCTACAGTAATTGCTGCATAGTATCTCAAGTTATTTGATTCAATTATTGTCAATATTTTATATATTATTAAATCAATAATTGAGATGACAAAGTTATTAATATTATTATTTGTAATATTAAAAATGTCTAGAAGTTCTGTCAAGGAGAGGTTTGGTCACCTAATTGCGCGCCAATAGGGAGAAATCCTTATTGGAAAGCCCCTCTTTCCTTGGAACGACCTGGTCGATTAATATTGTGAATTATAATAATGATGATAAAGTTTGTTTTATTATTATTATAAATGTAATAAAACAGAATTTTTTTTATATAAAACAGAATACTTTTATAAAGTTATTTGTTTTATTAGATTTTAAATAGAATATATTATATTTTATTATGGATAGTGTTTGTATAGTGCCTGCATAGTGTTTGTATAGTAAAATCTTTTTATATAAAATAGAATACTTTTATAAAGTTATTTGTTTTATTAGATTTTAAATAGAATATATATTATATTTTATTATGCATAGTGTTTGCATAGTGCCTGCATAATATTTGTATAATAAATACTTTTTATATAAAATAGAATACTTTTTATAAAGTTTTATTTTATTTGATTATAAATAGAATATATTATATTTTATTGCATAGTGCAGCATAGTATCCTTTCCATTCTTCTATAAATATGATGCTTAGTTAGAATTGAAAATCACACCAGAAATTCAGAGAATTCTTCTTCTATAATCTTGAACGTATTTCTTTACAGTTTTAAGAAGCTTTGAGCGTAGAAAATAATATAAGTTTTCTTCAAGAATATCATCGCCCTACCAGTCATAATACTTTTCTTTTTAAGGTAAGAGATATTATTTGTTGTACTCGTAAGGGGTATTATTCTTTCGTATTCATGAAGAGAGCTTCTGTTATTCCATTCTTTATTATTATGTTGGAATAACCTGTCTATGCGATGTATCGCATACATGGTGAAATTCTTCTGTTATTCCATTCTTTATTATTCTGTTGGAATAACCTGTCTATGCGGTCTATCGCATGCCTGGTGAATTCTGTTGTTATTCCATTCTTTATTATTCTGTTGGAACATCCTGTCTGTGCGGATTACACATGACCTGGTTCCATTCTTTATCATTCTATTGGGAGCTTGTTCTATTCTTTGTTATTCTGTTGGAATATCCTGTCTGTGAGGGTTACGCATGACCTTGTTCCATTCTTTATTATTCTGTTGGAATAATCTGTCTATGTGGATTATCGTTTGCTGGAAAAAATCAATTTGCGGTTTTATATATTCTATTATACTCAGTTGATTAAAGTTTTGGCTTCTATACTCCATGAAATTAGTGGAATATCCTTCATATTTGTGCTTCATCCAGTATCTTGTCATGAAAATATTCTTCTGAGCATTCTTGAATTTTACTCCACAAAGCAGTATCATGTTGACAATTTGGACGTTATTGAGTTCAGGATAAATTAACTTATAAATCTTTAAAATTTATTCTTGAACTTGTTTTATTGAATTATCATCATCCTCATATTTATAATATGTTGAAAGTCATTTGTGCCCTGTAGTGCAAAGATGGACTTGGTATGATTATGACCATAATGTTACAAATAACATGGTAAAAATCCTCATTGGCCATAGTGCATTGATGGACAATTGTTGGCATGATCATGACCATTGATGAATACACGAATATCCTTGGCTGTAGTGCATGGATAATTTTTGGTCATTATACTAATGAATATCCTTGGCCGTAGTGCAGGGATGATGTGGATTATTTATTAAGCTGAGTCTCAGCGATAAAAGTAATGAAAAACATGTTAAATCATAGAAGATAGTAGATTTTATTCTCTACTTGACTCTTCTAATGGATTGCTTGTTCCGCTGCAGTTAAACTTGATGTTTGTTATATTTTATCAGTTTAACACTGTTGAAGGCTAATGATAATTTATTTTGCATTATCTTAGTCATAATATTTTTTACTGGGCTAGTTGAGCTCACCCTTTTGCTTTCATTATTCTCTTCAGGAAATGAGAACATAGTAGGGACTAGTCGGGGAACGGAGTGACGGTCCAGATGATAGCATTAGTAGTCCTCACTATTCTATGAAATAGTGTGATAATAAATGTATTGAGGACTTATTTTGAGTTTGAATACTGTCTAGAAGATAATATTTGTATTAAAACTCACAGCTCATGTTGTATATTTAAAGTTGTATTTGTATTCTGTACCATGTATTTAGCGACTCAAAATAAGTGATGTATACCTATTTTGGGGGCGTCACAATTCTGAGTCGCCAAATACACGGTACAGAATTCAAATACAAACTTCATTTATACAACTGTTGAACTATCGTGCAAAATACGACAATACATAAGCTGTGAGTGTTACACCCCCAAATCCGGGTACTTCAATTCTCACTGGATTTTGTGTTCACTGTCCAAACATCATGTATCTATCTACCCATAATAAATGAAAAGCCATAAATAGATAGAAATAAATCCTCTCCTTATGGACTTACAACATCTGAATATAAATACATCAATCCCAGGTTATACTAACCTTAAATCTCAGATGTGGAAACATAAACAAATATTAAGACTTACACAACTTAAACACAAGTTTGAAACATAAAATAACAAATAAATAACAAGTTTTCATCACTTGTTAAATTTGCCCTTGGCTTTGCTAGTAGAAGGCTCATCGGACCTTTCGTTCTTAACTACAATGTTATTATTACGCAAGAATGAACACGATTGCCCACAAGTATAATAATATAACAATAAAATAATAACATGCGAATGAATCAAAGACTTCTAAAATAAGAAAACTTGGCTTTTGAATCAAGAATGAATAACAAGAATCAAATTTTTTTTGAGGGTCATAAAACCTTGAACTACGTCATAGGTTGTCAAGTGTTTATACTTGAAACATTTAACAGTCATAAGACTATGGACTCTTCTTCTCGTACTTAGGGGGATCAACCCTTAGTACCATATTGTGCACAATACCTTAATGCTAAAGCATAATTAATCCCCTAGAACAGGGTTGTTCATCTCAGTTTGGCATTAGAGTCCGCATCAAAGGAAGTTTGGTTTGGATAAGCTCAACAATGGTTCTGAAATTTAGAACGTTCATTAACTATGGACTAGTCGAATCAATAAGGGTTCGCTAGTCTTACAAGGTTCAACAATAATTGATATTCAATTTGAATAATAAAATTCAATATGTATACAATCAAATAAGTATTGTATAACAGAAATCATGCTTTTAAAGAATGATAACATCTAATATGAAATCTTGACTTGAACAATAATAAATAAGATAGAATAAGGAACTTGCTTTATGTAAAAAAACAAGGTTTAGGAACTTGCTTCGTGTGTAAGCTAAACGATTACTACTTCCGTTCACCACAAATTTTACACACATACCATATGTATTCACGACATTCATTAGTTATATTTTCACTTAATTATTTAATATAAACTCTACTTTATTTAACAAATCATTACCCTTCTAATGTAATTACTTAATTAAATTAGAATATTTTCATTCCCTTACTATTATTACAGTCGAATAAATTATTTTATAATAATTTTCATCGAATATTTATTTTATTCCATAAATATTTTAACTAAAATATTTATTTTATTTGATAAATATTATAATAATAATTTCCTTCGAATATTTATTTTATTCCATAAATATCTCAATTAAAATATTTATTTTATTTTATAAATATTTTAATAATAATTTTCATCGAATATTTATTTTATTCCATAAACATCTCAATTAAAATATTCATTTTATTTGATAAATATTTTAATTAATAATTTTCATCGAATATTTATTTTGTTCCATAAAATCTCAATTAAAATATTCATTTTATTTGGTAAATATTATAATTAATTATTATTATTTATTTTTATTTTTTTAATTTTATTTTTGCCCGCCTAGGTGGGGTAATTTAGTTTGGTAACGCCCGCTGGGGACGGGGTTACCTAGACGCAGTTTCTACAGTTTTTGCAGTTTGCGAACATAACAAGGTCAAATTAGGCCAAAAAAAATCTCTCACAAGTTCAATTATACGTTCTGTGAAGAACACAGAATATGGCCATAACTTCCAATTTCCTTGTCCATACATTAATTTAATCATACACAAATATTATAATTCATATATGATCATTACCCAACCTTTCTAACATGATTTTAACAACTTAATTTATACAATCACTTGAATCAAATCACATAATTTCATTGTTCTTATGAAAAACTCTATTTTTAACATTATTAACGAAATCAACTACTGCGAACTCTTTTTTCGACCAAATCAGTCCGTTTAAGTTTCGTTCTTTTCGTTTTAACATTTATAAATGTAATCATTCATCAATTTACAGATTAATATGTAATTTAAACATAAATTTTTTGTAGTTATAAGCCATATTCATATATTTTCTCTGTAAAACTATAAAACTTCAATTAACCCATAATTACATGAATTTAATCATTGTGATTCACGTATACATGATATATAACATGTTATGAACAATTTGTAATACATATATAGACATATAATCAGAAATTATAAAATTTCCCATTCATAGAGAACTCAGTTGGGAGAAAAATATAATACATGAATTATTAAAATTAGATTAGGGTTTACCCTTGCTTTCTCTTTTTGAAGGCAATACCAACTTGAATTCTCCAATTCTGTCAAAGGTATCTCTTTTCTCTCTAATCTCTCTGACTTAGGTTTTAGGAAAAATGAGAATACGTAAAACAAAGAACTAATATATGTGCACAGATAACTGGCGCAACATGGTGTCGTGGTCGGTTAATCCCATGGTGGGTTAACTGGCCAACTCCCTTTAAGGACATGATTGACTAACTTAATAATCTCTTTTTAATTTATTTTAATTACCTTATTTATTATATAGTTTAATAATGTCACACCCAATTAAGAAATTAGTCAAATATCTTATTTAATTCAATTAAATATAATAATTCCACATTAAATTTCATAGTCACATAATTAAATTCTCATTTATTAATTATGTCAAATCATTAAATCTCTAATTAACTATTAAATTAAATAGAATAACATTTTGCTTATTAAATAATTCATTTAATCAAATATGCTCAATTAAATACATACTTTTGAACAATAAAATTCTCCACATTAATTTAATCAATGTAACACATAATTAATTAATCTACCACAAACTCATCAATTAATTATTTAACCCAATAATTAAATCATCGAAAAATATTTATTTAATTTAATAAATATTCAAATTAAATTATAAAAATCTCGTTTGTCACATCTTTCCCCCCTTAAAAGGATTCTATCCCTAGAACCACGACTTAATCAATTCGTCCAGTTACATTTCTCCCCCTCTTACAAAGATTATGTCCCCAAAATCGCTTAAACATAAATTAAGCAAATAAATGAGGATAATTCTTCATCATATACTCTTCGAGTTCCCACGTAACTTCTTCAGCTTTGTGATTCCTCCAAATTACCTTAACAGAAGGTATTATTTTATTTCTAAGAACTTGCTCTTTCCAGTCAACAATCTGAATAGGAACTCTTCATAGGTTAAGTCTTTCTCAAAATGCAGGGGTTCATATTCAATGACGTGTTTGTAATCGGGTTTATAGGGTCGTAAAACAGAAACATAGAAAACATTATGGATATGCTCTAAGACTGGAAGTAAGGCATAGGCAACTTCACCAATTGTAGTAGCCCCGAATCACCGCGAATCCGGTTCACTATAATTTCTATAACTGATTGCGGAAGATATAAACATAAATTACTTATACAATACATTACACACTATTTTACCCAAGTCGAGTAACCTTAACTTAAACATCATTCATATAATATCTATTATACAACAATATTTATCACAATATATTATTACAAACTAGCCGCACTTTATATTCCAAGCTGAACTTGGCCTTAACCTTTTTCCTGTATCCGAACACGTTCGCCTTATCTGCAATGTTTTATCATGATATAGCAAGGGTGAGCATAAAAGTTGCCCAACAAGTTTAAATACAACAATATAACAATATATCATGATTGAAGAGTATGAATAATAAGCTGACTATAATTCATCAATTTAGTTGAGAATTATTACGAACAAAATTTTGACTGAACAAGTTTTAAACATGAACAAACAATTCTGAACCAACTGGTAAAGAAGGTGATCAGCCTTTCATACCTGACTTATACATGCAAAATGTACAGAGTACAATTTTCATGGCAATCAGCAATGATTAACCATCAGCTTGAATAAAACACTCTTATTAGAGTTAAGTATAAGAAAACTTACCTGAACCGTTGATTACCGCACGCAATTTAATAATGCTTTACCCTGAAGACCTAATATTAATAATATAGATCTCCAATATTAGAATAATATCATCACAGTATAATACTGTTATATTTATATCCACAGAATAACCTAAACACATTACCACATAAGCCTATCAGTCTATATAGCACATAAGACTAGGTATCAAGTCAAACTATTGCAGTCTGAGTTGAAACCGACACAATTCTATCATCCCAACGGTCTAGTCGGACGAATATCGAGTTAAGTTCAATTAAACTCTGTTTGACCACTTAACCATTATCACATAACATTTCTTATCAGACAAAACATTTTTCCTAAGCTCGTAATAATTTTCGGATAATTATTACTATTTATCAACATTTTTTAATCCTTAAAACCGTATTTAAATGAATTAAATACCACTTAATACCTTAATCATTAATATTTATTTAATATAAAATATTAATGAAAATCATTACATAATATTATAATATAATTATAATATATCAAAGTATTTTTAATACCTTAAAATCATAATTATATGATTTTTAAATCATTAAATCCATTATCCGATAATTGCTATTAATATTTAGAATATTAATATTTTCATACCAAAATATCAAAAGTTATAATTTATAACTTAAAATATTTTTATAAAAATTAAATCATTTTTATATAATTTATAAAGCATTAATTCCATTTTTCCTTAATTTATTTAATATATCTATTAAATAAACTAATTATCATTAATATTGATTAATTAATGAATTTCATCCCAAAATATTAAAAGTCATCAAAAATAACTTAAAATATTTTCTTATACCATAATATTATTTTTCATGATTTTTCATTAATTAAAAACTATTTTTAAATCATTTATTTAATATTGTAATTAAATAAATAAATACCATTTATATTCCAAAAATATTAAATATTTTCAAAATATACTTAAAATAGTTAAAAACTATTTTTCAGACTTTAAAATAATTTTTCGAAATTTATTATGTATTTTTAATAATTAAAAACTATTTTTTTCTATTTTTTAATTATGTTCCGAAAAATACTAAATAAACTGTCGCTATAGGCCTTTAGCGACACTTGTCTGTCGCCGTTGGTGTTCTTCACTCAAGAACACTGACAGTTAGCTTAGCAAGGGTCATGGTTTGACCACGATTTAATCCGTGTTCCTTATGATTTTTGGGCCTGTGATTGATTTCATGTTGTAGTATTTATGTAATACTACAATTCTATACCATTATATAAGTCATTAATCATCACAGTTGCAAGATCCAAGCTTGCCAAGTTGCTGTCAGAGGCTTGTTGGGATTTCTGGGTTTTCCAGAAATCCAGTCAGTTCCAAGTGACCACTTTGTGGCTAACAAATCCTATGCTTCTGGTCATTAGTTTAATAGTTTTATGGTTTCTGTCTATAGTCCTTATATCAAGGAACAATTACCTAACACGATCTAAGTTCAAAAACAACAGTTCAACAAGATATACTTCGGTCAAAGTATGGGTCAGACACTGTTCTTCACGATTTCTGGGTTTTCCAGATTTCGTCAAGAACAGTCGGTCAAAGCTACTTTGACCTTAATTTCCTTCCGTTCTAGTTATGATCTAGGTGTTCTAATTACTTTAACATGTAATCTATATACCAGACTACAATAAACAATCAAAAACTTGGTTAAAACACATGTCAGACGCAAGATCAGAGGCCAAAGAAAACTTGTCAGAAATTCTGGAAATTTCTGGGTTTACCCAGAAATCAAATTTCGTGTTCGGTCAACTAGGTTTGATCGATCATAACTTTTGATCTAGACAAGATCTGGACTTGATTCAAGTTTTAGAACAAAGACCACATATCAATCTATATATCCAAACAATAAAACATCAAATATCTATAACATAGACAGATCTAGAGCCACTGACATTCGACTGTCAGACCATAAATTTCCAAATTTACAGATTTCCAAAAATGCAAGATTCGTTCAATTTGATGTTATGGGTTCATGATCCAACAACCCAGATCTCTAATTGACACTCTATTACACAACTTTGAACAATCACTAACATCAAACAACATAAGATCAAAGGATTTCAAAATTTAGGGTTCATATACCTATTATGCTTGATTTCTGATTTCTGATCTTTGAGATCTGTTCTTGGCTAGCTAATACTTGATAATGGATCATCTTTTAACTCTCTCTCACTCTAGATTTTCGAAGCATGGAGAGAGAGAATGGTTTGGACCAAATAATTTGGAAAGTGAGACTTTTTCTTAATTCTAATCTATATAATTGATAATGCATTGCACATGGCTGATTTTGCTGAGATTGCTGGCCAAATAAGTCACATGTTAGGCTAGGGTTAGACTAGGGTTGGTCACCAACCAAGGATTTTGCCAAGATTTGTAAGCTACTTAAAATAATACACAAAAGGGGCATTTTTGTCTTTTCCATTTATTTTCTAAATTTTGCATTAGATGAAACCCTTAGGGTTTAGGGTTTGGAGTATTTAGGGTTTAGATTTTAACCCTTAAATATTTAGCAACTTGGATTTCTAAGATTTTCTAATTAGAATTTAAATAGAAAATCATGATTTAAAAAAAAATATAATTACGGATTCTAATTATATTATAATTTCCTAATTACATTAGGAATTTAACAAATTAGGATTAATATTTCCTAATTAACGTTGCTAATTTAGCAATTAGAGTCAAAATGGTCATTAGGGTTCAAAACCCTTGAATTAGGGTTTCTAATAGAGAAATAAATTTTCCAATTTAGATATTAAATTTTCGTAATTAGATTAGAGTTTCTAATTACTCATAAATTGAAATAATTAGGATTAGAGTTTCCTAATTAACATTGCTAATTTTAGCAATTAAATCCATAATTGAGCATTAGGATTTCTGACGGAACAATTAGGGTTCCAAAAATTAGAAATTAGGGTTTGCTAATTAATTAACCTTTACCCTAATTATTACTTAATTAATAACACTAAAGCATTAAATTCTTCGTTATATTCCCAGATTAGGGTTTCATTTTATTAGAATCTGAAATTAGGGTTTTCAGATCTGGTATTAGGGTTTTCTAATTATCAAATCGGGTTTCCAATAATTCATTAGGGTTTTTCCTAATAAATTTAATATTAATGACATTTAACATTGTACATACATTGCATTCCCAATCTAGGGTTTTCAATATCCGATTTAGGATTTCGGATTTCCCGGAACTTAAACTAGGGTTTCCAGAACCAATTTCTAGGGTTTCTTATCAGACGTTAGAGTTTTCTAACTAAACGTTGTCGTTCTTAATATAAACTTAGGGTTTGTTACAGATATAAATTATCTGACCAACCCATGACCCTTAACCACATTCTTAACACATCATTAACCATAAACACAGAACATAATCACATAAATCCTTAATCCTGAACAATTCACCTATATCTTTCACCGAATTTTGAAATCCTCAAAATTCAATCCCAATAACATTAAACACATACACTTATTTTCTGTCTAGGTCTAATATTTGACCTTAAATCAATCATTTAAGATTTTAATAAATTATCCAAAATTTCGGGTTGTCACATTCACCCCTCCTTATAAGAATTTCGTCCCCGAAATTCGTCTTACACTTTACACCGTGCACCTTACACCATTCACACATGAACCTTACACCTTACACCGTGCACCTTACACCATTCACACATATACCACTCACACACATTATTTCATGTCGCCCAATACACCTCTCACCAGAGTAAAAGTTTTGAAATTGTGCTGAGGGGTCATATAGACCATGAACACATTTAGTTTTAACGGTAGTGATCATACCGCAAAATAATACATTACTTGGTCCGTTTACAATCACAAAGAAGGTAAACTACCATTATTAGTACTTTAGGTGATCATCCCATTGTACAGTTACGTCATGCATAACGTATTAATCATTTTTAGCGAATATTTACGCTACTAGATTGGATTATTTATCCAAACATTATCGTTCACCTTAGTCTTATCATTGGATTCCGCACCAAAACAATTTGGTTCAAGAAATTCTTTCAATAAACACTTGGAGTTTTTATAACATTAGTCTAGCTGAATCAAATAGCATAGACTCATATCAATAATTCAATTCAATCGAATTATTTAGGTGTAGCCAAACCCCGTTGGCAAATTAAAATTTTTAAAAACATTTTCGAAAATGACATCATGATGCCGCACTGTATTAACAGTTCATTGAGGATTCTGTCATTGGTGATTTTATTATACTACATCATACCATAGTAGAATAGTGACTTCAGGTCAAATTCACACTAAGTAATAATGCATTGATGACTCCATCATTTTGATCATCTCTGTACCAGGTTACATGATACATAAGTGATAAATAAAAACAATTTTTGATATTTCAAATCATTTGCGTCTAGCCGAAATAAGTAGCATAGACTGTACTTTAAACCGTTTCAAAAATGGTTACGAGTCTACATTTTTTTTAAAAGGCACATAGTGCGTATTTAGCTTGATGTCAAGAATTTCGAAGTTTAGCATAGCTAGGAGTTTAGGAAAACCTAAGTCTCCACTAATGATCATTTGCTTAATAATCTATCTGTTCCTATAATCCTTAACACTCCATTCACACACAACTATACCCAATTCATAAAACCACACTTATGAGTTCATAACCTGACCACAATTATATGAGTTTACGAACTTTACCCTAGTCTGACCTTTGGCGTCCGTTCGCTGAGGGGCTCATAAATATTTCATATAAATATGAGTCAAGAATGTCACATAAGTATGAGTTCTAAGAACTCGTACTTAATCTTATATTCTCTACCTATGACCTATTTATCTATATATAACAACTAGCGTGACACAACATTTCAACTATTACCAATGCCACCAACTAAGTAGTACAATTCCCCGCCCATACAAGGAATCATACAACTCAGTTGCTAACACAAGTCTTCATTGAAATCCCCACCTAATCTTCACCCCCTTTTTCATACGAATTTCATTTCGTATTCATAATCCATAACACTTTTATGAGTTTTCATTGTACCATTTCATAATACAACTTTCACACAGCATCTTGCTATAAACTTTTCAATCATAAGATTGATTCATTTCCCATACCATAACCTTTATCAGATCACGGGGTGATCTTATCGTATATATTACGATTCAATTCCATGCACTATGATCGTTTTGTTTTACGATCTCCTATCCCTGCACTTTCAGTCTTTTAGACTCGATCTATTCACCGTTACTGTTCAACTTTATTATCAGAGTAAGGGAACTCTGTGTCTTAACAACTTACCGAGATTCATCTTTGAATCTTACTGACCAACTAACTCTATGTGAGTTAGTCTTATCCTAATCACTGCGGTTATTGGTCTCAGGTTTTCCTACCTAAGCTTCATAACCAACAGCTCTGATACCAACTGTAGTAGCCCCGAATCGCCGCGAATCCGGTTCACTATAATTTCTATAACTGATTGCGGAAGATATAAACATAAATTGTTTATACAATACATTACACACTATTTTACCCAAGTCGAGTAACCTTAACTTAAACACCATTCATATAATATCTATTATACAACAATATTTATCACAATATATTATTACAAACTAGCCGCACTTTATATTCCAAGCTGAACTTGGCCTTAACCTTTTTCCTGTATCCGAACACGTTCGCCTTATCTGCAATGTTTTATAATGATATAGCAAGGGTGAGCATAAAAGTTGCCCAGCAAGTTTAAATACTATAATATAACAATATATCATGATTGAAGAGTATGAATAATAAGCTGACTATAATTCATCAATATAGTTGAGAATTATTACGAACAAACTTTTGACTGAACAAGTTTTAAACATGAACAAACATTTCTGAACCAACTGGTAATGAATGTGATCTGCCTTTCATACCTGACTTATACATGCAAAATGTACAGAGTACAATTTTCATGGCAATCAGCAATGATTAACCACCAGCTTGAATAAAACACTCTTATTAGAGTTAAGTATAAGAAAACTTGCCTGAACCGTTGATTACCGCACGCAATTTAATAATGCTTTACCCCGAAGACCTAATATTAATAATATAGATCTCCAATATTAGAATAATATCATCACAGTATAATACTGTTATATTTATATCCACAGAATAACCTAAACACATTACCACATAAGCCTATCAGTTTATACAGCACATAAGACTAGGTATCAAGTCAAACTATTGCAGTCTGAGTTGAAACCAACACAATTCTATCATCCCGACGGTCTAGTCGGACGAATATCGAGTTAAGTTCAATTAAACTCTGTCTAACCACTTAACCATTATCACATATAATTTCTTATCAGACAAAACATTTTTCCTAAGCTCGTAATAATTTTCGGATAATTATTACTATTTATCAACATTTTTCAATCCTTAAAACCGTATTTAAATGAATTAAATACCACTTAATACCTTAATCATTAATATTTATTTAATATAAAATATTAATAAAAATTATTACATAATATTATAATATAATTATAATATATCAAAGTATTTTTAATACCTTAAAATCATAATTATATGATTTTTAAATCATTAAATCCATTCTCCGATAATTGCTATTAATATTTAGAATATTAATATTTTCATGCCAAAATATCAAAAGTTATAACTTATAACTTAAAATATTTTTATAAAAATTAAATCATTTTTATATGATTTATAAAGCATTAATTCCATTTTTCCTTAATTTATTTAATATATCTATTAAATAAACTAATTATCATTAATATTGATTAATTAATGAATTTCATCCCAAAATATTAAAAGTCATCAAAAATAACTTAAAATATTTTCTTATACCATAATATTATTTTTCATGAATTAAAAACTATTTTTAAATCATTTATTTAATATTTTAATTAAATAAATAAATACCATTTATATTCCAAAAATATTAAATATTTTCGAAATATACTTAAAATAGTTAAAAACTATTTTTCAGACTTTAAAATAATTTTTCGGAATTTATTTTGTATTTTTAATAATTAAAAACTATTTTTTTCTATTTTTTAATTATTTTTCCAGAAAATACTAAATAAATTGTCGCTATAGGCACTTGTCTGTCGCCGTTGGTGTTCTTCACTCAAGAACACTGACAGTTAGCTTAGCAAGGGTCATGGTTTGACCGCGATTTAATCCGTGTTCCTTATGATTTCTGGGCCTGTGATTGATTTCATGTTGTAGTATTTATGTAATACTACAATTCTATACCATTATATAAGTCATTAATCATCACAGTTGCAAGATCCAAGCTTTCCAAGTTGCTGTCAGAGGCTTGTTGGGATTTCTGGGTTTTCCAGAAATCCAGTCAGTTCCAAGTGACCACTTTGTGGCTAACAAATCCTATGCTTCTGGTCGTTAGTTTAATAGTTTTATGGTTTCTGTCTATAGTCCTTATATCAAGGAACAATTACCTAACACGATCTGAGTTCAAAAACAACAGTTCAACAAGATATGCTCCTGTCAAAGTATGGGTCAGACACTATTCTTCACGATTTCTGGGTTTTCCAGATTTCGTCAAGAACAGTCGGTCAAAGCTACTTTGACCTTAATTTCCTTTCGTTTCAGTTATGATCTAGGTGTTCTAATTACTTTAACATGTAATCTATATACCAGACTACAATAAACAATCAACAACTTGGTTAAAACACATGTCAGACGCAAGATCAGAGGCCAAAGAAAACTTGTCAGAAATTCTGGAAATTTCTGGGTTTGCCCTAAAATCAAATTTCGTGTTCGATCAACTAGGTTTGACCGATCATAACTTTTGATCTAGACAAGATTTGGACTTGATTCAAGTTTTAGAACAAAGACCACATATCAAACTATATATCCAAACAATAAAACATGAAATATCTATAACATAGACAGATCTAGAGCCACTGACATTCGACTGTCAGACCATAAATTTCCAGATTTCCAAAAATGCAAGATTCGTGCACTTTGATGTTATGGGTTCATGATCCACCAACCCAGATCTCTAATTGACACCCTATTACACAACTTTGAACAATCACTAACATCAAACAACATAAGATCAAAGGATTTCAAAATTTAGGGTTCATATACCTATTATGCCTTATTTCTGATTTTTGATCTTTGAGATCTGTTCTTGGCTGGCTAATACTTGATAATGGATCATCTTTTAACTCTCTCTCACTCTAGATTTTTGAAGCATGGAGAGAGAGAATGGTTTGGACCAAATAAATTGGAAAGTGAGACTTTTTCTTAATTCTAATCTATATAATTGATAATGCATTGCACATGGCTGATTTTGCTAAGATTGCTGGCCAAATAAGTCACATGCTAGGCTAGGGTTAGACTAGGGTTGGTCACCAACCAAGGATTTTTCCAAGATTTGCAAGCTACTTAAAATAATATACAAAAGGGGCATTTTTGTCTTTTCCATTTATTTTCTAGATATTGCATTAGATGAAACCCTTAGAGTTTTGGGTTTGGAGTATTTAGGGTTTAGATTTTAACCCTTAAATATTTAGCAACTTGGATTTCTAAGATTTTCTAATTAGAATTTAAATAGAAAATCATGATTAAAAAAATATATATATATAATTAGGGATTCTAATTATATTATAATTTCCTAATTACATTGGGACTTTAACAAATTAGGATTAATATTTCCTAATTAACGTTGCTAATTTAACAATTAGAGTCAAAATGGTCATTAGGGTCAAAACCCTTGAATTAGGGTTTCTAATAGAAAAATAATTTTTCCAATTTAGATATTAAATTTTCGTAATTAGATTAGAGTTTCTAATTACTCATAAATTGAAATAATTAGGATTAGGGTTTCCTAATTAACATTGCTAATTTTAGCAATTAAATCCATAATTGAGCATTAGGGTTTCTGACGGAACAATTAGGGTTCCAAAAATTAGAAATTAGGGTTTGCTAATTAATTAACCTTTATCCTAATTATTACTTAATTAATAACACTAAAGCATTAAAATTCTTCGTTGTATTCCCAGATTAGGGTTTCATTTTATCAGAATCTGAAATTAGGGTTTTCAGATCTGGTATTAGGATTTTCTAATTATCAAATCGGGTTTCCAATAATTCATTAGGGTTTTTCCTAATAAATTTAATATTAATGACATTTAACATTGTACATACATTGCATTCCCAATCTAGGGTTTTCAATATCCGATTTAGGATTTCGGATTTCTCGAAACTGAAACTAGGGTTTCCAGAATCGATTTCTAGGGTTTCTTATCAGACGTTAGAGTTTTCTAACTAAACGTTGTCGTTCTTAATATAAACTTAGGGTTTGTTACAGATATAAATTATCTGACCAACCCATGACCCTTAACCACATTCTGAACACATCATTAACCATAAACAAAGAACATAATCACATAAATCCTTAATCCTGAACAATTCACCTATATCTTTCACCGAATTTTGAAATCCTTAAAATTCAATCCCAATAACATTAAACGCATACATTTATTTTCTATCTAGGTCTAATATTTGACCTTAAATCAATCATTTAAGATTTTAATAAATTATCCAAATTTTCGGGTTGTCACACCAATTCTCCTCAAAACTTTAAAGGGTCCAATGAACCTCGGGCTCAATTTCCCTTTTTTTACCGAATCTGATCTTTCATTTCCAGGGAGAGACTTTCAAAAATACCAAGCTGCCCGATTTTAATTCAACATTCTTATAGTGTGGATCTGCGTATTTCTTCTGCCAATCCTGAGCTGCTACTAGTCTTTCTCGTATTACTTTGACTATCTCTGTTGTTTGTTGTAGCAGTTCTGGTCCTAGTAACTGTCTCTCGCCAACTTCATCCCAGTAAAGTGGAGTTCTGTACTTTCTACATTACACCGCTTCGTAAGGTGGCATGCCAATACTAGCGTGGTAACTATTGTTGTAACCGAATTCAAAGAGCGGTAAGTGATCATCCCTATTTTCTTTAAAATTCATGATGCACGATCTCAACATATCCTCCAATGCCTGAATCTTTCTTTCGCTCTGCCCATCTATTTGAGGGTGATATACCGTAATCATTCTCAATTGCATCCCCATGCACTCCTGTAGTCACTTTCCAGAAGTTCAATGTAAAGCGCAGATCCCTATCTGAGACAATTGTCACCAGAACTCCGTGCCTCGAAAAAATCTCTGTCACATATAACCTTGCCAACTGATCTAAGTTGAATCTAATTTTGATCAGAAAGAAGTGTGCGAATTTCATCAATCAGGCAACAATAACCCATACTGCATCATAGCCTTTCTGAGTTGTCGGTAGGCCAATCACAAAATCCATCGTAATATGTTCCCATTTCCATTCTGGGATCTCTAATGGTTGTAGCAATCCACTCGACCTCTGATGTTCTGCTTTCCATTTCTGACATGTCAAACACTTGGCAACACACTATGTAACATCTTATTTCAAATTTGGCCACCAGAAATGTTGTCAAAGATATTGGTACATCTTAGTACTACCAGGGTGAATCGAATACCATGAGCTATGAGTCTCATTCAAAATGTCTTCCTTAATCTCTGGCACTGGCGCTACCCAAATTCTGCTCTCAAATCTTAGTAGTCCCTCACTGTCTATTTTGAATCTCGGTTCACTCCTTTCAGATATCTTCTTTTTCACTTTTTCATATTCTTCGTCTTGAAGTTGAACCTCCTTAATTTTATCCAGTAAAGTTGTACCAGCTTACATCTGGAATATCTTCTGGTCATTTTCCGTAGGATACTTCACTTCCAATTTTAGCTTTTCCATTGCTGAAATTAGCTCATCCTATGCGGTCAATATCATCAATTTCTCTCGACCCTTTCTACTTAAGGCGCCGACAACCACATTTGCTTTACCCGGATGGTATAAAATCTCGCAATCATAGTCCTTAATTAACTCCAACCACCTTCTCTGGTGCATATTCAAGTCCTTCTGTGTAAAAATATATTTTAGACTCTTGTGGTCTGTATATATTTCACACTTCTCCCCATAGAGACAGTATCTCCAGATCTTCAAAGCGAATACAACCACAGCTAATTCTAAGTCATGGGTCGGATACCCCTTCTCATAGTGCTTCAATGGTCGTGACACATATGCAATGACCCTGCCGTTTTGCAAAAGCACACAACCTAGTCCTTTATGCGATGCATCACTGTAAACCACAAAATTTCCCGTGTCATCGGGAAGAGATAACACAGGTGCTGAAATCAACCTCTTCTTAAGCTCTTGGAAACTTTCCTCACACTTCTCTGTCCAAACAAATTTCACTGATTTCCTAGTCAAATTTGTCAACGGAGTCACGATCTTGGAAAAGTCCTGAATGAATATTCTATAATAACCTGCTAATCCAAGAAAAATTCTTACTTATGACGGCGTCTTCGGCTGATCCCAATTCATCACAGCTTCGACTTTAGAGGGATCTACTGAAATTCTGTCCTTATCGATCACATGTCCAAGAAATTGTACTCTTTTAATTCAGAATTCACATTTCAAATGTAACGACCGAGAAATTTGGATCCTTTGTAAAATACTTGAAAGAATTAAATAATGAATAAAATAATATTATTTGTTATTATATGTGTTAATAAGATGTATGCCGTTCTATAACTTAGAAACGCCAGAATATCGTAGTATTTGAACCACGTGAATGAATTAAGGTGTTTGCATTTTCAAGACGAAAATAAATTTTTTCCGAGAAAGTTCACAAAAAACACTATTCACAGTTTACCGCTCAGGAATTATTTTTGAACTTCCGAGAAATACATAATGTTAAAATATCAAAGCGAGATGGATTATGTAATAATAATCTATGTATGGAAAACGCAATATTTCGCATGTGGACTTAAATTGAGAGCGTTGGGAAAATTAATGTCTAAGGAATGAACTTGTGTAATCTTGTAGGGTGTGCAAGTTCATGAAGCATTAAGGGTCAAGCCCAAATTGTAGCAATGTTAAGCCCAAGTTGTAGCAATGCTTAGCCCAAGCGTGGATTAATGGGAAGCCCAAACCAAATGAATGCAAGCCCATAAGAAATAGAGTAATTAACTAAACCAATCCCAAAGTACTGATCCATTAACTAAATAGGATCCATGGGTGAAGTTTTGGGAAAGCACTTTGTGTGATGGGCAAGAATTAAGAGTGATGATCAAGATTACTTAGGCCTTAAGACATGAATAGTAAGGAGGTTAACTAAGGAGGTGGGATGTTTTAATGGCCTTAATACCCTAACCTTGACCCCTCTATAAATAGTAAGCTTGGATTTGTCATTTACTTGTACAAATTTCATCCAACAAACTCTTTTTGCAAACAACTTATTTGTTAGAGCCAATAAGCACTTTGAAGTTTAACTTTCCTTTGCTAGATTTTCAAGAGAAGAGAAGTACAAGTAGTCTTCAAAGGTAATTAATATTATCTCTTCTATCTCTATCATACTAGGATGATAAGAGAAGTGTAATCTAATGAAGTTAGATACTAAGAACATGTCATAAGTCATTGATGAATGAACTTAAGCCGAATAAGTTGAATAAGCAACTTGAATCTAAATAAGTTGATGAACTTGGGAAGAACTTGCCATATGTTGTCATATGATGTTAGTATGTTCAAAATAGTTTGAAAACGTTGATTGATGGTCTTAAGTTCTTAGTAAGTTATAATCATGAGAATTTATAGTTAATAAGATGAATAAGTCATTGACTTATGAGAATAAGTCAAAACCTACTTTGATAATAAGTTAGTCTAATAAGTAACTTGAAATGTCTATATGTTGATTAAAATCCACCTAGAATGATTAGTAATAAGGTTTCGCCGGAATTTACACGATTGGACGACAATCGTCGAATTCATGATATTCTCGAAATGGAAGTCGTATTTTGTGTTTGAACTTAAAAACGTTGGTTTTCGATGGAGACAAGTCATATTTGGCATTATAGAGTTGTGGACTCAAAAATGGCCGGATTCCAACTTAGAACGAAGAAACGAGCGTTAAACGTTCACGAACGTTTATCGTTTTCGTTAAATTGGACTAATAGGTGAAATTTTAGCAAACAAAATAAAATAGATAAAATTCTTGCGTAAACGCATAGAGTACGTAATTTTTGACCCGTAGGCTCTTGAACGAGTCAATTCAGACTTATAACGAAGAAGTTATGAGTCTGGGAATCTCAACTTTTGAAAAATCTGTCCAAAGTTTCTGTGACAAAGAGTCCGTGCCGCGGCGCGACTCTAAGTTATTTAGCCAGCGCCGCATCGCCAAAGGGACTCACTCCGCAATGCAGAGCCCGGTTTCTGCGCAACAATAGGTGACGCCTCAGCACGGCACCAAGTGTAATAGCCGACGCCGCAGCGCCAGCTTCATGACCTAGACAATAAAGAATGTTTACAAATTGAACATGAAGAGTAATTGATAAGTAATTAAATAAAGATCTTAAAGAAACATTTTTAAGATATATTAAACCTTAAGTATGCACACTTAGGGTTAAGATTAAGTCAATTACTAATGAACGTAAGAATGACGTTACTGGAAAGCCGGAACCTATAATAACAAATCTAATACGTATTTAGATTGAGAAGAAGGGTAAGATTCTTTAGGAACCATGTGTGATCATTCATGACCTAATGTGATATGTTATGTTATTATCTAAATGTAGAGACCTTAATGACATAAAGTGCACGTGTTATATCTATAAGGAGACGCTAAAGGCAAGTACTCTAACCCTTGTTCCAGTTCGATCTGGACAAGTCTTTGAGATTCAAGTATTCTTCGCATGAGTTAGTATTTGAGGAAGTTAAAGACAATCCTTTTGGCTAGACGTATTCTATGTTATTCTATCAAGCGTTGATAAGGATTTACCAAACTAATATTGTTATGGTTTTCAAAAGTAGACTGAATATGCTAAACTGTTTTGTCGTCAAACGACAGGCACATGAGGTTGACACAACTTAAAAGTATACACGTTTAATGAATGTAGTGTTGATCAACATAGAGTACTATAGGCTGATCACCTAGACGTGCTTGTAAGATATGCCGGGCTTACGGACCTTGTGTCGGGATGTCCTTTTCAAAGTACTTATGAAATGCTTACGGTCTTGAACCAGAATTGAAGTTTTACTGAATATTTTTGTTGTAAAACGTTTTGAATGAAAAGAAGTTCTATTTTGAATTATCGATAGTACTTCGTAATTATTGTTCAGTTATTGAAGATATACGCTTCTTATGTTTCAAGCATGCTATTTTCCTCGAATTATTGTACTTGCTGAGCTAGTTAGTCTCATTCTTGATTGAACCATATGAATGCAGCTAAGTCCGAACGTACTGATGGATCCGGCAAGGATAAAGGGAAGGCAAAGGCGAACCCGTAGATTGCATATATAATAGTATAGGTGTGAGACTCCGAATTTTATAAAATAAAAGTATTCAATTTTTTTATTTTGGTAAATTGTTAAATTGATACAAGTATAAAGTTAAGGGTAATATGTGATTTTTTTTTCAAAATAAGCAAGTTGATATAAAATATTCATTTTGTCGGGGAATATTCGATTAGTCAGGGAATATTCTTTTTGTCGGGGAATATTCGTACGACGGTACAATCATTGGTGGACCCCACAACAGAATTATTGTCGGATTGAGAAAACGACAAAAATACTTTATGAAAATAACGGTGAAAGTTTTACCGTTAACTGTTGAAACACCCGGTGTTAAAAGTACAGTAATACGCGTAGTTGCATAGTCGTACACGGTATTGATTATTGATGCTTATTTGAGAAGTCACTCAGTATTGTTCAATCGGGTATTCGGGACACTTTTTGTGTCAGAGTACTATTCACGAGTTACTATTCATGAGTTACTATTCACGAGTTACTATTCACGGAGTACTATTCACCCATAAAATATATTTCTTTTCGGTCCAAATTATTTTTGGGTACAATATTAGTCCATGAGGAGATGGGCTAATTTTTCAGACCATTGGTTGAAGATATAATAATAAATCAATATGGACCACTGGTGGATAGTTATAATAGCAAATCAATATGAACCGTTGGTGGATAGTTATAATAGTAAATCAATATGGATCGTTCGTTTAAAATTTTAATAGTAAATCAGTATGGACCGTTTCTTTAAGTTTTAATAGTAAACCAATATGGACCGTCCATTTAAAAGTAAATCAATCTGGAACGTTCATGAATTAGTTACTATGTAGTCCATTCTTCTATAAATAGAAGCTCATTCCTTCATTATTTCTTACGAATTCACTGAAAGTCTAGAGAGAGAAATTATAGAGAAACTATAGAAAAGTATTCTGCTACTTCTCTACTCCTATATTTAGTTTCTTTTATGGTAAGGGGTATTATTTATTTTGTATTTATGAAAAGAACTTTTGTTATTCCATTCTTTATTATTCTGCTAGAATAACCAGTATACGCGGACTACCCTATACTTGGTGACATTCTTCTATTATTCCGTCTTTATTATTATTTTGTTGGAATATCCTGTCTGCGCGTTTTACGCCGGACCTAGTTCCATCTTTATTATAATTCTATTGGAATATCCTGTCTGTGCGTTTTATACCGGACCTGGTTCCGTCTTTATTATTCTGTTGGAACATCCTGTTGGTGTGAATTTTGCCTGACCTGGTTCCGTTACTTATTATTCTGTTGGAATAACCTGCCTGTGCGGTCTATCGCATGTCTGGTGATTTCTTTTGTTATTCCATTCTTTATTACACTCAGTTGGTTAAAACTTTGACTTATATATTCCATGAAATTAGTGGAATATCCTTGATATTTGCGCTTCATCCTTTATCTTTTCATGGAAATATGTTCTGAGTATTCTTGAATTTTACTCCACAAAGTAGTATCATGTTGACAATTTGGACATTATTGAGTTCAGGATAAATTAACTTATAAATCTTTTAAACATATTCTTGAACTTGTTTTATTGAGTTATTATGTCATTGTCATGATAAGTTATGTTGGTTATTATGTGAAAACATGAAAGTTCTTAGAAAACACAAAGGGTTGAAAATCAGATTTTGGTAAAAATGGAGTATAAGATTCAATTGACCATATCTCCTATTATATTTCAAATTTTTGAGTGTGGTCAATTTCTATAGTTAGATCTATGATTTTTCTAACTTATCCAAGTGGAATCACTAGAAAAGGTGTTGTAGATTTTTGTGTGGACTGATATTAGTAAAGGAGTCAAAAATTAAAAAGTGCCAAAAAGCTATTGCCAGAAAATTTAAAAGGGCATTTTCGGCCACTTAAATTGTGAGAAAAGTTCTTGCCATTTGGGACATGAAAATATATGGTATAAAGTACCTGCTGTCCAAAAATGAGATCATTCCGACTTAAAATGAGCAAGTTATGACTATTTCAATATTTAGGTTTTTCCGACGAAAAATGCTATAACCGGAGTTCTATAACTCCGATGACCATGAAATTTAAACTGGAAGCTCACATTAACATGTGTAAGATCCTGCCAAGATTTTGGAATTTCTCGAGTTAACCTTGAGGTAGCTAATTTCTTAAGAAATTAATTAGAAATTGATTTTTGAAAAATATTAAATGAATTTTAAAAATTCCGAAAAAAATATATGTTCAATATGGGACTATATTCTAATTTATCCCAGAAAAGAATAATTTTTGGGACTGATTTGGTATTTTTCATGAAAATGATTTAGTTACGAACATATGAATTAAATATGTTATGTGAAGTTGAAAAATTGGTAAATAGAATTTTATGGCTTAAAAATCCTATATAAGGTATATGAAGATTTTTGATGAGTAATTTGATTATTGGTGATGAAATCTTATGAGTATGGCATTTTGAATGATCAAATGCATTATTTAGAAAAGTGTAAACAATTAAATTAAATTATTTATAAGTTTAAGGAGTGATTAAAATATTTTTATAATATTAACAATATTAGATTATGATTTTATTAAGTGATTGATAATGATTAGATAAATTTAAAGTCTTTAATATTTATCCTTGATTTAGTTTGACTAATGCTTATAATATTGTCATCATCCTCATGCTTATATTATGTTGAAAGTCATCTGTGGCCTGTAGTGCATAGATGGACTTGGTGTGATTATTATGACCAGGGATTATTCGGTATAATCATAACCGTAATGTTACAAATAATATGAAAAAAGTCCTCATTGGCCTGTAGTGCATTGATGGACAGTTTTTGGTATGATTAAGGCTATGGATTCTCTTTGGCCGTAGTGTAAAGATGAATTGTTTTATGGCATGATCAGGACCGTTGATTAAAACACGATTATATTTGGCCGTGGTGCATGGATAATTCGTGGTCGTGATACTAAAGAATATCCTTGGCCTGTAGTGCATGGATGATTCGATGATGTGGAAAATTATTGAGCTGAGTCTCAGCAATGAAATATTAATTCATGGATGTGATAATAAGGAATATCTTTGGCCGTAGTGCAAACATGATTTAATGATTACGAGCATGAATTGTGATTTGGTATAACCATGATTTTTGATGTTTCAGGAGATGAAAATTATCTTCGTCCTGGGTGCGAAGAGGAATTTAGAATCACAATTGTGATTATGAGTTTTTCACGTGATCGTGGATTGAAATTGTTGATTGATTTTACACGGATAAAACATTATTGGTGGACTTTTAACATAGAGAAGATAATAGACCTTATAGTTTATTTGACTCTTCTAATGGATTGCTCGTTCCGCTGGAACTATGGTTGAAAATTTTTATTATCTGTCATATGTTCTAAATCTCTGATTTATTATTGATGAAAGCTATTGATAATTTAATTATCTTTAGTTATGATATTCTTTACTGGGCTAGTTGTGCTCACCCTTCTGCTTCACAATTCCTTTCAGGTAATAAGAGTATAGCTGGGTCGAGCGGGGGTATTAAAAGGATTAGAACGGTGGTCTCTAGCTGTGGAGGTTCTCCCTAAACAATATAGAAAAGTGTGTTGTATTCTATATATCATTTAGTAGTTATATTTGATATATCATATAGGGTGAGGCGAACCCAATGTTGGAAGGGTGTTTTTACCACTATCATACAAGATGTCTAATGACATACAACCTCGTGTTATCATAAGACATGGTTGTGCACATCCACATGCTGAATATATCTACGAGCACTACCTTTATGATCTTGGAGTATATTTGAAATATAATTTTCACTTGGAGACAACGGAGATAATTATATGTCAAGAGAAGACTTACCATTGGAAAGAAGATGATAGAAATTTTCTTGTTTTTCTTTGGGGAATTTTGGGTCAACCAAGGATAATTCTGTGGACATATGATATATATCATAACCTGGACGCATGGCCTCCCATGTACGAAGGTTTCCTTGAGCACTTTCCAAATATTTTAGTTTTTAAACCAGTTTTTGACTGTACTTTTATGTAAAGTACCATTGTAAGATTGTGGTCGAGGTACCATGAGAGTTACATACATCTGTATTAAAACTCATATTAAACTATGGTTGTATTCTATACGACAGCTCAACAGTTGTATAATAATGTTGTATTTAAATTTTGTACCATGTATCTGACGACTCAGAATGGGTTATGTATACCTAATTTTGGGGGCGTCACAATAGGTTTTGTAAGGAATAATATTGATATTATGATAAAGACAATGTATTGGTTGTAAAGAACTTGGGAAAAGTAAATATTCTTTTGATATATATATATATATATATATATATATATATATATATATATATATATATATAAGACATCCGTTCTTTTGAGGTATTTCAATTGAATGTTTATGTGAACTGTAGCACCGTGTAGCACCATTTGTCGGGTTAGAAGATACCCGGATTTGGGGGCGTCACAGGTTGGTATCAAAGCATTAGGTTATAAAACTTAAGGGGGGAAATAAAACCTTAAGTCATAAATTAAGAAAAGTCAAAGAATAAAAGATGGAAGTTAACCTTATAAAAATGCATTATATATGTTATGTGTTTTTATTATTCTACTAACGTGTACTAATCAAACTTTTGTGTTGTTGTAGATATTAGGAGAAAATAGAGACGTATAGGTAGTCAATAAAGAATCAGTTAATCAAGTAGAGATTATACCGAGTCCCATAGCGGCAGATCCCGAGATAGTGGTGGTTTAGTCTGGAGACTCATAAAGTTTAGATCTCATGTCAGTGTTTGATGGCATGATAGAAGAAGAAGTGGAAATATTGTCCTTCAACCCAGTAACTTTAGCAACGGAGACAGATCCGGGGGAGTCAATGATGTCATTATTCATGTCAGTGATAGATAGGAACATCCACTACTGCCAGGAGGTTAAGGAGATGAAGGCACAGCTCCAAGCTATTATAGAGGATAAGACGGACGTGGAGTCGATGTGGGAGCAGGAACATGATGAAAGAGTTTTGTCCAAGGACAAGGTCCATGGGTTGAAACAGGAGGTCTTTGAGCTAAGGGAGGAGCTAAAGACCAAGAAGCAGAAGATAGGGAGAATGTCCTATATCAATAGGACTTCTCATGAGGATTTCCAGTTGCAGTTAACTGGTTACCCCATAGAGACAAGGCAGACATGTCATACTTGATAGGTTTTTGTGAAAATCAAAGTAGCAATCAAATTGCAAAAATAGCGGAAGCGTAATAAAATCAGATTTTAAAATTTTTCACAAACCAATTACCCGGATCATCCTTTATGCATATTATTAATTAAATGAAGAATAAGAAATTATGAAATCATACCCTTGTAGAAACGAGCTTCCTCAGGTACGAGTTCACCTCCTACTTCTCCGCGATCTCCTTGAATTTTTGGGTAGATTCCTTCCTTTGATCAATGTAAGCCACCCAAGTGTATGGCCTCTAGAGGTGATCAACCAAGGAAGAAGAATTTTCAAGAAGAAGGGGTATTGGCTCAAACCCTAGTTTTTCCTATTTGTATAGAAAAGGAGGCGTACTCTCCAACTCTTGAAATTACGTATATTTGATATCTGATATAAGACTCCTCTTATAAAGATATCGTGTAACCCTATTTTAATTAAAATAAGGTATTATTTATTTAATTAAACTCTTTTAATTAAATGGGCTCCCTAATCCTATTAGGGATAATTAATTAAACTCCTTTAACTAATTTTCCCTCCTAATCCAATTAGGAATAAATGAGAGTACTTATATTAAATTAATTCCTAAACCCTTTTAGAAATTAAAATAATAATAATTGTAATAATATTAATAAGACTCCTCTTATTAATTTATATTTAATATTTCTAAAATATTAAATAATAAATATTAAGCTATTTAATTTATTCTATCACCATAGATTAAATTAAATATACTTAATATATTATTATGATTATGCCATTAACTTCTTAAATAATTATTCTTCCTTTTATGGTGTGACCCTTTAGGTTCTCCATATTAAACCGGTTGTGAATAAATCAATTAGAACAATTCTAATCTCATTTAAATAAATAAATTAAACGAATAATTTATTTAAATAAATAATATTTATTCTACAATAGGGATAAGCCTCCCTAGCGATCAACGACTTTCCAGATAATACAGATTTCAACATTAATCATAAAAGAACCTTTGAGTAAATAGTTACCATACAATTCAATCCTTCCACCATACAATGTCCCAATTAAATATAAGACATGGAATTACTGTCAAGTCTTATTTTATTTAATTATATGTATTTCGATTCCTAAATACACAACTCCTAATGAATGCAAATTAGAAACTGCTTTCTAATTTCATTTCACCTTGGCCAAGGATTCCTGGGTTGTCATTTATCGAATCACATAGGACATTTCTCTTCTTTTACTAGAAGTGGTAGATTCTTTATTGATCATTCATTATCTTCATATATAACTTATTACACCCAAGCATACCCTTTGATATACTCTAAGAGTCTTAAGGAATAAGTCAAAGTGTAATTAATTATATATAAGATACTATGACGATCTCAAGTCTAAGGATCATTTGTACTACTATCACTACAGGAATTCCTATTGACAGGCATGTAAAACTCCATTAGGTATTCCTTAGCGAGTCACGTTCAGTGAACTTATTCTCTAATAAGCACCTACATACTTGCTTTAGTGTCTCCACACAAATGATCATGAGATCAATCATCCTCATCCAATGAGCAAGTAACGTACGTACCAATCTCTCCGGATTCACTAATCCCCTTTTTAGTAATCCATTGATTGGGAACATTTTAGTTTTAAGCTATCTAAGAATTTAGATCTCATTAGCATGATCTCATCATGATTCTAAAAGCATTGCTTAAAACTATGGGTTTACCACATATTATTAAAACAGCACCATGTAGATAATAAATGCCTTTAATAAATAATTCTTTTATTAATAAATAAATAAGATTGATTACACAGTATATGCTTTATCATCATACATGATTGGCTTGTATGCATAATACTTTCAATCTCCCACTTGCACTAAAGCCAATCGATGTGGTATCTCATACCCATCTTCTCTAAGTGGCGATCAAACTGCTGTTGTGTTAACGCTTTAGTAAATGGATCTGCAATATTGTCTTGAGAGTCCACACGCTCCAGGGTGACGTCTCCTCTTTCAATGATCTCTCTGATCAAATGAAATCGCCGCAACACATGTTTGGATTTCTGATGAGACCTGGGTTCCTTAGCCTGCGCAACAGCTCCAGTGTTGTCACAGAATAAAGGCACTGGTCCTGTAATGCTAGGAACCACACCAAGTTCGGTAATGAACTTCTTCATCCAAACAGCTTCCTTTGCAGCTTCACTTGCAGCTATGTACTCTGCCTCTGTCACTGAATCAGCAATTGTTTGCTGTTTGGAACTCTTCCAACTCACTGCGCCACTGTTTAAGGTAAACACATTCCCCGAAACAGATTTACTGTCATCTTGGTCTGTTTGAAAACTTGAGTCTGTGAAGCCCTCTAGTTTCAATTCAGACCCACCGTAGACAAGAAATACATCCTTAGTTCTTCTTAAGTACTTTAGGATATTTTTCACTGCCTTCCAGTGTTCTTCTCCTGGATTCGACTGATATCTGCTTGTTACACTAAGTGCATGAGCGACATCTGGTCTAGTACATATCATACCATACATGATAGATCCTATTGCTGAAGCATAAGGAATCTTACTCATACAGTCTCTCTCCTCAGGTGTCTTTGGGGCCTGTTTCTTGGAGAGATGTATTCCATGGCTCATCGGCATGAGACCTCTTTTGGAATCTTCCATGCTAAACCTCTTTAGCATCGAGTCAATGTACGTTCCTTGGAATAAGCCAAGCATCCTTTTAGATCTATCTCTATAGATCTTTATCCCCAAAATATAGGATGCTTCTCCCAAGTCCTTCATGGAGAAGTGTTTAGATAACCAGATTTTAATTGATTGTAGCATAGGAATATCATTCCCTATCAGTAATATATCATCAACATATAATACAAGGAATGAAACAGCGCTCCCATTAACCTTCTTGTACACACATGGTTCATCCTCATTTTTGATAAAATCAAACTCTTTGATTGTCTCATCAAAACGGATGTTCCACCTACGAGAAGCTTGCTTCAATCCATAAATGGATCGTTGTAGCTTACAGACTTGATTTGTTCCAACCTTTGAAAAAAAATCCCTCTGGCTGTGTCATATACACATCCTCCTCAAGTTTTCCATTGAGGAAGGCCGTTTTCACGTCCATCTGCCAGATTTCGTAGTCATGGTAAGCTGCAATTGCAAGCAAAATTCGAATGGACTTGAGCATTGCTACTGGTGAGAAGGTTTCATCATAGTCAACTCCTTGTCTTTGTTTGAAACCTTTTGCGACCAGTCGGGCCTTATAGGTCTCTACCTTGCCGTCTGCTCCAGTCTTTCTTTTAAAGACCCATTTACACCCAATAGGCTTAATGCCTTCAGGTGGTGAAACCAAAGTCCATACTTGGTTCTCATACATGGAGTCCATCTCGGATTTCATGGCTTCTTGCCACTTCTCTGAGTCTTTACTACTCATATCCTGTTGGTAATTCAATGGATCATCATCATCTATGATGCGTACCTCATTGTCATCTTCTATGACAAGTCCATACCTCTCTGGTATCTTTGGTACTCTTCCAGATTTACGAATAGGGTGTGGTACAGAAGGAATCTCTACTTGGTTAGGTACCTCACTTTGATCTGTAGTGGTTTGTGGTTCTTGAATTTCTTCAAGATCTATTTTCCTCCCACTGACCCCTTCAAGGATAAACTCCTTTTCCAAGAAGGCAGCATGTTTGGCAACAAACACCTTTTGTTCAGTAGGATTGAAAAAATAATATCCTAAACTTTCTTTAGGATATCCCACAAAAGTACACTTATCAGATCTTGCCCCAAGCTTATCGTTCTGAAACTTTTTCACATAAGTTGGACATCCCCAAATCTTAACATGCTTAAGACTAGGTTTCTTCCCTGTCCACATCTCATATGGAGTCTTAGGGATGGATTTCGAGGGAACCTTATTTAGTAGATATATGGCCGCTTCTAGAGCATATCCCCAGAATGACACCGGAAGATCGGTAAAACTCATCATGGAACGAACCATGTCCAACAGTGTTCGATTTCTCCTTTCAGACACACCATTCAGCTGTGGCGTCCCTGGTGGAGTCCATTGTAAAATTATACCATTTTCTTTGAGACAATCGAGAAACTCACTGCTTAAGTATTCACCACCTCGATCTGATCGAAGAATCTTAATACTTTTTCCCGTTTGTTTCTCTACTTCACTTCTGAACTCTTTGAACTTTTCAAATGATTCAGATTTGTATTTCATTAAATACACATATCCAAATCTTGAGTGATCATCAGTGAATGTAATAAAATAAGAATACCCTCCTCGTGCATTCGTTGTTATAGGTCTACATACATCTGTGTGTACCAACGCTAACAACTCTGTAACTCTTTCTCCTTTTCCACTAAAAGGAGATTTAGTCATTTTTCCCATGAGACAAGATTCACAAGTTGGATATGATTCATAATTCGATAACTCTAGGAGCCCATCTTTATACAACTTAGATAATCTTGTTTCATTAATATGACCAAGTCTACAGTGCCACATATAGGTATAATTAACATCATCTCTTTTCCTTTTCTTAGTTTGTTCAATTTGAAGTATATTTTTATGCAAGTCAAGAATGTAAAGTCCATTTCGTAAATTACTAACACCATATAAAACATTATTATTATAAATAGAACAACTATTGTTATTTATTATAATGTCAAAACCATCCATATCCAATATAGATATTGAAATAATGTTTCTAATAAGTGACAGAACAAAATAACAATTATTTAAACTAATGGACTTGCCCGTAGGCAGTGCTAAATAATATGTCCCTACAGCTAATGCAGCAACCTTTGCTCCATTTCCCACTCGTAGGACGACCTCATCCTTGCTCAGCTTTCTACTTGTGACCAGTCCCTACATATTATTACATATGTGAGAACCACAGCCGGTATCCAATACCCAAGTAGAAGATTGACTTTCAGAAAAATTAATTTCAATCATAAACAAACCTTGATTAGGATTCGAAGCTTCTCCAAGCTTCTTCTGCTTTTGTTCTGCAAGATAATCCTTGCAATTCCTCTTCCAGTGACCCGTCTTGTTGCAATGGAAGCAAATTCCTTTGCTAGCTGGATCAGGTTTCTTTTGATCCTTCACTTTCGCCTTTCTCTTAGCCTTCTTGGATTTTTTCTTTTCAGAAGATACCTTGGGCCTCTTCCTTTTCTTGGAAGAATCATCCACCAGTAAGACATGGTTCTTCTTGGATGGGAAGTGACCTTCAGCAGTTTTCAACATGTTAAGTAACTCAGGCAAGCTGACGTCCAACTTATTCATGTGAAAATTCACAACAAATTGTGAGAAGGTGTCAGGGAGTGACTGCAAGATCAAATCTTGACTCAACTCCCCATCCATGACGAACCCAAGCTGTCCAAGACGTTCAATCAGATTGATCATCTTTAGGACATGAGTCTCAACAGTAGTACTCTCGGTCATCCGAGATCGGAAGAGCTCCTTAGATATCTGATATCTAGCAGTCCTACTTTGCTCACCATACAGCTCTTGCAGGTGCAGCAGTATAGTAGGAGCATCCATGTTTTCATGCTGACGCTGAAGCTCGTTACTCATGGATGCGAGCATGATGCATTGAGCCACAGATGCATCATCTTGCCACTGTTTAAAAGTAGCAATCTCTTCCTCAGAGGCTGTCTCTGCAACTTTTGCAGGTACGGGCGAATTTAGGACATAAGAAATCTTTTCAGCAGTGAGAACAATTCTCAGATTCCTTAACCAGTCCGTGTAGTTCGGTCCGGTCAGTTTGTAAGCATCAAGTATGCTACGCAGTGAAATTAGTGAATGTGACATTTTCAAAATTTTGCATGTAAAAAGACAATATTTTAGCAAACATTTATTTAATTAATTACCAAAATAAATTAGGTCTTATTTTATATTGGTATCTCCCACTATTTTCTTCAAACTATATTACCCTCATGAATATAGTTCGGCAATATCTAAGTAAAGATTTGCTAGTGAGAATAAGGATCCCATTTCAAATGTATATAGCCTTGTGTGTGCACAACAAACTATATATAAATAAATAGGTAGACAACTCTTGTCAATTACATCATCATGTAACTCCTTATATTTTGCCTCTTAAATCATAATGGTCAAGTGTGTGCACATCCGAACTAAAATGATTTAAGTTAAGTCATACCCAGTATTTTCCATATAAGTGAAGAGAAAACTACAACCCTTGTGTGTGCAAAACAAAGCGGTAATGTTCAATTTCTTATAAACATTAAATGTAATAAAAATAACATCTCAAATATTTAATACTCGCCTTGTGTGTGCACAACAAACTCATATTAAATATTCAATGCTCTATTGTTTTTATCATGCTAGAAGGCGACGTTCGATATTTCAAATATCTTTGAACGTTACAACTTAATATAATTTTGTTGAGGGGTTTATTATTATTTGTCTCATCTTGTTTAGCGCGCATGCAAATATATATATAAAATACGCGTCATATTATTAAACATGCGAAGCATGTTTGCATAATATATAATATATATAATACTAGCATGCACATATAGAATACTATATTCTACCCTGATTGATTATGGATTTTTATTCTAGTTTGGTTCAATAGAGCCACCAAGTGAACCAAAAGGTCAAACCCTAGGATGCAAGAATAAACATTTAAATATAACTATTACATTTAAACCCGGGTTCCATTACAAACGGGTCTTCGAGCGCTCCTTGCTCTTTGATCTCTGGTTCTTCGAAAAAAATTCTCTTCTTTTACTAGAAGTGGTAGATTCTTTATTGATCATTCATTATCTTCATATATAACTTATTACACCCAAGCATACCCTTTGATATACTCTAAGAGTCTTAAGGAATAAGTCAAAGTGTAATTAATTATATATAAGATACTATGACGATCTCAAGTCTAAGGATCATTTGTACTACTATCACTACATGAATTCCTATTGACAGGCATGTAAAACTGCATTAGGTATTCCTTAGCGAGTCACGTTCAGTGAACTTATTCTCTAATAAGCACCTACATACTTGCTTTAGTGTCTCCACACAAATGATCATGAGATCAATCATCCTCATCCAATGAGCAAGCAACGTACGTACCAATCTCTCCGGATTCACTAATCCCCTTTTTAGTAATCCATTGATTGGGAACATTTTAGTTTTAAGCTATCTAAGAATTTAGATCTCATTAGCATGATCTCATCATGATTCTAAAAGCATTGCTTAAAACTATGGGTTTACCACATATTATTAAAACAGCACCATGTAGATAATAAATGCCTTTAATAAATAATTCTTTTATTAATAAATAAATAAGATTGATTACACAGTATATGCTTTATCATCATACATGATTGGCTTGTATGCATAATACTTTCAATACTATCAGCTGTGATATTATTGCCGGTCTTGCCAAGGCGAATTTTGAAAATGCCTTAAGGCAAATGTAATCTAGTAGTGGCTAGAATAGTTAGATATGTACATACTTTTGTATCTGGTAGTGACGTAAAACCCTCTTTTGTATAATCAAGGGTAGTCTTTTGTAAATCCCATTTGGTATCAGAGCCATAAGTGTGAAGAGCCCCGAGCCTCTCGCTGGTGACTTCCAAGTCCTGGAATGCACCGAAGCCAGACTCTCTGTAGGGGACGCCGTCTTTCGGTGGCAAGCTGATAGGTATCAATGTGAGGTACTATCCAAGTCAAGGGATTAGATTCACATTTAGTATCAGAGCTTAGGGATATGGTTGCTGGCGGAGATAAGAGTCTAGAACTAGGAGGGGAGAGATGAGTTATATACTTCGCTAGTGTGTGACTTACCTAAGCTGAAATTGTTCACTTGATAAGTTGACAAATTATGATATGTTAATTAACCTTTGTTTTGAAGCTATATTCTAGAATGATATCTGAAACACAGGAGATGAGAAATGAGAAAATCATGGTAGCGATGAAATTACCGGGAAGATACAATCTAAAAAGAAAACAAGGTATTCTCATTTCTTCGAATATCAGGTACGTACGTAAATTTCGAGGGTGAAATTTCATAAGGAGGGGGTGATTGTGAGACCACGAATTTTATGAAATAAAAGTATTCAATTTTTCTATTTTGGTAAATAGTTAAATTAATAAAAGTTTAAAGTTAAGGGTAATATGTGAATTTTTTTTTTCAAAGTAAGCAAGTTGATATAAAATATTCATTTTGTCGGGGAATATTCGATTAATCAGGGAATATACTTTTTATCAGGGAATATTCGTACGGAGGTACAATCATTGGTGGACCCTACAACAGAATTATTATCGAATTAAGAAAATGACAAAAATACTTTATGAAAATAACGGCGAAAGTTTTACCGTTAAATGTTCATGAATTAGTTACTATGCAGTCCATTCTTCTATAAATAGAAGATCATTCCTTCATTATTTCTTACGAATTCACTAAAACTCTAGAGAGAGAAATTATAGAGAAACTATAGAAAAGTATTCTGCTACTTCCCTACTCTTATATTCAGTTTCTTTTACGGTAAGGAGTATTATTTCTTTTGTATTCATGAAGAGAACTTCTGTTATTTCATTCTTTATTATTCTGCTGGAATAACCAGTATACGCGGACTACCCTATACTTGGTGACATTCTTCTATTATTCCGTCTTTATTATTATTTTGTTAGAATATCCTGTCTGTGCGTTTTACGCCGGACCTGGTTCCGTCTTTAATATTATTCTGTTGGAATATCCTGTCTGTGCATTTTACGCCGGACCTGGTTCCGTCTTTATTATTCTGTTGGAACATCCTGTCGGTGCGAATTTTGCCTAACCTGGTTCCGTTACTTATTATTCTATTGGAATAACCTGCCTGTGCGGTCTATCGCATGCCTGGTGATTTCTTTTGTTATTCCATTCTTTATTATACTCAGTTGGTTAAAACTTTGACTTATGTACTCTATGAAATTAGTGGAATATCCTTGATATTTGCGTTTCATCCTTTATCTTTTCATGGAAATATTTTCTGAGCATTCTTGAATTTTACTCCACAAAGTAGTATCATGTTGACAATTTGGACATTATTCAGTTCAGGATAAATTAACTTATAAATCTTTAAAACTTATTCTCGAACTTGTTTTATTGAATTATTATGTCATTGTCATGATGAGTTATGTTGGTTATTATGTGAAAACATGAAAGTTTTTAGAAAACACAAAGGGTTGAAAATCAGATTTTGGTAAAAATAGAGTATGAAATTCAATTGACCATATCTCCTATTATATTTCAAATTTTTGAGTGTGGTCAAGTTCTAGAGTTAGATCTATGAGTTTTCTAACTTATCCATGTGGAATCACTAGAAAAGGTGTTGTAAATTTTCGTGTGGACTGATTTAGTAAAGGAGCCAAAAACTGAAAAGTGCTAAAAATCTACTGCCAGAAAATTTAAAAGGGCATTTTCGGCCACTTAAATTGTGAGAAAAATTCCGACCTTTTGGGACATGAAAATATATGGTATAAAGTATGATTATGACCAGGGATTATTCAGTATAATCATAATCGTAATGTTACAAATAATGTGAAAAAAGTCCTCATTGACCCGTAGTGCATTGATGAACAGTTTTTGGTATGATTATGACTATAGATTCTTTTTGGCTGTAATGCAAAGATGAATTATTTTATGACATGATCAGGACCTGTAAAGACCCCAAACTCGAGTACTTGACACCCGAACTCGGTTCTTCACGATACCATTTCTATGAGCGGAATAATACTAATAATAAAAACAATAATATAATTATCAAACTTAACTTACATTTATCAAAGTCTAATCCCAAGTACTTAACCTTTGCTATAATTCTTTACATGATATATAATATTTATCACTATCTTAATACAGTCTAACTATTACAAAAGATACCATTAAACATGTTCTGTTTGCTTTTCTTTTCATTTGTTCTTGTCTGAACCTTCAAGTTGTTCATTCCTAGCTGAAAACATTTAAATTTAAGCAAAGGTGACCATTTGAGTGCCCAACAATTAATAACAATTAGAAATATAATTAGCTGAAAGAAATAAATGTTTTCTTTGTACATCACTTCTGCAACGAATTTATAGTTGTGAAGTAAACTGAACCGATCATAACAACATAACAATTCTATCCCAATTTTTTTTTGAAACTATGTATAGACTATGTATATAGGGTAGTCGACATAATATGAACATTGTTTTTAGTTTTCGCTAAGGTTTAACAGAACTTCATCTGCAAACCGTCATAACTTACGGGAGCGAGGGTGTACATCCCATGGGCCCTGTATTGATCAATACTACATTGCTAGAACGATATTATCATTCATCCTTTGTCCGCCTGAGCGCATAAAAATTTTCCTGTGATCGGGATGTTCATACTTAGACTGGAATCCGAACCAAAACAATTTGATTGGATACAAAAAGGTTTTTATCATATTCAACGACATTTTGAAATTTGTGTCTAGCTGATCAAGTAGATTAGACGGCTTATATATATATAAATATATATATATATATATATATATATATATATATATATATCAACATGTGATTAAATACAATGATTATCCAAGTGGGGTCATTTGTATAACCATATTTCGAAATTAACGAACAGAATATATATATGAATTATTATATACAAACATGTTGATAATCAATGATCGGATAAAGAATATATCACAATAGGGTTAATAATATATCATACTAATAATATAATTCTGAAACTTCTTACTCATGTCCATTGCATAAAGGAAATGCTAAGGTAAGATACTTTCCTGATGCGCTGTTTACAGTTCGTAACTTAGTTCTATCCGTATATAACACCTACCAGTAATAAGATCATTTGATCGATTAGAATAACATACTATAACACATAACACTGCTTATTGCAGTCAGCACATGACCTAATCACATTGTCATGTATGTTTAACAACATTGAATCACAAATAAACACATATCTAATTAAATTATCTAAGTCCAGATCAATTTCTGAAACATGTCGGTGTATCGACGGCTTTATCGGGTAATTATCGAGTCTACGACTCTATCCCGTAGTTTAATATCTATAAGTATCAGTCATATTATTTTTAAATGACTTATAATAATTTTTAAACATTTATTATAATTTAACATGAATTTTCAAACACCGGAATAATTATTAAATGATTTAAATATTAAACAATTCTATTATGATTAATATTTAATTAATATTAAACCATTAATAAAATCATTGCCAAAATATCAATGTTATTTATAATAAGTTAAAATACTTTTAAAGTATTAATATTACTCTTAAATGATTTTTAAAAGAATTAAAATCATTTTTAAATAATTTTCATTAATATTAAAGTATTAATGTATTACTTATCAAAATATTAAAAGTCCTTAATCATAACTTAAAATATTTTTAATTCATTAATACCTTTATTAAATGATTTTTAATTAAATAAAATCATTTTAAAACTATTTATTTAATATAATCATTAAATAAACTTAATATCATTTATTATTAAATTAATACCATTAATATTAAATTATTAATGAAAATATCCTTTAAAAATTAAAATTTATATTTTATAACTTAAAATATCTTTAAAAACTTTATTTTCATTTAAAATAATTTTCTTAATATAAAAATCTTTTTTAAACTAATATATTTAATATAATTATTAAATAACTTTAATATCATTAATATTAATTAATTAATGAAATTTACCTTTAAATATTAAAAGTTATATTTTATAGCTTAAAATATTTTTAAACTATTTATTTTCATTTAAAATAATTTTTCTAACATTAAAATCATTTTTAAACTAATTTATTTAATATAATTTTTAAATAAATTTAATATCATTTAATATTAAAATATTAATATTTTTCATGATAAAATATCAAAAGTTATATTTATAACTTAAAATACTTTTATAACCTTTAAATCATTTTTCTATAATTTTTAATTCATTAATTATATTTTTTTATAATTTATTTAATATATTAAATAAATTACTTAATTATCATTAATATTAATTAATTAATAAAATTCATCACAAAATATTAAAAGTTATCAAAAATAGCTTAAATTATTTTCTTATACCATAATATAATTTTAAATGATTTTTCATGTATTAAAATCATTTTTAAATAATTTATTTAATATTTTAATTAAATAATTTAAATACTTTTAATATTCCAAAAATATTAAATATTTATGAAATATATTTAAAATAAATAAAATATAATTTTTGGACCATAAAATAATTTTTAATAATTTATTTTTTATAATTTAAAACTATTTTTTTCTATTTATTTAATTAAATTAATTAATTTTTAGAAAATAATATATACTGTCTGTCGATAAAGCCTTTGGCGACAGACAAGCGTCGCCTTAGGTGTTCTTGAGCCCAAGAACATTCATAGCAATGTACGAGTTGCCTTGTTTGACTAAGAATCGTGACTTCTGTAATGTGTTTCTGGGTTTTTTTGGTCAGAAATTGTAGTAATAAGGTTAGTCTACAAGATCCAATGTCAAATATAATCATACAATATATAACGAAGGAGTTCTGATCGTCCAAAGTGGCTGTCAGAGCTGTTCTTCGTTTCTGGGTTACCCAGAAATGAAGAACAGATCGTGAGGCCTACTTTGGGCTTTCATAATTTTCTTTTCATGTACGATTTGTGTAACATAATGAGTGACATATGTATCCAGAATGTTATTGAAGATATCTATCATCTACAACACTCATAAAAACATCATAATCAATCGTAAAACAGAACACGTGGTCATGCTGCCTGGTTTGACCGCCCATATAAACTAACATGTTTAATGTTAATGTAATGTAAAGACACCAGAATGTATTGTAAGCAACATAAAATAACTTAGATGCATTAATAACAACAAATCAACAACATACTGACAAATCTAGACGGTTGAATATCTTGTCAGGCCCTTTCTGGGCAAATCTGGGTTACCCAGATCTGTTCGGTCAATGCCGGTCAACGGTTTTTGACCATTAATAACAAGCAATCTGTGCATCGTATGACTCTAATTCCAATTCCGGACCAAATATCTCTCAACATACTACATGTTAAAACTTTTAAACAGCTAAAAACATAAATAGAAAATGATTTACAGCCTCTGACATTGATTGTCAGAACACGAAATAAATTTTTTCCAGATTTTGAAAAACTTCAAATCCGAGCCTCTAGATGTTATGGATCTAACATCTAGCAACCCCGATCACTTATAGACACTACATAGAACATATTACAACACATAATCACAACTTCTAACAGCAGATTAAAGGTCGAATTTTTATTAGGGTTCTATACCTTTAAATGATCAATTCTTGATTCTGACTTCTTGATTTGTTAGTGAATCTCGTGGGGCTGTATATATGACTGATATAGCAAGTATGTTTCGTAGGTTTTGGGTGGAGAGAGTTTAGTTGAGTGTTTGTAAGAAAAAAATGTGCAAATGCTCACTTTTCTCTCTTCAATTCTATTTATATCACTTGTATGCAATGTATTTGGCTGGAGTTCTACTGATTTGCTGAGATTTTTCTGAGATTGGTCACATGGGCTTGTATAGGGTTGGCCAACAACTCTCCTTAGGTCAAAATCTAACATTCTAGCTTAAATAATGCAAGGGCAAAATAGTTATCGGCTTATAAAATTTAATGGCATTAAAGTAATCATGACAAACCCTTAGGGTTTAACCCTAAGGTTTAACACAAAATTGTAGGATTTCTAGGATTTTACAATTTGAACAAAAATGAAATTCTTAGTTTTTAAAAAAAATATAAATTATAGTTTCTTAATTAATTTAGGTTTTTTAATTACTTAGTGCATTGCTAATTAGGTTTAAGAGACACTAATTAGCATTACACTTCCCACTTTAGCGATTAGGGTTACCTTAATCAAATTAGGGTTTATAATTTAGGAAAAAATAAAATAATAAGGGTTTATATAAAAAAAACATTAGGTTTTTTTGAAAATTAGGGTTCTGCCTAATTTGGGTTAATATTTAAAACACTGATCATAAATCACATTAACATGATTACATAACAGTCTTAAACTGGCATTCAGCCTTTAAATTAGGGTTTACACTTAGCAAATTAGGGTTATCAATAGGGTTTCTAATTAGCTATTAAATTTTCTAACAATTAGAGTTTCCAAATAATAATGATTAATATCTACATTAACATTAATCATATAACACAATTTCTTACCAACCATAAACTCCAGTTTGAGTTTTTAAATTAGAATTAAACCAATTAATACTAGGGTTTATAAATATTAATTAGGGTTTTAAAAATTAGGGTTTTCCTACTTAACTTTTAAATTCCGTAATTCTTATCCTTAATCATGATAATACAATTACAAAACATTCTCGAACTCATAATCGAGTTTTAAATTAGGGTTTCACAATTTAATGCTAGGGCTTGGTCATGATGCGTTAAAACTGAACAACCATTAACAGTCCACACACATATATAGTACATATTTATAGAACTGTAATATAAATAATATAATATTAATATTATATTATTATTCTCATTCCATGATCAAAATCCATAATTAGGGTTTTGGATTCCATATCAGATTTATCTTTCATATATAACATTAATAATTAAGTTAAAATAAATAACTTAATTAATCTGAAATAACTTCATATAATAAAATAATTATTATAATCATTCTATAATCATTTCATATATTATTTAAATAATATAATAATCATATTTTCTTGGAAAATAATTAATAAAAACATTTATACTATAAAATTAATTATTAAAAGAATAAACTTTATAATAGTTAATAATTCTAAAATAAAATTATTTGTAAACATTCATGTAATAAATATATTTTTATTTATTACATAATTACATACATACATTATCTTGTACATATCATCATCCTTAAAATAAATAAAAAATTTATACACAAAATTTCTGATTTAATTATATAGAAAATATCGGGTTGTTACATTCACCCTCCCTTATAAAGATTTCATCCCCGGAATCACCGTTTTAAAACCTATATATACTAGGGTACATAGCATACACAATTATTGCGAGTAGATCTCGATCAAAATTGATTTAACTGATCTTTAACTATTCAGCATAAAGCTTATCTATCTACTTATACGGAAAAGTGATTTCTAAAAGAACTCAAATTCCTCCTTCAAAATAATTTATAAAATAATTTACTATATATAAGAAAATAATATATAAGAAATAAAATTGTTTTGAGTAATACCTGGAGTTGCATCCCCGGCTGCTACAGTTTTCTTGAACGGTCATGTTGAAGACGCTTGCAGTTGATTTCGTTGGTTGGTTTGTTGATGTTGGTCCCGTTGTCGCCAATGTCCTGCTGCCTTTTCCTGTATTCACATTCCTTACGTCCTTTCTCCTTCTTGGACAGTCTTCCACCTTATACTCCATTGATTCACACTTAAAACACATAGACTTTCCTTTTATCTCCTTTCCTTTTACCGTATAGGTGACAAAACTATCTTTTGCCCCTTCGTTATCCTAGCTATCACAAACGTTGGTACATGGTCAGTTGATCTTCTAAATACTGACGGTACGACTTTCTAAAGTCTTTGACGTTTGTCATTCGATTATCTGACTGATCTTCCCGCGACTAGTATTCCGTTCTGCATAGCTTTATCGTCCATATTAGCAAAATTCTGTATCAGGTCTGGTTGTCTTCCAACTTTATTGGCAGTTTCTTCTGTCCGTGTATTTCGTTTTCATCTCCTTGCCGACATTATTACAATTTATTCTTTATTCTAAGCCTTATCATATACGTATAATCATATAACACAAAACTTTCTATTCGAATAATCATGTACTCAATATATTAGGTTTTGAAAAATCGGTTTACTGTATTAACAAGTGTTCAGATAAATATCTACTATCTTTATACCAATTTATTTCATTAATTCCATATAAATTTATTAATCCCATATCACTTCATACTCATATCACTTGACATACCATAACACATATTGCTTTAATCATCCGATATCCCTTTGTGACTCAAAAGTTGGGAATCGCTGCCATAACTTATACAAAATTTGAAAAATATTTTCTTATACAAACATACCTATCATATACACAACATAGAATCATACATAATCCAGTAATACTAGTACTTCATATTTCTTACGCCTACACTAAGGATCAATTACTTAAAAATCTGTCCATTCCCATTATCCTCAATAATCCATTCACACCTAACTACACCTAGTTCTTACAACTTACCATACATTATTAGTTTAAGAACTCACCATAAATATAAAAGTTTAAGAACTCGACATTGAGCACACATTCTTTAACTATACTTTACCTATCAGTCATACTATCGTTACAGGGTCCGGTACTATACTTTTCAAAATAACCACCTCATTGATGTAGCTTTCAATATGAGCCTCTATTTCAGGTATTGGCTTTGATATTGGCTCGGTTATGGAGATTGACTTGTTCTTTATGATTTGAAAGTATCCTAATCCTTTTCTATCTGACATATACACACCTAAGTTATCCTGATTATCAACTAATATATACACACATCAATTAATAGTTTTATATAAGTTATCTTTTATTTGATTTGACGATGAACTAATTCAATTCATCTCCTTATTAACTCTATATGAGTTTTATATTTTCAACATTTCCCTCTGTTCCAAGGTTATAGCCTAAGGTCTAACCCACCTAAGGTTTTTAACCCTAAGCTCTGATACTAACTTGTAAAGACCCCAAACTCGAGTACTTGAAACCCGAACTCGGTTCTTCACGATACCATTTCTATGAGCGGAATAATACTAATAATAAAAACAATAATATAAATATCAAACTTAACTTACATTTATTAAAGTCTAATCCCAAGTACGTAACCTTTACTATAATTCTTTATATGATATATAATACATATCACTATCTTAATACAGTCTAACTATTACAAAAGATACCATTAAACATGTTCTGTTTGTTTTTCTTTTCATTTGTTCTTGTCTGAACCTTTAAGTTGTTAATTCCTAGCTTAAAACATTTAAATTTAAGCAAGGGTGAGCATTTGAGTTCCCAACAAGTAATAACAATTAGAAATATAATTAGCTGAAAGAAATAAATGTTTTCTTTGTACATCACTTCTACAACGAATTTATAGTTGTGAAGTAAACTGAACCGATCATAACAACATAACAATTCTATCCCAATTTTTTTTAAAACTACGTATAGACTATATATATACGGTAGTCGACATACTATGAATATTGTTTTTAGTTTTCGCTAAGGTTTAATAGAACTTCATCTGCAAACCGTCATAACTTACGGGCGCGAGGGTGTACATCCCATGGGCCCTGTATTGATCAATACTACATTGCTAGAACGATATTATCGTTCATCCTTTGTCCGCTTGAGCGCATAAAAATTTTTCCGTGATCGGGATGTTCATACTTAGGGGCTGTTTGTTTAGAACTTAATGGGTCTGAATAGCTGAATCGGTAAGTGGCTGAATCATTAAGTGCGTTTGTTTTGAAAAAAAATCGTCTGAATGGCTAAATCGGTAAGATGCGTTGGCTGAATGGTTAAGGCTGAATTTTTGGTCTGAATGACTGAATGGTTGGCTGAATGAAGTAAAAAAAATTAAAAATAATAATAAAAATAATAAAAAATATTAACTATTATATTATGTAATATTAAATAAATTTACAACAAATTTGAATTTTTTTCAGATGGGTAAAATATTAAAAATATGTCATTCAGATCTTTAAGATATGTCAGTTATCAAACAATTTTTTTCATCCAGATTCAGCTCATTAAGATTCAGATTCAGATTCAGCTCATTCAGATTCAGATTCAGATTCAGCTCATTCAGATTCAGATTCAGATTCATTCAATTTTTATCAAACACCCCCTTAGACTGGAATCCGAACCAAAACAATTTGATTGGATACAAAAAGGTTTTTATCATATTCAACGACATTTCAAATTTTGCGTCTGACTGATCAAGTAGCTTAGACGACTTATATATATATCAACATGTGATTAAATACAATGATTATCCAAGTGGGGTCACTTGTATAACCATATTTCAAAATTAACGAACAGAATATATATATAAATTATTATATACAAACATGTTGATAATCAATGATCGGATATAGAATATATCACAATAGGGTTAATAATATATCATACTAATAATATAATTCTGAAACTTCTTACTCATGTCCATTGCATAAAGGAAATGCAAAGGTAAGATACTTTCCTGATGCGCTGTTTACAGTTCGTAACTTAGTTCTATCCGTATAAAACACCTACCAGTAATAAGATCATTTGATCGATTAGAATAACATACTATAACACATAGCACTTCTTATTGCAGTCAACACATGACCTAATCACATTGTCATGTATGTTTAACAACATTGAATCACAAATAAACACATATCTAATTAAATTATCTAAGTCCAGATCAATTTCTAAAACATGTCGGTGTACCGACGGCTTTATCGGGTAATTATCAAGTCTACGACTCTATCCCGTAGTTTAATATCTGTAAGTATCAGTCATATTATTTTTAAATGACTTATAATAATTTTTAAACATTTATTATAATTTAACATGAATTTTCAAACACCAGAATTATTATTAAATGATTTAAATATTAAACAATTCTATTATCATTAATATTTAATTAATATTAAACCATTAATAAAATCATTGCCAAAATATCAATGTTATTTATAATAACTTAAAATACTTTTAAAGTATTAATATTACTCTTAAATGATTTTTAAAAGAATTAAAATCATTTTTACATAATTGTCATTAATATTAAAGTATTAATGTATTACTTATCAAAATATTAAAAGTCCTTAATCATAAATTAAAATATTTATAATTCATTAATACCTTTATTAAATGATTTTTAATTAAATAAAACCATTTTAAAACTATTTATTTAATATAATCAATAAATAAATGTAATATCATTTATTATTAAATTAATATCATTAATATTAAATTATTAATGAAATTATCCTTTAAATATTAAAAGTTATATTTTATAACTTAAAATATCTTTAAACACTTTATTTTCATTTAAAATAATTTTCTTAATATTAAAATCATTTTTAAACTAATATATTTAATATAATTATTAAATAACTTTAATATCATTAATAATAATTAATTAATGAAATTTACATTTAAATATTAAAAGTTATATTTTATAACTTAAAATATTTTTAAACTATTTATTTTCATTTAAAATAATTTTTCTAACATTAAAATCAATTTTAAACTAATTTATTTAATATAATTTTTAAATAAATTTAATATCATTTAATATTAAAATATTAATATTTTTCATGATAAAATATCAAAATTTATATTTATAACTTAAAATACTTTTATAACCTTTAAATCATTTTTCTATAATTTTTAATTCATTAATTCTTTTTTTATAATTTATTTAATATATTAAATAAATAACTTAATTATCATTAATATTAATTAATTAATAAAATTCATCACAAAATATTACAAGTTATCAAAAATAGCTTAAATTATTTTCTTGTACCATAATATAATTTTAAATGATTTTTCATGTATTAAAATCATTTTTAAATAATTTATTTAATATTTTAATTAAATAAATTAAATTCTTTTAATATTCCAAAAATATTAAATATTTATGAAATATATTTAAAATAAATAAAATATAATTTGCAGATCTTAAAATAATTTTAATAATTTATTTTGTATTTTTTATAATTTAAAACTATTTTTTTCTATTTATTTAATTAAATTAATTAATTTTTAGAAAATAATATATACTGTCTGTCGATAAAGCCTTTGGCGACAGACAAGCGTCGCCTTAGGTGTTCTTGAGCCCAAGAACATTCACAACAATGTACGAGTTGCCTTGTTTGACTAAGAATCGTGACTTCTGTAATGTGTTTCTGGGTTTTGTTTTGGTCAGAAATTGTAGTAATAAGGTTAGTCTACAAGATCCAATGTCAAACATCTATCTAATAAAATGCAAATGATTTTGAATTTTCCGCTCACTCAATAAATCATCTGGGTCGTCCAAAGTTTGAGATAAATCTCACCGTTCATACATCTATCTAATAAAATACATCTATCTATCTAATAATCTAATAATCTATCTAATAAAATACAAATGATTTTGAATTTTCCACTCACTCAATAAATCATCTGAGTCGTCCAAAGTTTGAGATAAATTCCACCGTTCATACATCTATCTAATAAAATACATCTATCTATCTAATAATCTAATACTCCCTCCGTCCCAAATTATCTGTTGTTCTAGAGTTTCACACAGATACCAATATGTATGATAAAAATACTAAAATACCCTTTGTGCTGACTTTTTTATTAATTGAAGAGAAAGAAAAAGCAACTAATTAATTGGAGAGAGAGAGAGAAACATTGAAGAGAGAGAGAAAAAGCAACACATTAATTGAAGAGAGAGATAGAGAGAAACAATTATTAATTGAAGAGAGAGAGAGGGGCATGAATGTGGATGTTTAAAAAAGAGGAGAGGCATTAATGAGAGTAATGATTATCAACAATTAAGATAAAGGGGCAAATTAGGAAAACAAATGGAAAAAATGCATTGAAATCTTAAAAAAGCAGATATTGTGGGACAAATTTTTTTTTGCTAAAACAGCAGATAATTTGGGACGGAGGGAGTAATAATTTAATAAAATACAAATGAATTTAAATTTTCCGCTCACTCAATAAATTATTTTGGTCGTTCAAAGTTTGAGATAAATCATATTGTCCATACAGTGCCGGAGACACGGGACCCAGCTAGTAATCATACAATATATAACGAAGGAGTTCTGATCGTCCAAAGTGGCTGTCAGAGCTGTTCTTCATTTCTGGGTTACCCAGAAATGAAGAACAGATCGTGAGGCCTACTTTGGGCTTTCATAATTTTCTTTTCATGTACGATTTGTGTAACATAATGAGTGACATAGGTATCCAGAATGTTGTTGAAGATATCTATCATCTACAACACTCATAAAAACATCATAATCAATCGTAAAAATTCGTTCAAACAATGTCAGAGACCGTATTCATTTGTTTTCTGGGTTACCCAGAAAACAGAACACGTGGTCATGCTGCCTGGTTTGACCGCCCATATAAATTAACATGTTTAATGTTAATGTAATGTAAAGACACCAGAATGTATTGTAAGCAACATAAAATAACATAGATGCATTAATAACAACAAATTAACAACATACTGACAAATCTAGACGGTTGAATATCTTGTCAGGCCCTTTCTGGGCAAATCTTGGTTACCCAGATTTGCTCGGTCAATGCCGGTCAACGGTTTTTGACCATTAATAACATGCAATCTGTGAATCGTATGACTCTAATTCCAATTCCGGACCAAATATCTCTCAACATACTACATGTTAAAACTTTTAAACAGTTAAAAACATAAATAGAAAATGATTTACAGCCTCTGACATTGATTTTCAGAACACGAAATAAATTTTTTCCAGATTTTGAAAAACTTCAAATCCGAGCCTCTAGATGTTATGGATCTAACATCTAGCAACCCCGATCACTTATAGACACTACATAGAACATATTACAACACATAATCACAACTTCTAACAGCAGATTAAAGGTCGAATTTTTATTAGGGTTCTATACCTTTAAATGAGTAATTCTTGATTCTGACTTCTTGATTTGTTAGTGAATCTCGTGGGGCTGTATATATGACTGATATAGCAAGTATGTTTCGTAGGTTTTGGGTGGAGAGAGTTTAGTTGAGTGTTTGTAAGAAAAAAATGTACAAATGCTCACTTTTCTCTCTTCAATTCTATTTATATCACTTGTATGCAATGTATTTGGCTGGAGTTCTACTGATTTGCTGAGATTTTTCTGAGATTGGTCACATAGGCTTGCATAGGGTTGGCCCACAACTCTCCTTAGGTCAAAATCTAACATTCTAGCTTAAATAATGCAAGGGCAAAATAGTTATCGGCTTATAAAATTTAATGGCATTATAGTAATCATGACAAACCCTTAGTGTTTAACCCTAAGGTTTAACACAAAATTGTAGGATTTCTAGGATTTTACAATTTGAACAAAAATGAAATTCTTAGTTTTTTTAAAAAATAAAAATTATAGTTTCTTAATTAATTTAGGTTTTTTAATTACTTAGTGCATTGCTAATTAGGTTTAAGAGACACTAATTAGCATTACACTTCCCACTTTATCGATTAGGGTTTACCTTAATCAAATTAGGGTTTATAATTTAGGAAAAAATAAAATAATAAGGGTTTATATAAAAAAACATTAGGATTTTTTTGAAAATTAGGGTTCTCCCTAATTTGGGTTAATATTTAAAACACTGATCATAAATCACATTAACATGATTACATAACAGTCTTAAACTTGCATTCAGCCTTTAAATTAGGGTTTACACTTAGCAAATTAGGGTTATCAATAGGGTTTCTAATTAGCTATTAAATTTTCTAACAATTAGAGTTTCCAAATAATAATGATTAATATCTACATTAACATTAATCATATAACACAATTTCTTACCAACCATAAACTCCAGTTTGAGTTTTTAAATTAGAATTAAACCAATTAATACTAGGGTTTATAAATATTAATTAAGGTTTCAAAAATTAGGGTTTTCCTAATTAACTTTTAAATTCCATAATTCTTATCCTTAATCATGATAATACAATTACAAAATATTCTCGAACTCATAATGGAGTTTTAAATTTGGGTTTCACAATTTAATGCTAGGGCTTGGTCATGATGTGTTAAAATTGAACAACCATTAACAGTCCACACACATATATAGTACATATTTATAGCACTATAATATAAATAATATAATATTAATATTATATTATTATTCTCATTTCATGATCAAAATCCATAATTAGGGTTTTGGATTCCATATCAGATTTATCTTTCATATATAACATTAATAATTAAGTTAAAATAAATAACTTAATTAATCTGAAATAACTTCATATAATAAAATAATTATTATAATCATTCTATAATCATTTCATATATTATTTAAATAATATAATAATCATATTTTTATGGAAAATAATTAATAAAAACATTTATACTATAAAATTAATTATTAAAAGAATAAACTTTATAATAGTTAATAATTCTAAAATAAAATTATTTATAAACATTCATGTAATAAATATATTTTTATTTATTACATAATTACATACATACATTATGTTGTACATATCATCATCCTTAAAATAAATAAAAAATCTATACGCAAAATTTCTGATTTAATTATATAGAAAATATCGGGTTGTTACATTCACCCTCCCTTATAAAGATTTCATCCCCGGAATCACCGTTTTAAAACCTATATATACTAGGGTACATAGCATACACAATTATTGCGAGTAGATCTCGATCAAAATTGATTTAACTGATCTTTAACTATTCAGCATAAAGCTTATCTATCTGCTTATACGGAAAATTGATTTCTAAAAGAACTCAAATTCCTCCTTCAAAATAATTTATAAAATAATTTACTATATATAAGAAAATAATATATAAGAAATAAAATTGGTTTGAGTAATACCGGGAGTTGCATCACCGGCTGTTACAGTTTTCTTGAACGGTCATGTTGAAAACGCTTGCAGTTGATTTCGTTGGTTGGTTTGTTGATGTTGGTCCCGTTGTCACCAATGTCCTGCTGCCTTTTCCCGTATTCACATTCCTTGTGTCCTTTCTCCTTCTTGGACAGTCTTCCACCTTATACTCCATTGATTCACACTTAAAATACATAGACTTTCCCTTTATCTCCTTTCCTTTTACCGTATAGGTGACAAAACTATCTTTTGCCCCTTCGTTATCCTAGCTATCACAAACGTTGGTACATGGTCAGTTGATCTTCTAAATACTGACGGTACGACTTTCTAAAGTCTTTGACGTTTGTCATTCGATTATCTGACTGATCTTCCCGCGACTAGTATTCCGTTCTGCATAACTTGATCGTCCATATTAGCAAAATTCTGTATCAGGTCTGGTTGTCTTCCAACTTTATTGGCAATTTCTTCTGTCCGTGTATTTCGTTTTCATCTCCTTGGCGACATTATTATAATTTATTCTTTATTCTAAGCCTTATCATATACGTATAATCATATAACACAAAACTTTCTATTCGAATAATCATGTACTCAAAATATTAGGTTTTGAAAAATCGGTTTACTGTATTAACCAGTGTTCAGATAAATATATACTATCTTTATACCAATTTATTTCATTAATTCCATATAAATTTATTAATCCCATATCACTTCATACTCATATCACTTGACATACCATAGCACATATTGCTTTAATCATCCGATATCCCTTTGTGACTCAAAAGTTGGGAATCGCTGCCACAACTTATACAAAATTTGAAAAATATTTTCTTATACAAACATACCTATCATATACACAACATAGAATCATACATAATCCAGTAATACTAGTACTGCATATTTCTTACGCCTACACTAAGGATTAATTGCTTAGAAATCTGTCCATTCCCATTATCCTCAATAATCCATTCACACCTAACTACACCTAGTTCGTACAACTTACCATACATTATTAGTTTAAGAACTCACCATAAATATAAGAGTTTAAGAACTCGACATTGACCACACATTCTTTAACTATACTTTACCTATCAGTCATACTATCGTTACAGGGTCCGGTACTATACTTTTCAAAATAACCACCTCATTGATGTAACTTTCAATGTGAGCCTCTATTTCAGCTATTGGCTTTGATATTGGCTCAGTTATGGAGATTGACTTGTTCTTTATGATTTGAAAGTATCCTAATCCTTTTCTATCTGACATATACACACCTAAGTTATCCTGATTATCAACTAATATATACACACATCAATTATTAGTTTTATATAAGTTATCTTTTATTTGATTTGACGATGAACTAATTCAATTCATCTCCTTATTAACTCTATATGAGTTTTATATTTTCAACCTTTCCCTCTGTTCCAAGGTTATAGCCTAAGGTCTAACCCACCTAAGGTTTTTAACCCTAAGCTCTGATACCAACTTGTAAAGACCCCAAACTCGAGTACTTGAAACCCAAACTCGGTTCTTCACGATACTATTTCTATGAGCGAAATAATACTAATAATAAAAATAATAATATAAATATCAAACTTAACTTACATTTATTAAAGTCTAATCCCAAGTACATAACCTTTACTATAATTCTTTATATGATATATAATACACATCACTATCTTAATACAGTCTAACTATTACAAAAGATACCATTAAACATGTTCTGTTTGTTTTTCTTTTCACTTGTTCTTGTCTGAACCTTCAAGTTGTTCATTCCTAGCTTAAAACATTTAAATTTAAGCAAGGGTGAGCATTTGAGTGCCCAACAAGTAATAACAATTAGAAATATAATTAGCTGAAAGAAATAAATATTTTCTTTGTACATCACTTCTACAACGAATTTATAGTTGTGAAGTAAACTGAACCGATCATAACAACATAACAATTCTATCCCAATTTTTTTTTGAAACTACGTATAGACTATATATATAGGGTAGTCGACATACTATGAACATTGTTTTTAGTTTTCGCTAAGGTTTAACAGAACTTCATCTGCAAACCGTCATAACTTACGGGCGCGAGGGTGTACATCTCATGGGCCCTGTATAGATCAATACTACATTTCTAGAACGATATTATCGTTCATCCTTTGTCCGCCTGAGCGCATAAAAATTTTCCCGTGATCGGGATGTTCATACTTAGACTGGAATCCGAACCAAAACAATTTGATTGGATACAAAAAGGTTTTTATTATATTCAACGACATTTCAAAATTTGCGTCTGGCTGATCAACTAGCTTAGACGACTTATATATATATTAACATGTGATTAAATACAATGATTATCCAAGTGGGGTCACTTGTATAACCATATTTCAAAATTAACGAACAGAATATATATATAAATTATTATATACAAACATGTTGATAATCAATGATCGGATAAAGAATATATCACAATAGGGTTAATAATATATCATACTAATAATATAATTCTGAAACTTCTTACTCATGTCCATTGCATAAAGGAAATGCTAAGGTAAGATACTTTCCTGATGCGCTGTTTACAGTTCGTAACTTAGTTCTATCCGTATATAACACCTACAAGTAATAAGATCATTTGATCGATTAGAATAACATACTATAACACATAGCACTTCTTATTGCAGTCAGCACATGACCTAATCACATTGTCATGTATGTTTAACAACATTGAATCACAAATAAACACATATCTAATTAAATTATCTAAGTCCAGATCAATTTCTGAAACATGTCGGTGTACCGACGGCTTTATCGGGTAATTATCAAGTCTACGACTCTATCCCGTAGTTTAATATCTGTAAGTATCAGTCATATTATTTTTAAATAACTTATAATAATTTTTAAACATTTATTATAATTTAACATGAATTTTCAAACACCGGAATTATTATTAAATGATTTAAATATTAAACAATTCTATTATTATTAATATTTAATTAATATTAAACCATTAATAAAATCATTGCCAAAATATCAATGTTATTTATAATAACTTAAAATACTTTTAAAGTATTAATATTACTCTTAAATGATTTTTAAAAGAATTAAAATCATTTTTACATAATTGTCATTAATATTAAAGTATTAATGTATTACTTATCAAAATATTAAAAGTCCTTAATCATAAATTAAAATATTTATAATTCATTAATACCTTTATTAAATGATTTTTAATTAAATAAAACCATTTTAAAACAATTTATTTAATATAATCATTAAATAAACTTAATATCATTTATTATTAAATTAATATCATTAATATTAAATTATTAATAAAATTATCTTTTAAATATTAAAAGTTATATTTTATAACTTAAAATATCTTTAAACACTTTATTTTTATTTAAAATAATTTTCTTAATATTAAAATCATTTTTAAACTAATATATTTAATATAATTATTAAATAACTTTAATATCATTAATAATAATTAATTAATGAAATTTACCTTTAAATATTAAAAGTTATATTTTATAACTTAAAATATTTTTACACTATTTATTTTCATTTAAAATAATTTTTCTAAGATTAAAATCAATTTTAAACTAATTTATTTAATATAATTTTTAAATAAATTTAATATCATTTAATATTAAAATATTAATATTTTTCATGATAAAATATCAAAAGTTATATTTATAACTTAAAATACTTTTATAACCTTTAAATAATTTTTCTATAATTTTTAATTCATTAATTCTATTTTTCATAATTTAATTAATATATTAAATAAATAACTTAATTATCATTAATATTAATTAATTAATAAAATTCATCACAAAATATTAAAAGTTATCAAAAATAGCTTAAATTTTTTTCTTGTACCATAATATAATTTTAAATGATTTTTCATGTATTAAAATTATTTTTAAATAATTTATTTAATATTTTAATTAAATAAATTAAATTCTTTTAATATTCCAAAAATATTAAATATTTATGAAATATATTTAAAATAAATAAAATATAATTTTCAGATCTTAAAATAATTTTAATAATTTATTTTGTATTTTTTATAATTTAAAACTATTTTTTTCTATTTATTTAATTAAATTAATTAATTTTTAGAAAATAATATATACTGTCTGTCGATAAAGCCTTTGGCGACAGACAAGCGTCGCCTTAGGTGTTCTTGAGCCCAAGAACATTCACAACAATGTACAAGTTGCCTTGTTTGACTAAGAATCGTGACTTCTGTAATGTGTTTCTGGGTTTTGTTTTGGTCAGAAATTGTAGTAATAAGGTTAGTCTACAAGATCCAATGTCAAACATAATCATACAATATATAACGAAGGAGTTCTGATCGTCCAAAGTGGCTGTCAGAGCTGTTCTTCATTTCTGGGTTACCCAGAAATGAAGAACAGTTCGTGAGGCCTACTTTGGGCTTTCATAATTTTCTTTTCATGTACGATTTGTGTAACATAATGAGTGACGTATGTATCCAGAATGTTATTGAAGATATCTATCATCTACAACACTCATAAAAACATCATAATCAACCGTAAAAATTTGGTCAAACCATGTCAGAGACCGTGTTCATCTGTTTTCTGGGTTACCCAGAAAACAGAACACGTGGTCATGCTGCCTGGTTTGACCGCCAAACCTATGAAATTTGTTGCTATATCATTCCTAAATCAAAGCCCCACGATCACAAACAACAGATCAGAAGCCAAAAATCAAGAAATCAAAGTTAGAAAAGGTATAAAACCCTAAGCCTAGAAATCCTTTGATTCTATATTATTTGTTACAATTGATTGTTTAAAGTTGTGTAATAGGATGTTAATTGATTATCTGGGTTGATAAGTCAAAGACCCATAACATCAAAGTATACGAATTTGAAGATTTGAGTAAGTAGGAAAAAATCAAAAATTTTGGTCTGACAGTCAAATGTCAATGGCCATAGATCTTTACTCGATCATTATTTTTGTTGTTTAAAAGTTGTTATGTGTAGTCTGATATATGGTCTTTAATATTCAAAAAGAATCAAGTTCATATCTGTTATAGATCGGGAGTTATTCATGGTCAAAACTCGTTGACCAAAACTGTCAAGAACACGAACCCAGATTTTTGTAGAACAACTTCTGTGTTCAACTTTGACCGGCCAGATCTTCCTCATTCTTTGACTTTAATGTGTTATGATGCTTTGTAGTTATATTCCTACATGTTGTCTACACATGTCAATTGATATATCACACAAACAATACACGGATTGCAAGTTATAAGAATCCAAAGTAGGCACCTCGACTGTTCTTCAGTCGAAGAACAGGATTGTCAGAGTTTTTGATGGCCGATATCTCTTAGATTTGATGTTGTTTAGCCATGCTTTTTGTTGATAATTGTAGTATTACATGAGTAATACAATCTGGAACTTATAGATTGCCCAGAAACGTTAAGATCAGAGAGTTATTCACGGTCAAACCTACCACCTTCATAACTACATTGTCAGTGTTCTTGAGGCTCAAGAACACCTAAGGCGACAGATAACCGTCGCTAAAGCCTTTAGCGACGGGTTTTGAATTATTTTTAATTTCTGAAAATTCCGAAAATGATTTAAAAATTTGAAAAATTAGTTTTTAATTATTAAAAATACATTTTAAATTCTGAAAATTATTTTAAAGCTTAAAAATAGTTTTTAATTATTTTAAGTATATTTCATAAATATTTAATATTTTTGGAATATAAATGGTATTTATTTATTTAATTACAATATTAAATAAATTATTTAAAAATAGTTTTAATTCATGAAAAATCATGAAAAATAATATTATGGTATAAGAAAATATTTTAAGTTATTTTTGATGACTTTTAATATTTTGTGATGAAATTCATTAATTAATCAATATTAATGATAATTAGTTTATTTAATAACTATATTAAATAAATTAAGGAAAAATGGAATTAATGCTTTATAAATTATATAAAAATGATTTAAGTTATAAATTATAACTTTTGATATTTAGTCATGAAAATATTAATATTTTAATATTAATATTAATTATCGGATAATGGATTTAAGTGTTTAAAAATCATATAATTATGATTTTAAGGTATTAAAAATACTTTGTGATATTATAATTATATTATAATATTATGTAATAATTTTCATTAATATTTTATATTAAATGAATATTAATGATTAAGGAATTATGTGGTATTTAATTCATTTCAATACGGTTTTAATGATTGAAATTGTTGATAAATGATAATAATTATTTGAAAATTATTATAAGTCAATGAAAATTATTTTGACTGCTTAGAAAATTATCTGAATTAATTGTTAACTGTTAAGTCAGAGTTTAATTGAACTTAAACTCGATAAAAGTCCGACTAGACCGTCGGGATGTTAAAATTGTGTCGGTTTCAACTCAGACTTAAATAGTTTGACTTGATACCTAGTCTTATGTGTGTTATAAACTGATAGGCTTATGTGTTATGTGTTTAGGTTATTCTATGTATATCTATATATATAATAGTATTATGTTATGATGATATTATTCTAATTATTGGAGATCTATATTACATATATTAGGTCTTCGGGTAAAGCGTTATAAATTGCGTTACGGTAATCAACGGTTCAGGCAAGTTTCTTTGTACTTAACTCTAATAAGAGTGTTTTATTCAAGCTTATGGTTAATCATTGCTGATTGCCACGAAAATTGTACTTTGTACATCTTGCATGTATAAGTCAGGTATGAAAGGCTGATCACCTTCATTACCAGCTGGTTCAGAAATGTTTGTTCATGTTTAAAACTTGTTCAGTCAAAAGTTTGTTCGTGCTAGTTCTCAATTATATTGATGAATTATAGCCAGCTTATTATTCATACTCTTCAATCATGATATATCGTTATATTGTTGAACTCAAACTTACTGGGCAGCTTTCATGCTCACCCTTGCTATATCATGATAAAACATTGCAGATAAGGCGAATGTGTTCGGATACAGGAAAAGATAAGGCCAAGTTCAATTTGTGATAAAATGTGCGGCTATTTTGTAATAGTATAGTTTGATAAATGTGTTATATATTAGAAAGTTTATGAATTGTGTTTAAGTTAAGGTTACTCGATTTTGGGGAAATGTGTGTAAAGTTTAATGTATAAACAATTTATGTTTATATCTTCCGCAAATAGTTATAGAAATAGTATACCGGATCCACGGCGATTTGGGGCTCGGATTCGGGGCTGCCACAATACATGGGATCAAACTTCTCCTACCTACAGTTTATCCTCAATATAGGATTAAACTTTCTCCTCCCCGCACTCTAACCTACACATGGGATTACGCTTTTCCACTCGCCCTGAGGGGCGAACTACGCCGACCTGATCTCCTCTTCAATAGGAGTACGTAGGCAACCATTTCATATGGCCCGGTCGCAATAAAACAAAAAAAAACAAAAACATTTCTACCCTTACAAAAACAAAAAACAACAAAAACATTCCTACACCATTTCTGCCATATACAACGTTGAACCTCTTACACCATGTTCGAACTACGCAGACCTGATCTCCTCTTCAATAGGAGTACGTAGGCAGCCATTCATGGTTCGGTCTCAGCCCCTACCAAAACACAAACCCTTATCAGTTGGTACTGGGATCAAACATCAATCCACTACATTTCATTCGACTTCAGACCAAAGGGATGGAATTACCTGAACTACTCCCAAATAGGAGATTTGGCGACCATCTAAGTTGTGGTCATACCTTAAAGAGCAACACCAATCCATAAGAGATGGAATTAACTAGGCTTTTCCTAAATAGAAGTAATGGCGACCATCTGTGGTGCGGTCAATCTCAGAGAGGAAAGCCACACTTCTCTCCATATTTTTATATAGAAATCAGTCCCAAGACACCAATGATGGTAGGGATACATACAGATTGATGATCCATTTTGAGATATCCAGAGACAACTCAATGTCCATCCACCTAGGAGGAATTTAGAATACATCAAGATCACAAGCCCTGAAGCAACAGGCAAAATATCAAGCAAGTAGCAAAGCATATCTAAAAGTGAAGTGATCCAAGAATATATTTCCCTGTCATATATATAATGCTGTTTGATATATACAATATAAACTGTACATGACAAAATGACTAAGCTAGTCTGTGCAGGTAAATACAAGCTCATCTACAAGTCAGGGTATATGCGAGCTAACAAGCCCATCATGGCCTCCCTCTCAAAAGAAGGAGGCGAAGCTATGGTCTCTTGTACAAGAATATCCACACAACCCAATAGATCTGCATCCATCTGCATGGTGACCATATGATCATCAATATATGAGCTCATCTCTGCAATAATGCCAGTTGTAAGGGACCTCACTTCAGTACTATCTGTAACGACTACATCCCGGGCAGATATGGCACTATCCCACTCAACTATCACTGCGTCTCTGGTTGATCTAGCCTCATCCCGCTCAACAACAGCGATATCTCTGTGAGCTAATGCCTCGTCTCTCTCTAATAGAGTTGCGTCTCTCCCATCAAGGGCAGTCAACATCAAGGATCGGGCATGATCTCTCTCAAAGGTCATCAGATGAAGACCCAGCAGTGGGACAATCCGGAGGAAATGCTGGCAACCCAGCAGTGGGCTCCTCCTCGATGTAGGAATCGATGGCCTCCATGGGCTCTACATCATCTAACTCGCTATTCGGTACTGTAGATACTACTGCAGCCGATAAAATCTCTATCTCCATCCGTGCGGAATACTCTATAAAATAACCCGGATGGCTCGCAGAAAATGCAGCTATCTCCCGCTGATCCCAACAAGCATATACACGGGATCGGTCCTCTACTGAGAGCTATCAAGAAGCTGAACGCTGACCTATCACCCCCTCGAAAGGATGAAAATCCTGAAACTGGTCAAACTTTGATATCACGCCCAGTGGGTGGTAAATAGTCACGCCCCTCAAACCAGCCAAAGGGAGGTAGTCCATGCCCGGAGCATGAGTAATGAAGCTGTATGGTGAGCTAAACCCCGAACACGGCAATATACTGAATGGATCTCTGATATCTAACAAAAATGTGGACCAAGACAGAGCACCTATACACTCCGATGGCTGAAAGGAGTATGACTTGGCTACATTGGGAGCTGTCGTTTACACTCCTAAATTAACCTCACTTTCACTTTACAAATTTAAACAATTAGCACAGTAGTAAGCAAGGATCGATCCCACAGAGAGTGATTTGTTTTATATTTATCCTATGATTTCTAATGAAAAGGGGATTTTGAATTAATTAATTAAATTAACAAGAATAAACTAATAAGAATAAACAATGAATAAAAAGCTTCAGTTCTTCAGTTCAGTATCACCTTTTTACAATAATAGATTAATCAAGTGTAACATTATTTACCCTTCAATGAAACTAATAGCCCTAGGTAACAACAAGCTCTGCTACCCGAAACTCCCCTTAGATTGTCACTCAATGAAACAATCTCTTCACAAGATTCTAACAATTATATAACCTAGAACAAGCTCTCTAGATTTAATATAATAGCAGCCTTAAGAACTAGGGAATTAGACTATTCCAAGTAACAAACACATAAGCTCGGATTGTTTAACTTGTCTTCTGATAATCATAGCAATACTCAAAAGCTTGTCCACAATCAGATATTACTAATTACTACTTGTGATTAGAAACAATATCAATTACACGTAATATTATTCCTTGATCTAGCATATGATATTCGTTAACCAACTCAATCCTGCAGAAATCAAATTAGTTAAGCCAAATAGCATTCAGAAATTAAATCAGATTATCAAGAATGAATTTCATGTGAGAAGGAATAAATAATGAATACTCAATTAACCATTAATTATAAATAAGGTTCAACATCCCTTAGAACTGAATAAAAAGAACTTAGCTCATGTCTTCAATCCTCCAATGTTGTAGATGAGAGAATGTAGTAGATGATTGAATGAATAAAACCCTAACTAGCATCCTCTGTTTATAGTGCTAGACAAAGTCCTAAATCCTATAGGATGTAGAAATCCAAATCCTAAAAGGAATTACAAATCATAACTAGTTTCCATAAAGAAATAGAATCTAATTTGGAAATAAATCTTAGTATAAAGTAAATCCTAAAGCTAATAGAAATGTCAATCCAATTCCATGTAGAAATATGCCAAAATCTGCATTTAGAAACTTTCAAAAAATCCAAGATTTTCTAATTTTCCCGCTCAAATTCGCTGGGGCGAATTTTCATTTCCTGCTGCGACGTCCTTTGGTAAAACGAGCATAACTTTTGATCCAGGAGGAGTTACGGGGCCTGCTACCTATCAAAACGAAGATATCGATGAGATATACAACTTTTATTCTTTGAGAATCGACAGAATCGCTCTGCATCAAGGTCGAAATCGGGCTCCAAGTGACTATTGTGTAAATTGCACCTTCCAAACTTTGAGGTTCAACATCTGTTTGGTAAAATGATCATAACTTCTTCATACGTACTCCGATTGGGACGATTCAAGATGTTCCGGAAAGCTAAGGAAGAGCTCTACAATAAAATCCAAGTCCCAAGCCAAGACTATGCATCCAACTTAATGCTAAAAACCCTGTAATTTTCCTTTTTTCCTTATTTCAGCTCCAAATCTTCCTGAAATCATTAAACACATTAATAAGCTCATATACACATGAAACATGCAATAAAACTAAATATAATGGAATCAAAATAAATGAATAATATGCATTCATCAAATTCCCCCACACTTAGCCTTTTACACATCCTCGTGTAAACTAAAAGTTTGATTTCCAGAAAAATTCTATTCAACCATTATGTCAAAAGATTTCAAGATACAAATCATGACTATCAACACTAAATTTGCAAAAATCTAATCAACGCCTTATCAATCAACTCACAATTACCAACTTTACCATTTCACCAATGAATTTCATTAAATCAAATTGTAGCCACATAAGTAACTTTTCCAAAATCATCATACTTACTCAACTTAGTTACCATGGAGCAAAAACCGTGCACACTGACTCATAACCGAGAATAATTTTTTCTTGCTTTTTATTTTTTTCATAAAACCTTCTTTTTAGCACAGATGAATGTATTTTCATGCTTCTTTTTTTTCGTATTTTTTTTCTTGACATGTGCAATGTCTCCTTTTCTTAGGCTTTTCAGAGTTACCCATTAGCGAACTTTCCACCAACGACTCCCAAACCAGATGATCTTAGGGCGCTAGGTGTAGAGACACCCCTAAGGGCTTACTTATTCAAGTAACAAAGGTCACAAAAGTCGACTAGTCAAGCTGCTTTTATCCATCACACTTTTCAGCGTGAATATCGATGCTTCCCGAGGCTTGGATACCCAGTTATTTCGTACAATGGACATTGAAGCAGATTTTCAATTATTATTTTTTTCCTTCTTTTTTTTTCATTCATCATTTTTTTCACATGGTTCTGCAATAACATAAGCAAGTTAAAACAGTTCTAAGTCATGAAATCAGTGCACATAGACAACTCCATAAATAACTTAGCCAAATAAACATGATTCTCATATTCAAGTACCCATGTATCACAAATTCAATTCAAATCAGTTACTATGGATCATGGCTTAGTCTTCATCATTCATTAACCAACTAAGCATTAAATAGATTTTGAAATGTAGCATTAATTTTCAATCTTTGACTTTAATCTTTTAACACATAGCCAGATAGAATCATGAAATCAAAATTTTCAAAAGCATTAATTTTTTTTTAATTCCCCAACAAAATCAGATCAATATTCCTAAATAAAATAAAAACCTAAATCTTCCCCCCACACTCAAACCTTACATTGTCCCCAATGTAAGAAAATCATGTAAAGAAGAAAATACTACTAGCTAACATTCAATAAAAAAACTAAAAAGTAAAGGGATAGAAAAATCAAATCTGGAATCTTGGGTTGCCTCCCAAGCAGCTGCCCTTGTTTATTGTCATTGGCTTGACATCATCTTTCTCATCCTATATAATTGGACTTGTGTACTTCAAGTGGACTGGTAACAATTTCAATTCTTCATTAGGAGCATCTTTCAGATCCTGATTTTGCTCCATTCCAGCCCTTAAATCCTCCATATATATTTGCTCAAGAGATTCCTGTACTGTAGAGTCAACAACATCAATAGCAAAAATAGAATTAACATTACCAAGATACCTCTTAACTTTATATATGCCGAACTGGACATTTGCGTCGTCTAATTCCATGTGTAAGGTCTCATGGTGTTTATCATTGTGTGTTGGTGCTGGTACAAGGAAAGTATCATCATCTATGTCCTCCTTATAGAAATCTGCAGGAATTATTAATTCTTCCATCTCTACCTCTTGTTCATCATTTTCAGACTTTGAATACCTGATTTCTTCAAATTTAGCAGTAGTCTCGAGCACATCCAAATGGTTTCCACTAGTGAACTCCTTCTCATCTTTAAGTTCTTGTTCCCTATTCGCCATTTCTTCAAGGAATTTTTCATTAGACTCTGTATACGACGTTAAATTTTTTCTAACTTTCCAATTCCTTGTTAGAACTTGGGGAAAAGGTAGTTTCGGTTTATAAGCAGAAAGAGGTGGAAATTTGTGCTTGAGTACATCACTGCTGCCTATTTCACTATTGTCGGACTTACTTTGTATTGACTTTTCTTGTTGTTGATCCTCTGCACCATATCTCAATGTTATGGAACTTACATTTTCAACAGTGTGAGAAAGTGACCTTCCTACCGTGGTTGCAAGTTGACCAACTTGGTCCCTCAGATCTTGAACAGAAGTTCTTGTCTCCTGCTGGAATTGTTGTGTCTGACACATGAACTGTTGTGTTTGGTTCATGAATGCCTTGAACATATTCTCCATAGATGTCCCAGAATTGACAGGTACTTCTTGGTTTTTTGTGTGGTATTGAGGTTGAGCTTGCTGAATAACTTGTGTATTCCTTGCAGCCATTTGTCGAACCAAAGTAGTTAAATCAGAAATCTGCTGCTCTAAGTTTCTCGTGCTTACCCCATTTATTCTTTGTGGTGTGTGATCCATCTTAGTTCCATACTGCTGTGAGTTAGCTGCCATGTTTGCAATTAAGTTCCTTCCCGCTTCTGGAGTCTTGTCTACCAGTGCTCCTCCACTTGCTGCATCAATCATGCTTCTTTCCATTGGTAGCAACCCCTCATAGAAGTACTGGATCAAGTAATGTTCATCAATTCCATGAGGTGGACAGCTGGAACACAACTTCTTCAACCTCTCCCAATACTCATAGAGATTCTCTCCATTGAACTGTCTGATTCCACATATCTCCTTTCTTATATCGGTAACTCTTGATGCAGGAAAATATCTCTCCAAGAACAACCTTTGCATATCAGTCCATGATCGTATTGATCCAGAAGGTAGATAGTATAACCAGTCTTTAGCCAAATCTGCTAATGAGAATGGAAAAAGTCTAAGCTTGATCTGCTCCTCTGCCACTCCTTGTGCTTTCATCGTGGAACACACCACATAGAACTCCTTTAGATGCTTATATGGATTTTCACCTGTAAGACCATGAAAAGTAGGCAAAAGATGAATTAGTCTAGAGTTAAGTTCAAAAGCAACATCTAAAGTAGGATACTCAATACAAAAAGATGGTTGAGTCAGATCAGGAATATCCAGTTCTTTCAAAGTTCTGTTATTTTGTGGCACCGCCATCTCTTCCACTTCAAATGATGGAACAAGAGCTTCTTTTATATTTGCAGTTTTCTCTATCTCTTGATCAAAATTTTAGTCAATAGAGTGAGAGGATTAAGTTATAAAATAAAAACAAAAAAAAACAAACGAAAACAAAGAATAAACAAAACAAATAACACTCCCCGGCAACGGCGTCAAAATTTGAGAGCTGTCGTTTACACTCCTAAATTAACCTCACTTTCACTTTACAAATTTAAACAATTAGCACAGTAGTAAGCAAGAATCGATCCCACAAAAAGTGATTTGTTTTATATTTATCCTATGATTTCTAATGAAAAGGGGATTTTGAATTAATTAATTAAATTAACAAGAATAAACTAATAAGAATAAACAATGAATAAAAAGCTTCAGTTCTTCAGTTCAGTATCACCTTTTTACAATAATAGATTAATCAAGTGTAACATTATTTACCCTTCAATGAAACTAATAGCCCTAGGTAACAACAAGCTCTGCTACCCGAAACTCCCCTTAGATTGTCACTCAATGAAACAAGCTCTTCACAAGATTCTAACAATTATATAACCTAGAACAAGCTCTCTAGATTTAATATAATAGCAGCATTAAGAACTAGGGAATTAGACTATTCCAAGCAACAAACACATAAGCTCGGATTGTTTAACTTGTCTTCTGATAATCATAGCAATACTCAAAAGCTTGTCCACGATCAGATATTACTAATTACTACTTGTGATTAGAAACAATATCAATTACACGTAATATTATTCCTTGATCTAGCATATGATATTCGTTAACCAACTCAATCCTGCAGAAATCAAATTAGTTAAGCCAAATAGCATTTAGAAATTAAATCAGATTATCAAGAATGAATTTCATGTGAGAAGGAATAAATAATGAATACTCAATTAACCATTAATTATAAATAAGGTTCAACATCCCTTAGAACTGAATAAAAAGAACTTAGCTCATGTCTTCAATCCTCCAATGTTATAGATGAGAGAATGTAGTAGATGATTGAATGAATAAAACCCTAACTAGCATCCTCTATTTATAGTGCTAGACAAAGTCCTAAATCCTATAGGATGTAGAAATCCAAATCCTAAAAGGAATTACAAATCATAACTAGTTTCCATAAAGAAATAGAATCTAATTTGGAAATAAATCTTAGTATAAAGTAAATCCTAAAGATAATAGAAATGTCAATCCAATTCCATGTAGAAATATGCCAAAATCTGCATTTAGAAACTTTCCAAAAATCCAAGATTTTCTAATTTTCCCGCTCAAATTCGCTGGGGCGAATTTTCATTTCCTGCTGCGACGTCCTTTGGTAAAACGAGCATAACTTTTGATCCAGGAGGAGTTACGGGGCATGCTACCTATCAAAACGAAGATATCGACGAGATATACAACTTTTATTCTTTGAGAATCGACAGAATCGCTCTGCATCAAGGTCGAAATCGGGCTTCAAGTGACTGTTGTGTAAATTGCACCTTCCAAACTTTGAGGTTCAACGTCTGTTTGGTATAATGATCATAACTTCTTCATACGTACTCCGATTGGGACAATTCAAGATGTTTCGGAAAGCTAAGGAAGAGCTCTACAATAAAATCCAAGTCCCAGGCCAAGACTATGCATCCAACTTAATGCTAAAAACTCTGTAATTTTCCTTTTTTCCTCATTTCAGCTCCAAATCTTCCTGAAATCATTAAACACATTAATAAGCTCATATACACATGAAACATGCAATAAAACTAAATATAATGGAATCAAAATAAATGAATAATATGCATTCATCATACATCATAGGAGAACCAATACCCATGCCGTCTAAGAGTGCCAATCGGTCTCAAGTGTGACATAAACCACACATACAGCATGACTGAACTACCCATGAACACTCCTGTCGGATAAGTGCAACAGTAGGATGCTGACCGCAGGGTCTATGCTACAATCATAGGTATAATGGTGCGACCCTCCCTAAGAGCTCTCACGGCCATGATGACACCAATGTCTATCTCATCCATGTATCGTGGCATATAGACATATGACAGTACACATAACAGCAGTACATCAACCCTAGCCAAACGCCAATGATCCTCCAGTGCGGTGAAATCCACAGAATGTCGTGAATAGCTATCCTTAGAGTAAAATCTGTTATACAGAAAATGTTGGGATATCACGTGGCCAAACGTCAGCTCATCCTGTACCACTCTACACCGCAATCCAGTGAGAGTCATGAACCGTCTACTCATGTCTCCCAATTCCATATGCACGTAAGGTCTGTCTAACGGCAGCATCGTCAATCGTGCATACTCCTCCAGAGTAGGAGTCATCTCATGGGTCCCGAATCGGAAGACCTGCCTATTCGGTACCCAATGCTCTAGCATCCCGTCCACAAACCCTGCGGGAACCTGAAACATCAATAAGGTCATGGTATGCTGCAGCAAATGATCTACATTCACCCTGTCTAGTGGTGACATGCAATTATACCACGATCGCATACCCAATGCCACCGATGATGGTGGGGTATGATCTATACGGCTAGCTGTCGAAGAAGACATCTGTGCGGGCCTTGTCATAAGACCATCCAGGGGTCAATACCGAATATCTCTGGACATACATATATATGCATAACATGATATATGCATAGCAGAGAATAGATGGAAATATGATATAGGGAATGGAAAAATTGTGCATACATTCCTAAGTATATCATCATCTAATACATCATCTCTATACAGCTACAAATACAGGGAAATGGGTCATATACACCCAACAAATACCTGCAGCACCCCTATGTGGGCCCCACCCATCCGGCTCGGTCCAGTTTGAGTTACAAAGGAGTTCTTGTGGACTAGAAAGGTCAAATCGGGGATAAAAATGCCACCCGATTGAGCAAAATAGCATACAATCCTGGTCTTCTCAGATGAAACTTTGAGTCTGCACATCAATCATTGGTAGTCATCCGAACATGAGGTATACCCTGCCAATGATCTCATTTGTCACAAATCACATTCGGCAATACCTTGTATAGGTCCGATACCGTCAACTCTGGGTCATTACTCTTAAAGATCAACGTGAATCCCCGACGGGGGTTACAACGTAGATCCCGGATGGGGGTTACAACGTGTGTCCCCGATGAGGGTTGCAACGTGAGTCCTAGATGGGGGTTACAACGTAGATCCTAGACAGGGGTTACAACGTAGATCCCCGATGGGGGTTACAACATGAAACCCCAGCAGGGGATTACAACGTACATTCAAGCCATTGACACACATATCAATGAAGTTCAAGCAGCCTTGACGTTATCTCAGCCGATAGTGATTAAACCTATTAGAGCTCTAGAGCTATTCGAGGATTTCATGCTCGATTACTCATATTCCCCAGCGGATCCCCGGCGAGGGTCACAACACAATTTTTCATTGATTCCAGTGTCAGCGAAGGTCAAGTAACCTTGACAAGATATCCCACAGGATTTTTTAGCCGTTGATTCACATGTCGGTGAATTACACGTCAACAAAGGTCAGGCATCCCTGACAGCATTTGTTGTTGGCAGTAAATCCAAAAGAATCTTGACATGTCCTAGCAATACCAATCAGGAAAGGTCAATATTATTCAAAGAGGATAGATGATGGAATATGTTATAAATATCCTCAAACAGATCAATCTTTATCCCCACAGATCTCTTACACATAAGAGGTACATCTTCAGGATCAAGTCGTTACCAAGGACATAGGAATTTGGTGATAACTCCAACATCAACTTCCTAACAGATTTAGATTACACATCAAATCTGGTCATCATTGCCAATCCCCAGTTGAAGCTATAGGGAGCCAGAAATCATCCCCAGCATGTTGGGCTACAAACCCGTACACATGCATCATGTTGCTACATACAGTACTATGTTTGTCTTGTTGCATTTCAAGTGTCTAGGATTCTTTATCCTACCCATGCATCGCCATGCATGAGTATGATAAAGAGGGGCATCTTTAGACACTCAAAATTTTCTGTACTACTGTCACTAACATTGCAGGAGGACAGATTCGTCTTTTAAGAGGGAACCCTGAAAGACAATCCCTATCCATATCGGTTACTACCGGAAGTTCAGCATCAACCCCGGAATACACTCTGGGAGTAACAATTCCAACCTTGGATATAACCCCGAGGCGTACCGATCCAATACCGGAACACACACCGGAGAATACCGATTAATCCCGGAGATAACCCCGATGTATCCAGTCTCAGTCCCAACTATGGGAATAGCCACCAACCTTGGTGATAACCCCAAGGAATGCAGTTTCGGTGATAACCCCGGAAATGCTTTTTTCAAATGCGATCAGCTTCAATCTCGGCGCTCACAACGAAATACTATATACCAACCCGGAGATAACACCAGGAGGACAGGCACACCTCAAAGATAACAATGAGGACCTTCAACAAATGCAACAGTCCAATCTCAGTGAAGTTCTGAGCAACGTCTGATTTATCATCCCAAACCGGTGATAACAACGGTGAGGGGCAACATCGTCATCTCTCCAACACGATGCCATGCCACGTCATCTCAATATTTCATACACATCTCTATGCAACGATGTCCCACAAGAATTAAGGATAATCAATCCCGAGTGATTATTGTGCAGGGTAACGGATAGAATTTGCAGCTTGAAGACCGGAGAGCATTGTCCCATATTCAATGACTTCGTACAAGCTTTAATCATATGACATTATACAACTCTCGACAACAGAGGTCCGAAATATGTCCTGTATACCTTAATAGGATGCTCGGATTGCACTTCTGAAAGTTCAAGTGGACATTATAGTGCCCGAGTGCACGTACTATGAGACGACCCGACCCAAGAAACCCAGCCCCACCCGGGTTGCCTCTGGTAAACCTGCCGCTCCATCCTCTATAAAATAGAGGGCTTGGGGTGGCCATTTTGCAAGAAAAAACGACAAGGAAGCCCTGCCCAATTTTCTCTACACTCACCCCATATAGTGTACTTTCTCATTTTAAACACCTGTGAGCTCACATATAGCTTCTTTTGTACCTACAAAAGTCAGTGTTTACCCACTTTATAGATATAGAAGTTTTCTTTGGCAGTCAACTGTAAGCTTTCTCACACACTTTAAAGTCTTTCTCTTAATTCATCGCTGCACACACCCTTCTTCACGTTGAGAGTCATGTTACGCGCATTTGCCCGGACTTTGGTCCGTGGTTTTCATTTCAATTTGTGTGTGTGTATATATATATATATATATATGGACTAACATTACCGAGTTATGCCTCGATTGAGCCTAGACTTTGGTCTAGAGCGTTTATTTACTTTAATATATATATATATATATATATATATGAACTACGTGCCGAACTTTGTTCGATGAGCCTAGACTTCGGTCTGGAGCGTTTACTACTTTAATATATATATATATATATATATATATATATATATATATATATATATATATATATATTCGTCCCACCTGGAGTTCACTTCGTGGTGGTTGATCGCTTTTACAGCTTTCTTTACGTTTTGTCCAGCCTGGAGTTTACTTCGTGGCAGTTGATCACTTTGTACAGCTTTCTTTACATTTTGTCCTGCCTGGAGTTTCCTCTGTGGCGGTTGATAGCTTTACAGCTTTATTTATGTTTTGTCCCACCTGGAGTTTCGTCCGTGGTGGTTGATAGCTTTTACAGCTTTATTTACATTTCTGATCCCCCATGGAGGTGCTTCGTGGTTGGTGATCATGTCTGTATATAAATATTTATAGCTTTTATATATATACATGATTACTGCTTTCATACAATTTGATGTATCATTGCGCCTAGGAATCATGTGATCACAGATTCAGCCCATTTGATCTAGATTCAGTTCCCGTGATGGACATTTGCAGCTGTAAGCAGCTTGTAAATTATTCTGCGGTGTCTGCATTTCCTCAGATGGTTTCCATACCCATGAGGAAGTCGGCATTATTTTGTACATTATTTTTGTACGGATGCCTCACATCTATAAAATTAAATCAATCAAGCCGAACACTTAATAAAATGGGAGTGTAAAAGGTCTCAATTACTATTGAGCATCAGGGTTTGAAAAACCTCTTTTATAAAACATCACTGCCATATCTTGCTTAAAATTGAATTTTTACATAAATTCAAACCCTGTGTATATAAGTGCGAACGAGGCCTCGCACTACTTCTAAATAACAGCACATTGACCCATACACACACATATTCAGATAATAGTTTCTTAAAAAAAGGCGGTCACCATGGTAACACGGATGTCGGGGGTGCCTAACACCTTCCCTCTGCATAACCAAGTCCCTAGACCCTAATCAATCTCGGTTTCACCGACCCGTTTAGCAGTGTCACATCACTGGGTCAATGTACAAACCTTTTCTCAGTTGTGTTGGTACAACCATTTAAAAAACCAACTGGCGACTCTTAACAGTCCATCGTCGACCTTATACATGTCGGACCTTTTTCACTTGTTTTTTCAAATAAATTTCACCTAAAATGAGAACACCAAACAACAAGTAACAGAAATGGACATCTAAAAATCCCGACGTCGACACTTAGTATATATGAAATGTTTTGATCATACAAAGTGTTAGTATATACTGGAAAAATAAACTGCTAATATTGTACAGAAAAGTAAGTAGTTATGATATCTACATGGAAGAAAGAGTTCTGCCCGTTTTACCCTTATCGACCAATGCAAGGAGTGATGTTCCAATTGGTAAGGGTAAAGTCTGGGGTGGAATGCAGTGATGGAGGTATTTTCATCATCATCCCTATCTCGAATGATGGCCATTACATCTGGGCAATCATCGTCTGGGGTGTATTTGTTGGTATGTTCATCATGAACGATGATGCGTATGCCTGACATAATTCGGATGACGTCTTGCTTGATTCTTCGTTCCTCCTCTTCCACTTCGGGATTTGGAGCAAAGACTTTTTTCTCCTTCACCGGTACCGACTTGGGAAATAACATAGCCATTACATTGGATGGCACCTTTACAGGAGGTTGTGCGGACTCAGAGTTTGAAGGCGAAGATAAACGTCATTCGCATGAAGCTGAAGGAATCTGTTGATGCTTATAAGGATTCCTATGAATAGAACAAGAAGAATAGCCTAGTCCAGCTGTTCCAGTTTTCCTGGTTATTTGAATTGGGTACTTGATACCCTAGAAATCTTTACCCAACCCTTGTCCCGACTTATGACCCAATGACATCATTTCTTAAGTAGCTGACATTACCTCGGTAAAAATATTGGGTTCAGGAAATGGCGTTCCAATAACATGGTATTGGGTATTGCTTACTTCCAAGGCATAAAAACTGACCGGCTCAACATCTGCGTTGACATTGATAAATGGCATGTCCACATATTGAGGACACTCTAGTTTAGTGTTGACCGTGACTAGGCTACTGTTGATAATGTATTTTAGTTGCTGATGAAGGGTGGAGGGGACTACCCCTGACATATGATTCCAAATTCGTCCCAAGAGCAGGTTATATCCCGAATCTATCTTGAGCACATGGAAAGATATGTAGAATGTATGGGGACCAATTTTATTGGCAGTTCAATTACTGCGACCGAATTCCGACAGGCTCCATTAAAAGCTTTGATGATGGTATGACTACTCCGGAGTTGGTTGAGATTGATATTCATCTTCACCAAGGTAGCGTATGGACAGATATTTAGAGATGAACCTCCATCTATCAAGACTCTAGGTAACATGTATCCGGAGGACAAGACCGCAATATGCAACGACTTGCAATGTCCGGTACCCTTGGGTGGTATGTCATCATAAGTGAAGGATATCACATTGTTGTTGAAAATGTGATCAACCAGATGTTGAAATTTTTTCGTATCAACTGATGTTGGTAGATAGGCTTCTTGTAAAACCTTCAACAAGATCTTCCGGTGATCCTCAGAAGTTAAGACCAAGTCCAAAATTGACATTTGATGTGGAGCTTCTCTTAAGCTTAAAACCACCTTAGCTTTTTTATGACCCATAGAGCGGAGGAATTTTTTAATCTTCTCCATGGGTATTTTCCCCTTTGATTTGGTGGTAGACTTTATCACCCATTTTGGAAGATACAGTAGATTTTCCTTCAACACTGCAGCAGTTGTATGTGAGGTGGATCCTTCACCTTCTCCATAATTCCATGGAACCTTGCGCAAGCTAACAATAGGATAATGTACTCTGTACGACAAGTTGATTGGCTCGGGAGCGGCCACATTCAAAGGATTACTGCTTCCCTTGAGTTGAATTATTGGCATTGTGAGTGATTTGTTATCCCCCTCAGTTTTAGTGGATATGACTGCTGCTAAACCCTTCCACTTACTAGGACATGTATTCTCACTTGCACGTAACACAGTATCATCGTCCGCTAGGTGCAGGACACCACAGTCAATTAGATTTTGGATGAGGTGGCGGAGTGCCCAGCATTCTTCTGTACTGTACCCGCGAGAATGGGAGTGATATTGACATACTCCATCAGAATTGTATCATCTTGAACGGGGGTTTATTGGAGGTAGAAGGGAACTGATCCTTCCTTCATTGATTATCATCTGAAGGATTTCCTCCATAGGTTGGCCTAAATAGGTGAATTCCCTTTTGTTGGCAAAATCCCGACGGGCTTTGGCATTTGCTCTCTTTGTCACTTTGCCTTCCATTATTTCATTTTCTGAAAGTGACGAGGGAATATTCATGACAAGAGGTAGAAGACTAGCATGCTTCTGGCTGATTAATTGACGTGTCACTTGATGCTGATAAGTCACCAATTCTGCCAATTATTTAATTTGCTTGCATAGAGCTTTCATGTTTCATTCCTTTGTGAACTGGAACTTGGTATAATCCCATTTTTCAACACCGTCTTTGAGTGTCTGGGAGGATTCACAATTGAAATTGGAATTCTGTCCATTGCTCCAATTGATTATGTTGACCTCTTCTTCTTTGTGTTGAGGAAGAGGGTAGTCTTGAACGTGAGGCTGATCTGATTTGGTGACCATGATCTCACCGTTGTCTATCAGGTCTTGGATCTTGTTTTTCAAGGCCCAACAATCCTGAGTATCATGTCCAGGTGCCTCGGCATGATAAGCATATTTCCGAGCAGCATTGAAACCCCGTCCATTAGGGCTGGCTGGTGGAAGAAGATGTGTAATTTTCTTCTGTGTTGTCAGAAGAGTGAGAATAATCTCGAGTGTGTCCCCTAAGGATGTGAACACTCGAAGGCGTTTGACTTCTCCACCTTTTGGTATTGGAGGGTTCCAAGATTGTATTTTAAAGGGAGTGTAGTTTCTCCTTTGAATAGGCATGTTCTGATTGCATTTTTGACCCAGTAGTATCAGGGAAACATCTTCCTCTTTCTTTTTATGGACCCTCTGGGGGTTGTTTCCATAATATTTAGATTGGATATGATCAGCAACAGCTTTAAGGGCAGCTAGGTCTTGAATCTTTCCGGACTTCAAACTCATCTCAGCCATCTCCCCGTGTTTGACCATTTCAGAAAATGGGTTGTCGATGCCGGCTAAAAGTCTTTCATAGAAAGCAGCTTCTTGTATGTCTATGAAAGTCATGACCATCTCTGATTCTGTCATGAAAGGAATAACTTGGGTAGCCATGCGTCTCCACCTTTGAGCATACTCTCTGAAAGACTCGTTAGACTGTTTCTTGATCTTGATAATTTGATACCGGTCAGGAGCCATCTGAGACTGAAAGCTGTATTGAGTGAGGAAAGCATGTGCTAGCTCTTCCCAACTATGGATTTTTGAGTTGTCTAATCTTGTGTACCACGAACGGGCTTCTCTAGTTAGACTTTTTTTGAACAGCTGCATTTTGAGCTTCTTATCCTCTGCATAAGATCCAAGTTCTCCAATAAACAACTTTAAATGTGTGTAAGGATCTCCAAACCCGTCATATATTTCAAAGTCAGGAGTTTTAAACTTTTCTAGATAATGAACACCTAGGAAAATGCAAAGATCAGCATATGAAACACTCCCGTGTGTTTCAATTCCTTTGATAGCACACGGGGTCTCTTCCATTTGGAGGACTTTCTTTTTGATGTCACCGGTGTCTGGATCTCTAGTGGGATGGGCAGTATCATGAGTTTTTTTGGATGTATCCAAATTCCGTTTAGGTATTGTAATGACCTGGGATCCCCCTTGTGTGGAGGATTCAGCATGTACGGGTATTTTTGGACCCGGAGTAGACTTGTGTAGTTCTTTGAGTAGAACAGCCAAATCTATAATTTGTTTGCTTAATCCGTCAAATTCTTTTTCAGAAACTGGATTAAGGTCAGTCTGGTCAGATGATGACATGATTGACTGTAGGCATGTAGCCTTTTTGGATTTTAATCGGGTAGTAGGTCTGATTGGTTCCCTGCGAAAGACTTACATAGTTTAGTCTTTAGGGAATGTGTACAATAACATGCTATGTGATGTGTCCATTTTAGGAATTTTATCATGCAAAACGGATGTCAGCTGTTTGTAGCATGTTAATTAAAATATGTATGTGTACACATTTCATCATATTTCTCATTACATGGAGATATATATGGAATGAAATTACCAGTAATTGTGTTTACAAGTAATTGAAATGAGAGAATATGAAGAGACTTTCCTTCATTTTGGGGTTATCAAAGGCTGACCTATCTTAGGTTACACTCGCGGCTTTTTGGCATGAAGGTTCCCAAATCTTCGCAATTTACTCAACGGGAAATTAATCCGGTCTTTTAACTAGAGCGAATTTGGGTGGTGCCTTTCCTGAGCCTCGGGGAATCAGTCTTCCCACGAGTCCAGTAATCAAACACCGATGGGATAGTCTCCTGGTGGAGGGACCACACAACATACATTCACATACATCGCGTCTCACCGTATGAAAATGATGACATGTGCGAAGCACTAATATCACAAACAGTTATGGTGTGAGGCACTAAGTGCAATAAAAAAATGCATTTGTACACATTCATCATAAATATAAATGTAATATCCACACACAAGCAGATAACAATTTTGAAAAGATTGTAATAGCGGCTTAAGTCCTCTTACTAGTGTCCCCAGCAGAGTCGCCACCTGTCGACGTTGGGATTTTTAATTGTCAATTTCCGTTACTTGTTATGTGACGCCCCCAAATTTAGGCATCTTCCAACCCGACAGATGGTGCTCCACTGTACTAACATCCATACAATCATTCCATTGAAATACAACAAAATGAAAGTAATTACTATCTTCTTATTACAATCAAAGTATAATCCTTCCCAGGTTCATAAACCGGTTACATCGTTCATTGTTCATAACATATAATACATACAAACTTACTAAACTATTACACAATGCCTAAGCATCCATCTTAGCTTTTCCCTTATCTTTCTTGGCATTCACAGTACGTTCATCTTTAACTGCAGTTATATAATTCAAGCAAGAAGTGAGCATGACAGCTCAACAAGTTTAATCAAGGATAACAGGAATATCACATTCATGAATTATATAACAATTCCAACATAACTGAACAATAGTTATGAAGTATTATGAATCAATAATACTTTAATAGTTTATAACATCAATTCCCAAAGTATAGAATAGATTAGGAATTCTGAACCGGTCGATAGACCCTGAATAGTAAAATTTTAGTTTTCATACTTGAAAAGGAGTCCACAACACTAAGGTCGTTCATCCGTATAACTTACGAGCACTTCTAGGTGATCAGCCTATAGTACTCTATATTGATCAACACTACATTCATTAAACGTATTTACGTTTAATATTTTTGGCAAACTCGCGTGCCCATCGAATAATCGATGAAAAATACTATTATTTGTTCATAGACAAACATTACCTTCACGTCCGTACCAATTACTTGGCATAGGATAGAGTTAACATTTCTATATAGAATGATATGTATGATAGTAAATCTATATATTACGAATAGTCTAGCCGAGTTAAAATCTGGCATCGACCCTTTCTTTAAAATAAGTCTTGCAATTCAGTTCAACGAATCACATAAAACTTGGCTAACATGGAAGTTAGACAAGCGTTAAGAAAACTTGCCTTTCAGCATCTTCAAATAATTTACTCGACTGACCACAACCTTTACAGAATCTACATGATATGTTCATATAGCACACTGTAATTAGCTATCAAACAACTATTCACATTGTTTCAACAAGCTTCTTTCTCTTCTATGTCTGTGTTAACTTAATATCTTTATTAAAGTCAACATAACTTATTACCCTTCGTCCCGGTTTATCACTCTATTGATGTTTATTAACCGGACTCAAACATCATTGATAAGGTACCAACTTTGTTCATTGTACATATCTTGCTACCATGCATTACATTCCTAAGTTCCATAACCTATACCTTAGTATAGGTAATATAGGATTAGTCTTAGTACATTTATTGAGTATATAAACTCAACTCAGGTAGGTCTGTAAACAACTAAAGCTTAAAACCTAACTTGGTCAACTTTTTTCCACTGTCGGCGATGCGGCGCGACATCCTTTGTATTTTAGTGGCACTACGGCGTGAGTTAGCAGGGTACTCAGCCGAGTCTGGTGCTGCGAAGCCACCACTTGGTACTGGTTTTGGCGCTGCGGTGCCGAGTCTGTTCACCAGTTGGCCAAACCAGTTTTGGTTGTCTAACGAAACTCCTGGCTTCCTAATATGTTCGTTTTACATCCGAATTGACCCATTCGAATTCCTACAAGTCAGGAATTACATCCTTTATGTGTTCATATAAGAATTTAACACTTTCGAATCCGTTAACTCAGAATTCACTATTGAGTTCATTTTATATACGTTCGTAAACGTTAATGAGCGTTCAATGCTCGTTTTCTTCGTTCTAAGTTGGAATCCGACGATTCTTGAACCCACAACTCTTAATTACCCTATCTCACATGTTGACATTGAAAACTATCATTTTCAAGTCTCACGGAAACTTTCGACTACCATTCCGAAATTTCTACGTTTTCGACATTTAACGTCTATTTTCGTAAAATTCGCCATAACTTCATTACTAATGTTCTCTAAGCCAAATCACATGGAATACTCCATGGATTTCATATCTACACCCTAACCAAACAAGATGCATATACTAACGTATTGATGGAGCTCAATTGTTTATCAACAATCGATCTCAACTATCAATATTTTCATGGTTCAAAAACTATATAAAACCTTATTATTTTTATAATCTTATGACTTATAGAGATTGAATCTATGGTAAGTCATCTTTAAATCCACACTCATGACATATACCACCCCTTCATTATTCTGTAAAATGAAAGAAAATCTAAAAGAGATGGAGATGAAAGGTAAGGATTATACCTTAAGAACTCTTGGTTTTCTTTCTTAGAAAACTTTAAGATCAAGCTTCCAAAGTGTATGTTTTGTAAGTATAGTTCTTTTTCTCTCTCAATTAATCTAGGTTGGCAAGTTAAAAACTCTCAAATGAATCAACCTAGCTTCTTATTTATAGAAAACTAGAATGGAGGGCATAATTATCAAAGAACCATCACCTCCTTACTATTCATGTGTGATCACCAAGTAAAACACTTGGTGACCAAGCCTTATGCTTGGCTTCCACACCAAGGTGACTGGCCCACCTCCTTTTGTGACATCCCATGGGTTGCCCCATGGGTTTTACCCATTCGGTGACCCACCGGCTTGACCCACGGTTCGGTTTTAATGAATTGGGCTTAACTAAATTAACATTGGGCCTTGGTCATTCAAATGATTGGATTAATTAATAATCCAACTCAAATAAATTAGTCATTAAGTCTTAACTTAATTCTATAATACGAATCGTATCACATACGTACAATTTATGTATTATCTTCGTATACTACTCATACAATAATTGTATTGTACTTCATATTTACTCAACGTATTATATATAGATAATAAATAGCATCACCAAAGGCATAACACTCGCCTTAACTCTAACGCCATTCCTTCTACGCATATTATTTCCTCCTCGGAAATAAATATACTCAACCCTTAGGATTTAAGTCCGCAAGCGAAAGCTGCGTTTGACATAAATAAAATATTATCAGATATTCCAACTCATCACGATATTCTATCATTACGCGTTTCCCGGAATTTCAAAATAATTCCCCGAACAGAAACGGATGAATAGTGTTTTTACGAAAATTTCTCGAAAAACAATTATTATCGTCTTAGAAATTCCAAACAACTATTTCTAACACATAGCTGGAATACTAACCACGTTAGCACATTCTAGGTCATAGAATGATTTACTCACAAAGAAATCAATTAAATTCATTTAATTCACATAATCAAATAAAAATTTAATTATTATAAAAATTCGATTTTCTCGGGCGTTACATTCTCTCCCCCTTAGAAGGATTTTGTCCCCAGAATCTTAGCTTATAATTACATAAACAAATGAGGAATATCTTCTTTCATTTTACTTTCGAGCTCCCACGTTGCTTCTTCAGCATTGTGGTTTCTCCATAACACCTTCACTGAAGGTATTACCTAATTTTCTTAAAACATGTTCCTTCCTATCAATAATTTGAATTGGAAGTTCCTTATAGGACAAGTCCTTCTCTATCTGAATAGATTCATATTCTATCACGTGTTTATATCCCGGTTTATAAGGATGCAACATTGACACATGAAACACATTATGAATGTGTTCCATCTCTAAAGGTAAGGCTGCTACAAAAGCTACCTCAACTATCCTTTTTAAAATCTCAAAAGGTCCTACAAACCTTGGACTTAACTTCCCTTTCTTTCCAAAACGTATCTTCCCTTTCCAAGGAGATAATTCAGAATAAAAAAAAGATCCTACATTGAATTCTCTAATCTCTCTGTGAGGATCTGCATACTTCCTTTGTCGGTCTTGAGCCGCAACTAATCGAGTACGTATTAACTCTACCATGTCCGCCGTTTATTGAACCATCTCAGGTCCCAACATACGACGTTCACCCACCTCATCCCAACACAATGAAGTTCGACACTTCCTCCCATACAACTCTTCGTAAGGCAGCATGCCTATACTAGCATGAAAACTATTGTTGTACGAAAATTCCACCAACGGTAAATATTTGTCCCAACTCCCTTTGAAATCCATAACGCAAGATCTTAACATATCTTAAAGCGTTTGAATTGTTCGCTCACTCTGACCATCCATCTGAGGATGATACGCCGTACTCAATCTTAACTGCGTTCCCATTTGATCTTGTAAACTTCTCCAAAAGTTCGATGTGAATCGTGGATAATGATCTGACACAATTGAAACAAGCACTCCATGTCTGGAAATAATTTCCTTGACATACAGCTTAGCTAACTGATCTAGGTTATACCTAACTCCTATTGGTAGAAAATGAGCCGATTTCGTCAATCGATCCACTATCACCCAAATAGCATCGTATCATTTTCTTGTTGCTAGAAGTCTCACCACAAAGTCTATCGTGATGTGCTCCCACTTCCACTCTGGAATTTCTAGCGGTTGTAACAACCCGCTCGGTCGTTGATGTTCAGCCTTTACTTTTTGACAAGTTAAGCACCTACTAACATATTCTTCTATCTCCCTCTTTATATTCGGCCACCAAAAGTTCTGTCGAAGGTCTTGATACATCTTTGTACTACCGGGATGTATCGAGTACCTCGAACTATTGGCCTCCATCATAATTTCTTCTTTTAATTCTAGATCATTAGAAACACAAATTCTTCCCTCAAGATGAAGTAATCCCTCCTTATCGAGGTTATACTCAGCCTTTGCTTCATCTTCTATTCTCTTCTGCATCTGTTTGCACTCCTCATTGCTCAGTTGTACTCCCCTAACCCGCTCCACTATGGTAGGTGGGTTTCCATGGAAAATAACATCTCTACGGCTTCCTCCGGTAACTTAACTTCTAGCTCCATTTTTTCCATCATTGTTACCAACTCATTCTAAGTTGTTAACATTGATAATTTCTCCCTACCCTTCCTACTTAGCACATCGACTACTATATTTGTTTTTCCCGTATGATATAAAATATCACAGTCATAATCTTTTATTAACTCTAACCACCTTTTCTGTCTCATGTTCAACTCCTTTTGTGTGAAGATATATTTCAGACTTTTGTGGTCCGTGTATATCTCACATTTCTCACCATAAAGATAATGTCTCCATATCTTTAGGGCAAAAACTACAGCTGTCAATTCCAGGTCATGAGTAGGATAGACCTTCTCATAATCCTTCAATTGACGTGACGCATAAGCAATTACATTGCCATGCTGCATGAGCATGCAACCCAGTCCTTTATGCGACGCATCGCCATACAATACAAAATTTCCTGTATCGTCTGGTAAGGACAATACAGGTGCCTCACTTAACCTCTTCTTCAACTCCTGAAAACTATTCTCACATTTTTCAGTACACACATACTTCACCGACTTTCTTGTCAGATTTGTTAACGGAGTAGCTATTTTAGAAAAGTCCGGAATAACCTTCTATAGTATCCCGCTAACCCTAGAAAACTCTGAACCTCAATTGGCGTTTTCGGTTGCTCCCATTCGTTAACTGCTTCTACTTTTGCCGGATCTACGAAAATGCCATCCTTATCAATAACATGCCCTAGAAACTGCACCTTCTCAAGCCAAAATTCACACTTTATGAATTTCACATACAATTTCTCCTTCCGCAATGTCTCCAACACTATTCTTAAATGTTCTGAATGATCTTTTGGCGTCTTTGAATAGACTAGAATATCATCAATGAACACTACGACAAACTTGTCCAAATATTGTTTGAACACTCTGTTCATGATATGCATAAATGCAGCTGGCGCATTAGTCAACCCAAACGACATTACCAGAAACTCGTAATGACCATAACGAGTTCTGAATGTCATCTTAGGTACATGTTCCTTCCTCACCTTTAACTGATGATACCTCGTGCGTAAGTCTATTTTAGAAAAATATTTTGCCCCTTTCAACTAATCAAATAGATCAATGATCCTGGGCAAAGGGTATCTATTCTTAATCGTTAACTTGTTCAGCTCTCGATAGTCGATACAAAGTCTTAACGACCCATCCTTCTTCTTTACAAACAACACTGGTGCCCCCCAAGGAGACACACTTGGTTGAATGTACTTCCTGTCTAATAGTTCTTGTAATTGAACCATTAACTCCTTTATTTCGACTGGCGCCATTCGATATGGTGCCCTTGAAATTGGTGTCGTTCCCGGTAACAGATCAATTACAAACTCCACCTCCCTGTCCGGTGGAATACCCAATAACTACTCCGAAAATACATCCGCGAACTGTTGCACAACAGGTATCTGATCCAAGGATGTTCCCACTCTTTGGGTATCCACCACATGGCATAGATAACCTACACACCCTTTTCTCAACATCTTCCTAGCTTGTGTCATAGACAGACAACAAGAGCGTCTCGGTGAATTACTACCAAAGAACACTACCTTGGTTTTCTTAGAAAGCCGAAGGTTTACACTTTTCCTATGGCAATCTATAATCACCTCATTGTTCACCAACCAATCCATACCAAGAATTTCGTCGAATTCTTTTAGCCTTATCGGTACCAAATCTACCGATAACTTATTCCCTCTAATTTCCACGCAGTAATTTTTATGAATATGTTCAATGAGGATTATCTCTTCATTTGCTACCTTAAAGTCTAAAGGTATAGGTAACTTCTCAGGGATTAAACCTAATCGCTTAGCAAATTCACATGCTATAAAAGAACAAGTAGCACCCAAGTCAAATAGCACATAAGCATTTATCTCATTGACCAGAATGATACCTGCTACCACATCTGTTGATGCAACCGCATCTTGAACAGTCTTATTAAACGTACGAACTAAGGGTTTACTCACTGATGGTGTTGGTCCAGTAATAGCTAATTTACCACTACCAGAACTCTTATTCCCCTCTAAACCCTTCTTCGAGCAGTTTCTTGCCATGTGGTCCATTGACCCACAGACAAAACACCCCTGGTTCTTCATAGGGTTAGGATAGTTGGGTGACAAATGCCCCTCCTGCCCACAGTTGTAGCATACTGCTTTCCCCTTTAAACAGACTCTCATGTGAGATTTTACGCATATCTTACATGCTTTCGTTCTCTGTTTGGGATCTCCCTGCTTTACCCGGGTATTCCCGGGTTTAAAACTATTCCTCTTTGGCAAGTTACCGCTTCCGCTGGCAACTTCAGCCTTATTACCTCCTTCTAACTTACTCTTAATCTTCTGCTCTTTGTCGTACTGAGACAAAGCCTCACCACCACCTTCAGCTATTATCGCCTTCTCCAGAATGGTCTCGTAGGAAGCACACTGGAAAATCAATATCCTACTATAGAGCCAGGGTTTTAAGCCCTGGTCAAATTTGCGCGCCTTCCTTTCCTCTGTATCCACCTGATGTGGAGAAAATCTCGCCAATTCGTTAAACTTGGTGGCATACCGGGGAACTGTCATATCCCCATGCTTAAGTTTTAGGAACTTAATTTCCATCCTACCCTACATGCTAGTAGGGAAATAGTTCTCGAAGAAAACCTTCTTAAACTGTTACCACATAACAGCCTCTGTCCTAGCCCCACTATGGTGAGCTTCCCACTAGTAGTTGGCTTCCCTCTTCATCATGTAAGTCGCAAAAGAAGTCTTTTGCACCTCACCTACGTTTGTTATCACAAACGCATTTTCAATCTCTCTAATCCATGTATGGGCTTCTAGTGGATCCGTCGTTCCTCGAAACTCAGGAGGACCCACACTTTTAAAGTCCTTAAAGGTAGTTATTGTGACGTCCCCGAATCCAGGTCCTAAATCACCTCGGATCCGATTCGATCATTCTATAAAACTATTACTATTTTCGAAAGATATAAACATAAATTGTTTATACATTACATTACACACTATTCCCCAAGTTCGAGTAATCTTAACTTAATACACATTTCATAACTTATCTAACATATAACAACATTAATATCATATAATACAATTGCAAATCTAATCGCATACGTAAACTAAATCTGGAACTGTCATGGACCTTTCCTTGTATCCGACGCGTTCGTCTTAATCTGCAATTTTTTATCATGATATAGCAAGGGTGAGTATAAGGATTGCCGAGCAAGTTTAAGTTCAACAATATAACGATATATCATGATTGAAATGATTTGAATAATTGACTGGCTATAATTCAACAATATAATTATGAACTAGCAGGAACAAATTTATGACTGAACAAGTATTATACATGAACAAATATATCTGAAATAACTGGTAATGAAGGTGATCATCCTTTCATACCTGACTTATACATGTAATATGTACAGAGTACAATTATACATGGCAACCAGCAATGATTAACCATAAGCTTATCCAAATAAAACACTCTTAGTAGAGTTAAGTAAAACAAAACAAGCCTGAACCGTTGATTACCGCTACGCAATTTATTTCGCCTTATCCGAAGACCTAATTTAGTAATATAGATCTCCAATATTAGAATAATATCATCACAATATAATACTATTATATATATACACAGAATAACCTAAACACATAACACATAACCCTATTAGTCTATAACACACATAAGACTCAGTATCAGGTCAAACTATTTCAGTCTAACTTGAGTTTAACAAAGTTCTAATGTCCCGACGGTCTAGTCGGACAATTCTTCGAGTCTAAGTTCAATTAAACTGACTTAACACTTAACAATTAACTTAAATAATTTCAATAATAATCAAAATATTTTTCAAAGTTTCGTAATAATTTTTAAATAATTATTACTATTTATCTTGATTTTTAAATCATTAATAACGCATTTAAATAAATTAAATACCACATAATTCTTTTATCATTAATATTTATTTATTATCAAATATTAATGAAATACATGTCATAATATTATAATAAATTTATAATATATCGAAGTATTTTTAATACCTTAAAATTATTTAAATATGATTTTTAAACCGTTAAATTCATTATCCGTTGATTTCTTTTAATATTAAAATATTAATATTTTCATGACAAAATATCAAAAGTTATATTTTATAACTTAAAATATTTTTATAATACTAAAAATCATTTTCATATAATTTTTAAATCATTTATTCTATTTTTTCATAATTTATTTAATATAATTATTAAATAAGTTAACTATCAATAATATTAATTAATTAATGAAATTTAGCCCAAAATATTAAAAGTCACTTAAAATAACTTAAAATATTTTATTTTACCATAATATTATTTTTCGTGATTTTTCATGTATTAAAATCATTTTTAAATCATTTATTTAATATTATAATTAAAAAAATTAAATACCATTTATATTCCAAAAATATTAAATATTTATAAAATATACTCTAAATAATTAAAAACTATTTTTTAGAATTTTAAATAATTTTTCGGAATTTATTAAGTATTTTTAATAATTAAAATCTATTTTTTTTTCTATTTTTAATTAATTTCTGGAAAATTAGAAAACAAATTAAATAGAAACCGTCGCTAAAGCCTATAGCGACACTTGTCTGTCGTCTTGGGTGTTCTTGAGCTCAAGAACATTGTCAGACCCGAGTTTAAGGGTCATGGTTTGATCGGCTTTAATGCTCAGTGTAATTGAGTTCTGGGCTCGATCTAACTTTGATCGTGTAGTGTTTATGTAACACTATAACAAACAACAATCATTGTGGACTAACAATCAACACACAAAGAGATCAGATCTCCCAAACTAACTTTCAGACCATACCTGGGTTTTCTAGAATCCCATGCAGTTCGAGTACCAACTTTCTAGCTTGATTTCATTTACGTTCTGGTCTTACAATGGTTGGGTTTATGGTCCTAACATGTATTCATCATGTCCATGAACAAATATATAACATTATTTCAGTCCACGAACATCACAATCTCCAGGTTAATCTTGGTCAAATGTTGTCAGAAAACTCGTTCTTACTTTTCTGGAATTTCCAGAAAACATGTAAAATTACCGGATGGTCTACTTTGAACATCTTTTACATCCGTTCTGTTTGTTATTTAAAGGGTACAATGCCAGGGATCCAGAGTCCTTATTACAGGCTACAAGTATGATACAACAAAAACCTCATAACATTAAAAACGTAACAGATCAAGAAGGTTAAACTTCTTGTCAGACAGATATTTTTAATTTTTGGGTTGCCCAGATTTTCGACCGGTCAGCCTTGGTCAACGGACTTTGACCGATCATAACTTGCAATCTAAACTTCAAACAACTATAAATCCACATCCAGATTAAAGACCACATATCCAACTATAGATCTAACACATAAAACATTACAAATCATGAACATAATAAGATCTACGGCCTCCGACATTACTTGTCAGACCATGTTTCAAAAATTTTCCAGATTCCTAAAAATGCTTGAGTCGTGCATCTAAGTGTTATAGATCTATGATCTATCAACCCAGATCACTTATATAGACCATATTACACATATCTAACCAATCAATTGCAATATTTAACAACAAATCGTGAGATTTCGAATTTTAGGGTTCATATACCTTTTGAGTTTTGATTCTGATTTCTGATCTTTGAGGATCTGTTCTTGGTTGCTAAGAAATGATTCTAACCTTGTTTATCACCTCTTTCTCACTCAAAAACCAAAAATATAGAGAAAGAGAGTGGCTTGGACAAAATGAAAATAAAGTGAGACTTTTCTCTTTCTTAATCTATTTATATTATGTAATTATGCAATGTATGTGGATGGCTAGATGGCTGATAAGGCTGGATAATAGGCACATGTAATAGCCTTAGTTGGTCAACAACTCATACTAGGGAAATTCTTACAAGTAACCTTCAATTATACAACAAAGGGTAAAATAGTCATTTCCATGCAATTTTAATGGCATTTTGGACTTTTAATCAAACCCTTAGGGTTTAGGGTTTGTTAGAGTTTAGATCATTTAGAGTTTAGGGTTTAAAACCCTTAGGATTTACAAAATTAATTTTCTACAATATCTAATTTAGGTTTTTTAAAAAATAGAAAATTAATATTTCTAACTTATAATTAGAATTTTCTAATTATATTAAAATTTTTTAATCATAACTTAAATATAAGTAATTAGGATTAACATTTCCTAATTAAAATCGCTAATTAAGTAATTAGGGTTAAAATCACGGATTAGGGTTTATAACCCAAAATTAGGGTTTCTAATAGAAAAATAACTTCTTAATTTAGAAAGTAGATTTCATAATTAGATTAGGGTTTGCTAATTAATTAAGCGTTACCCTAATTAATATTATAATTATTTACACTTACGCCATTAAGTTCCCAATTTAGGATTTCATGTACCGAATTAGGTTTTTGGATTTTCGGAACTGAAATTAGGGTTTTCAGAACCGATTTTAGGGTTTCTTATTAATCGCTAGGATTTTCTAACCGAACGTTGACATTCTTAATATATACTTAGGGTTTGTTACAGATATCGTTTACTTGATCAACCATTGACCCTTAACCACATAATGTACACATATAATAACATTTACATAGAACATAATCACGTATTTCCTTAATCCTGAATAATTCACTTAAATCCTTCACAGAATTTTGAAATCCTCAAAATTCTTTCTTAAAAATATCAAACGCATACACTAATTTTCTGTCTAGGTTCTAATTTTGAACCTTAAATCAATTAATAAAAATTTTAAAAATATTCAAAATTCTCGGGTTGTCACATTCACCCCTTCTTCTAAAAATTTCGTCCCTGAAATTTACCTTACACCTTACAACATACTGCTAACACCATACATATACAACATCACATTTTACCCAATACACCACTCACAAGAGTAAAAAATTTCAAATTTTGCTGAGGGGTTTTACAGACTATTGTCTGTCATTTTCGCAAAGGTTTTATAGAAATTCATCTGCAAACCATCATTACTTACAGACACAAAGGGTGATTAGCCCGATATTCCCTGTACTGGCCATGTACTACTGGTCGGAACACTTTGTTCCTCTTATCCACCTTGGACGCATAAACTTTTACCTCAGTCTTATTGGATTCCGCACCAAAACATTTTCGTTCGGGAAATTTCTTTCAGTGAACCCTTAGAGTTTTCATAAAGGTTTGTCTAGCTGAATCGAATAGCATAGACTCATACCAATAATTCAATTCAATTGAATTATTTAAGTGTAGCAAAACCCCATTGGCAAATTAAAATTTTTGAAAATATTTTTGAGAATGACGCCATGATGTCGTACTGTATTAACAGTCCGTTTGAGGATGTCGTCATTGTATGACTTTGTCACAACACCATACCATAGTGGAAGAACGATTTTAGATCAAATTCACACTAAGTATTCCTGTATTTACAACTACATCAAATTTATATCATCTCTGCACCAGGTTACATGGTACATGAGTGATAAATAAAACAAATTTTGATATTTCAAATCATTTGCGTCTAGCTGAAATAAGTAGCATAGACTATACTTTAAACCGTTTCAAAAATGATTACGAGTCCACAAATTTTTTTTTAAAAGCACAAAGTGCGTATTTAGCTTAATGTCAACATTTCGAAGTCTAGCATAGCTAGGAGTTTCGAAAAACTTAAGTCTCCACTAATAATCATTGGCTTAACAATCTATCTGTTCCTATTATCCTCAATAGTACATTTAAACACAACTATACCCAGTTCGTAAAACCACACTTATGAGTCCATAAATTACCACAATCATATGAGTTTAAGAACTTGTCCTAGCTAGACCTTTGGCGTCCGTTCGCTGAAGGGTTCATAAACATTTCATATAACTATGCGTCAAGTATGTCACAAGTTTTAAGAACTCGTACTTAACCTTATATCCTCTACCTATGACCTATCTATCTGTTATATACATGAGAAAGGAATCACCCTCTTAACACGTATATAGCAAATAGCGCGACACAAACATTTCAATGATTATCATTGCCAGAAACTAAGTGGTTTTTACACCATGTACAATTCAGCTCCCATACGAAGAATCATACAACTCAGCGGCTGACACGAGTCCTCAATTGAATCCCCACCTAACACTAACCCCCTTTTCAATACGAGTTTCATTTAACTCGTATTCATAATCCATAACTCTTTCATGAGTTTTCATAGTACAATTTCATTGTACAACTGCCACACAACAAACTTTGCTATAACTTTTCAATCATTAGATTGATTCTTATCCCTGCTATCACTTTATCAGATCACGGGGTGATCTTATCGTATATATTACGATTTATTTCTATGTCTTGATCGTTTTATTTTACGATCTTCTATCACTGCACTTTTAGTCTTTTAGACTCTATCTATTCCTCACTACTGTTCAACTTCATTATCAGAGTTAGGGAACTCTGTATCTTTTAACTCGCCGAGATTCGTCTTTGAATCATACCGACCAACTAACTCTATTTGAGTTAGTACTTATCCTAATCACTGCGGTTATTGGTCTCGGGTATTCCTACCTAAGCTTCATAACCAACAGCTTTGATATCAATTGTGACGTCCCCGAATCCAGGTCCTAAATCACCTCGGATCCAGTTCGATCATTCTATAGAACTATTACTATTTGCAGAAGATATAAACATAAATTTTTTATACAGTACATTACACACTATTCCCCAAGGTCGAGTAACCTTAACTTAATACACATTTCATAACTTATCTAACATATAACAACATTAATATCATATAATACAATTACAAATCTAATCGCTTACGTAAACTAAAGTTGGAACTGTTTTGGACCTTTCCTAGTATCCGACGCGTTCGTCTTAATCTACAATATTTTATCACGATATAGCAACGGTGAGAATAAGGAATGCCCAGTAAGTTTAAGTTCAACAATATAACGATATATCATGATTGAAATGATTTGAATAATTGGCTGGCTATAATTTAACAATATAATTGTGAACTAGCAGGAACAAATTTATGACTGAACAAGTATTATACATGAACAAATATATCTGAAACAACTAGTAATGAAGGTGATCAGCCTTTTATACCTGACTTATACATTCAATATGTACAGAGTACAATTATACATGGCAACCAGCAATGATTAACCATAAGCTTATCTAAATGAAACACTCTTAGTAGAGTTAAGTAAAACAAAACATGCCTGAACCGTTGATTATCCCTACGCAATTTATTTCGCCTTATCTGAAGACCTAATGTAGTAATATAGATCTCCAATATTAGAATAATATCATCACAATATAATACTATTATATATATATATATATATATATATATATATATATATACACAGAATAACCTAAACACATAACACATAACCCTATTAGTCTATAACACACATAAGACTCAGTATCAGGTCAAACTATTTCAGTCTGACTTGAGTTCGACAAATTTCTAATGTCCGGACAGTCTAGTCGGACAATTCTTCGAGTTTAAGTTCAATTAAACTCTGACTTAACACTTAACAATTAACTTAAATAATTTCAATAACAGTCAAAATATTTTTCAAAGTTTCGTAATAATTTTTAAATAATTATTACTATTTATCTTGATTTTTAAATCATTAATAACGCATTTAAATAAATTAAATACCACATAATTCTTTTATCATTAATATTTATTTATTATCAAATATTAATGAAATACATGTCATAATATTATAATAAATTTATAATATATCAAAGTATTTTTAATACCTTAAAATCATTTAAATATGATTTTTAAACCGTTAAATTCATTATCCGTTAATTGACTTTAATATTAAAATATTAATATTTTCATGACAAAATATCAAAAGTTATATTTTATAACTTAAAATATTTTTATAATACTAAAAATCATTTTCATATAATTTTTAAATCATTTATTCTATTTTTCCATAATTTATTTAATATAATTATTAAATAAGTTAACTATCATTAATATTAATTAATTAATGAAATTTAGCCCAAAATATTAAAAGTCACTTAAAATAACTTAAAATATTTTCTTTTACCATAATATTATTTTTCATGATTTTTCATGTATTAAAATCATTTATTTAATATTATAATTAAATAAAATAAATACCATTTATATTCCAAAAATATTAAATATTTATGAAATATACTCTAAATAATTAAAAACTATTTTTCATAATTTAAAATAATTTTTCAGAATTTATTAAGTATTTTTAATAATTAAAATCTAGTTTTTTTCTATTTTTAATTATCTTCCGAAAAATCAGAAAATTAATTAGAAACCGTCGCTTAAGTCTATAGCGACACTTGTCTGTCGTCTTAGGTGTTCTTGAGCTCAAGAACACTGTCAAACCCGAGTTTAAGGGTCATGGTTTGATCGGCTTTATTGCTCAGTGTAATTGAGTTCTGGGCTCGATCTAACTTTGATTGTGTAGTGTTTTTGTAACACCACAACAAACATCCATCGTCGTGGACTAACAATCAACACACATAGAGATCAGATCTCCCAAACTAACTGTCAGACCATACCTGGGTTTTCTAGAAACCCAGGCAGTTCGAGTACCAACTTTCTAGCTTGATTTCCTTTACATTCTGGTCATACAATGGTTAAGTTTATGGTCCTAACATGTATTCATCGTGTCCATGAACAAATATATAACATTATTTCAGTCCACGAACATCACAATCTCCAGATTAATCTTGGTCAAATGTTGTCAGAAAACTTGTTCTTACTTTTTTGGAATTTTCAGAAAACATGTAAAATTACCGGATGGTCTACTTTGACCATCTTTTACATCCGTTTTGTTTGTTATTTAAAGGGTACAATGCCAGGGATCCAGAGTCCTTATTACAGGCTACAATTATGATACAACAAAAACCTCATAACATTAAAAACGTAACAGATCAAGAAGGTTAAACTTCTTGTCAGACGGATATTTTTAATTTCTGGGTTGCCAAGATTTTTGACTGGTCAACCTTGGTCAACGGACTTTAACCGATCATAACTTGCAATCTAAACTTCAAACAGCTATAAATCCACTTCCAAATTAAAGACCACATATCCAACTATAGATCTAACACATAAAACATTATAAATCATGAACATAATAAGATCTACGGCCTCCGACATTACTTGTCAGACTATGTTTCAAAAAATTTCCAGATTCCTAAAAATGCTTGATTCGTGCATCTAAGTGTTATAGATCCATGATCTATCAACCCAGATCACTTATAGACACCATATTACACATATCTAACCAATCAATTGCAACATTTAACAACAAATCATGAGATTTTGAATTTTAGGGTTCATATACCTTTTGAGTTTTGATTCTGATTTCTGATCTTTGAGGATCTGTTCTTGGTTGCTAAGAAATGATTCTAACCTTGTTTATTACCTCTTTCTCACTCAAAAACCCGAAATATAGAGAGAGAGAGTGGCTTGGAAAAAATGAAAATAAAGTGAGACTTTTCTCTTTCTTAATCTATTTATATTATGTAATTATGCAATGTATGTGGATGGCTAGATGGCTGATAAGGCTGGATAATAGGCACATGTAATAGCCTTAGTTGGTCAACAACTCATACTAGGGCAATTCTTACAAGTAACCTTCAATTATACAACAAAGGGTAAAATAGTCATTTCCATGCAATTTTAATGGCATTTTGGACTTGTAATCAAAATGTAAGACCCCAAATAATTAATAAATAAAATTTAATTTCCTCTAATTATTATTTTGAAATAGTAAGGGTTGATGTGATTAATGTGGATAGTTATGGGTAAAATACGCAAATATTTCAAAATAAGCAAGTGGTTATAAAATATTCATTGTTGTCGGGGAATTTTCGTTTGGTCGTGGAATATTCGTACTGTCGGGGAATATTCGTACGACGGCGCAGCCATGTGTGGGCCCCATAACGGAAAGCGATTGGAGGAAGAAAATGACAAATATAAGTTGTTTAAAAATAACGGCGTAGTTGTTACCGTTTACACTGTTGGAATACCAGGTGGTTAAAATACGGTAATACGCGTTGTTGCACAGTAGCACACGGTATTGCACCAATTACTGACTCTTACGTAAGAAGGCACTACTCAATAATGGTTACAGTAATTATTGTTCAGTATTTTATTTTATTGGTTCAATAACTGTTGCGTTGATATTTTATATTGCTGTTGTTTTAATAATTGTCATTACACAGTATTTTTTATTATCGAAGCAATAATTCATATTAGCTGAATAATATTATTAGATAACATTATTGGCAATGTCTAGAAAGTTCTGTCTAAGGAGAGGTTTGGTCACCTAATTGCGCGCCTGTAAGAAGAAATTCTTATTGGAAAGCCCCCTCTTTCCTGGGAACGGCCTGGTTGTCAGTATTGTGATTCTGTAATATTATTTGTGAATAATTAAATTATTGATTTATATGATGAGGAAAATATTAATTTTATGTAGATATGGATGGAGAAAATTTTTAATGTGACAATTGTTGAAAATTAATATTTTATCTTTTTATGATAAAATAATTCATTTAAATATATTATTATATTTTAATAATATAATAATGATGATATTTTTACGATGAATGTGGGATATATGAGTATATGTGGAGGAGGAGTATTTTTGTTACCAAAAATATTTAAAACATGTTAAATATGTCGGTGGACCCCATTTCTTGACTGAAATTTGATTATAGCCTGTAAAATCGTTCGTTTGTGGATCTTGGTCAATTTCTGTTTGGAATTTGGAAAAACTTCCTTCTACAAAGTTGTAGAGAATTGAATTTCCTATAAAAAATTGCGAGATTCGAATTTTCTGGCAAAAAGGCTATTTATTATGAATTATTGAAGTTCTGAAGCTCCGAAATAATTGGTTTTTGGAAGTTTTAATTGTTTTAATTAACAAAAACATTTTTTGTGTTTGGTTTCCCTCATTTAACATGTGTAGTAGCTGAATTCAGTTGGAAGAAGTGTGCGTAGAGATATTTAGAAAAAATATAATATTAATTTATTAAATTTTCTGCTTTGGTGTTCTAAGCATTTTCCTATAAATAGGATGCTTAGATTAGAATTGAAAATCACACCAGAAACTGAAGTTTTCTCTCTCTATAATATCGAGCGTATTCTTGTGAGTATTTTGAGTATACTTTGAGTATTGATATACGGTGTAAGTTCAAGTCATAGCCTATATCCGGTGTTTCAACTAGAAGTACTGATCTTCCAAGGTAAGGGATATTATTTTTTTAAAATGATATTACTTCTTCTAATATCATTATGCCGAAGTATTGATCTGAACTTTTAATCAAATTTGGAACTTTTTGTGTCGAAGTTACTATTCACGTATACGGAACTATTCACGTATACGATACTATTCACGAATATAGCACTATTCATCGAAAAATAAAAATTTTCCCTTTTCGTCTAAAATATCTATTGTGGATACTAGCTTTGATTGTATCCATATTTTGATCATTCTTGAATTTTACACCACTATGATGATTTTTGAGGTATTTTTGGACGTGAATAAAATAAAGTACGAATCCTTAATCCTTAATCCTTGTCATTTTGTTTCACTGGATTCGTTTCTTTAAAAATATTTTTCATCATCCTTAGTCTTAAATGATGATATTATTGAATATCTTTGGCCTGTAGTGCAAAGATGAATGATTTCTGATGAATATTTTTGGCCGTAGTGCAAAGATGAACAGGTGTTTAGATGAACATGACCAACTGATGAATATCCTTGGCTTGTAGTGCAAGGATTAATATATGATTCAAGAGGTGCATTGATTGATGTTACAGGGATAAAAATACTGTTGATGGACTGTTAAATTCATAGACATTAGTAGATTTCATCCTCTACGTAACTCTTCTATGAATTAATATTTTCCGCTGCGAATATTGATTTAACATTTGTTGTCTATTGTATTCTATCAGATTTTTCCCTGTTGAAGACTAACGATAATTTGTTGTATATTATCTTAGTCATAATATTCTTTACTGGGCTAGTTGAGCTCACCCTTTTTCCTTTTTGTTCCATTTTTCTTCTCAGGAGGCGAGAATATAGCGAGTACGAGTCGGGGTATGGAATGAAGGTTCTAGGGAGAGTTGTTTAGTAGTCTTCACCATTTTTGTAAAATAATGTATCAATAATTATAATGGAGATTTATTTGTATGTGGATATTGTCTAGATGGCAATATCTGTATTTAAACTCATAGTTTACATGTTGTAATAATAAAGTTGTAGTTGTTTCTGAACCGTGTATTGACAACTCAGAATGGGTGATGTATACCTATTTTGGAGGTGTCACACAAACCCTTAGGGTTTAGGCTTTATTAGGGTTCAAGGTTTGGAGTATTTAGAGTTTAGGGTTTAAAACCCTTAGGTTTTACAAAATTAATTTTCTACAATATCCAATTTAGTTTTTTAAAAAAATAGAAAATTAATATTTCTAACTTATAATTAGAATTTTCTAATTATATTTAAATTTCTTAATCATAATTTAAATATCGGTAATTAGGATTAACATTTCCTAATTAAAATCGCTAATTAAGCAATTAGGGTCAAAATCACGGATTAGGGTTTATAACCCAAAATTAGAGTTTCTAATAGAAAAATAACTTCCTAATTTAGAAAGTAGATTTCATAATTTGATTAGGTTTTGCTAATTAATTAAGCGTTACCCTAATTAATATTATAATTATTTACACTTATGCCATTAAGTTCCCAATTTAGGATTCCATGTACCGAATTAGGTTTTTGGATTCCCGGAACTGAAATTAGGATTTTCAGAACCGATTTTAGGGTTTCTTATTAATCGCTAGGATTTTCTAACCGAACGTTGACGCTCTTAATATATACTTAGGGTTTGTTACAGATATCGTTTACCTGATCAACCCTTGACCCTTAACCACATACTGTACACATATAATAACATTTACATAGAACATAATCACGTATTTCCTTAATCCTGAGTAGTTCACTTAAATCCTTCACAGAATTTTGAAATCCTCAAAATTCTTTCTTAAAAATATCAAACGCATACACTAATTTTCTGTCTAGGTTCTAATTTTGAACCTTAAATCAATTAATAAATATTTTAAAAATATTCAAAATTCTCGGGTTGTCACAATTATTCTTGCTACCTCAAGAGCTACAGGAATCCCCCCCCCCCTTGGTTAAATGCAGTAATTAATAAATTAACGAACTCTTGCATAGGGTTGTTAGGACCCCCCTGATTTTCATTATGAGACTCGGCCTCTTGGTTCCGTTGTCTCCTTCTCGACGGTATAATTCTGATTAAATAAATAATGCTTCATTATTATCTATTTAACTATTCGGTTATCATTTTAAATTAACAACAACCATTGATACCACAACAAGCATGTTAAATAAAAACTTCATTATATAAATATGCTTTCATAGTCAAAACTATCTACATCATGTTCCCTTAGCCAAAAGCTATTACATACTATCCCGCGATTGACTTCTATAAAAGTTGGGATTTACAAAAAGACTACCCTTAGTTATACAAAAGAGGGTTTTAAGTCACTACTTATATACAAAAAGATCTAATGATCTGCTAACACTGTCGAACAACATTCTCATATTTCTGATTTGCCAGAATCGACACTATATCTCGGTTAATGGTATGTCGAGTCTGCCCGGACTCAATAGAATAACAAGCAATTTTCAGCTTCAAATACTCGTGAGCGCATTCATGGATGTACGACATCCTAGTTATTTTCTGGTCTTTCTCAACCAGTTTCTTTTGTAGCTCAAGGACCTCATCCTTATAGTTACGAGCCTTATCAGTCATAAGAACTTTTTCATCATGCTCTAACTCAAAGTCTGCCTCTGCAGATTCTTTTGCCTCATATAAGGCAGTTATTTCCTCAATCTGTGCCTCTACCTGAGTACGCAAATGCACATTCCTATCCAACACTGCCAAATACAATGCTCTAGTTGCATCCAGAGATGCTGGCTCCTGAGTAGGTAACACCGTGTTAATCGATGTCACCTCCATTTCCTCATTCACATCTAGCATCTCGTTAAGGTATGATGCTAATCCCATAGTCTCCTCAGAGTATTCCTCCTCAGAGATGTACTCCTCAATGTCTGAGTCTTCTAGTACAACTATCGGTACCTCTGCCACTGGCATTGGTACAATCTCAACTTGGTTAACTGAGTCCTCACTTATCATTTCCATGTTTCTAAACATTAAGTTATCGATTGACATCTACAAACACATAACACATTGATTAGTACACAATACACAATAGTATAAGCACAAATCGCATTTAATATCTTTAAGATTAATTTTCATCTGTTAATCCTTTTGATACTGAGTTGTCTCAATATCTTATTAATTCAATGGACTTGAATTTCATTCCTCGGAATTTACCTTCCTTACGAGGTTATTAGCCTAAGGTTTCCCCCCCCCCTTAAATTTTATAACCTAAGGATTTGATACGAACCTGTGACGCCCCCAAATTCGGGTATCTTCCAAACTGACAGATGGTGTAAAGTCCCCGAACCCGGATACTTGAAACCTGAACTCGGTACATCACGATACCATTTCTATGAGCGGAAATATTACTAATAATAATAACACTAATATAAATTATAAACTTATCTTACCTTTATCAGAGTTTAATCCCAAGTACGCAACCTTTACTACATGACACCGTAAACCTAATCTGTTTGCTTTCCTTTTCACTTGTTCTTGACCGATCCTTCTGATTGTTCACACTTATCTGAAAACATTTAAATTAAGCAAGGATGAACATTTGAGTGCCCAGCAAGTATTATATATATATATATATATATATATATATATATATATATATATATATATATATATATATATTTATATATATAAGCTGAAATAGTTTAAATGTTTTCTTTATAATATCCATCTACAACAAGTCAATAGTTGTGAAGTATTCTGAACTGATATTAATAACATAACAACCCTCTTTCAAATTTTTGAAACTACGTACTGGCTATAAATAGGGTTTAAGTGACATTCTATGAACATTGTTTTTATTTTCGAAAAGGTTTAACAAAACTTCATCTGCAAACCGTCATAAATTACGGACACGGGGGTGATCAGCCCGTTGTGCCCTGCATTGATCAATACTACATTACAAGAGCGATGTTATCATTTACTTGGTCCGCCTTGGGCACATAAAAATTTTCCCGTGAACGGGATGTTCATATTTGTCAGGGTTCCAGACAAAAGGTTTTATTTTATCCAACAATAATCTATAATTCAACATATATGTATAACAAAGGTGTATCAACATGTGATTAAATACAATGATTATCCAAGTGGGGAAACTTGTATAATCATTTCTAGAAATTAATGAACAGAATATATATCCGAATTATCATATACTAACATGTTGATAATCAAAGGGTGTATATAATATAGGTTTAACCATCTGTACATTAATAATAATAATTCTGAACTTCTCACTTCTGTCCATTGCATAAAGAAAATGCAAAGTTAGGATACTTGCCTGATGCGCTGCTTACAATTCTCAACTTAGTTCTATCTTTCTATCACGACCTATCATTAATCAAATCATTCGTTCGATTAGAACAATATACCTTAACACATAGTACTGCATTTCGTAGTAAGCACATAACCTAATCACCTTATCACACATGTTCAACAATCATGGCATCATAAATAAACATCAACACATTCCTAATCATATTGTCACACAACTTTAACTACCATTGAATCACAAATAAAATAGTTAACTAACTAAATTTCTAAGTCCAAATCAATTTCTAAAACATGTTGGCGTATCGACAGCCATATCAGATAATTATCGAGTCTGAGACTCTATTCTGTATCTCAATATCCAAATAGATAACTTAAACAACTATCGTATTATTTTTCATGACCTTATAATAATTATAAAATAATTATTACCATTTACCATAATTTTTGAAATATCAGAATCATTATTAAATGATTTAAATATCAAATAATTCTATTATCATTAATATTTAATTAATATTAAACAATTAATAAAACCATTGCCAAAATATTAAATTTATTTATATTAACTCAAAATATTTATAAAGTACTTATATTACCCTTAAATGATTTTTAAAACAGCTAAAATCATTATTAAATAATTACCATTAATATTTAAATATTAATGAACTATTATCTAAATATTAAAAGTCATTAATTATAACTTAAAATATTTTTAATTCATTTATATCCCTTTTTAAATGATTTTTAAATTAATAAAACTATTTTTAAACTATTTATTTAATATAACTATTAAATAAATTTAATACCATTAATCATTAAATAAATATCATTAATATATCATTAATATTAAATTATTAATGAAATTATCCTTTAAATATTAAAAGTTATAGTTTATAACTTAAAATATCTTTAAACACTTTATTTTCATTTAAAATGATTATTATAATATTAAAATCATTTTTAAACTAATTTATTTAATATAATTATTAAATAACTTTAATATCATTAATAATCATTAATTAATGAAATAAACCATTAAATATTAAAAGTTATATTTTATAACTTAAAATATTCTTAAATACCTTATTATTATTTAAAATGATTTTTAATATAATAAAATCATTTTTAATTCATTTATTTAATTTATTTAATAAATAAATTAACTATCATTAATATTAATTTATTATTGAAAATTATCACAAAATATTAAAAGTTATCAAAAATAACTCAAAATTATTTTCTAACACAATAATATAATTTTTCATGATTTTTCATGAATTAAAACTATTTTTAAATAATTTATCTAATCTTGTAATTAAATAAATAATCATGATTTTTCATGAATTAAAACAATTTTTAAATAATTTATCTAATCTTGTAATTAAATAAATAAATACCATTTACATTCCAAAAATAGTAAATATTTTTGAAATATACCCAAAATATTTAAAATATAATTTTCGGACATTAAAATAATTTTTAAGAATCTATTATGTATTTTTAATAATTAAAAACCATTTTTATCAATTTTTTTATTAATTTCCGGAAATTATAAATAAAACTGTCGCTAAAGGCCTATAGCGACACTTTCTGTCGCTATAGGTGTTCTTAAGCCCAAGAACACTGACAAATCAGTGTTCGAGTTGCCTCCTTTGAGCGGCTGTAAATCGCAATCTGATCATGATTTGGTCTATCTAAAGCATTGATATTATACTCAGTATGTAGTACTACAACTATCGACAATTAATTAGGTCATATATCAAACACACAAGGAGATCTGAGTCTCCAAAGAACCTGTCAGGTGGTTTCTGGGTTTTCCATAAACCCAGGCTGTCCAACCAGCAACTTTCATGCTCGATTTTAACTATGATCTGTTCATGTTTCTTGTCATCTAAATGTTTTAGATTATAGTCCTTATGTCAAGGAACAAGTTCATAACATCAAAACATCATATCATCAAAACACGTGTAATATCTGGCATGGTCAATCCATGTCAGAAATCTGTTCTTCATGATTTCTGAAAATTTCCAGAATTGCCAAAATAGTGCAAATGGTCTACTTTGACCACTTGCTACGTTCGATATATTCATTGTTTGTGGGATTTTAGGGCATAAATATACATTATAAACAACAGGCTACAAATTTATTACAACAAAATTAACAAACAATATTCAATCAGTCAGATTTGAGCCGTTAAAAATGCTGTCAGACGCAATTTTCAGATTCTGGGCTTACCCAGATTTCGACCGGTCATGCCCGGTCAACGGGTTTTGACCGATCATAACTTCCAATCTACAGCAGTTCTGACTTTGATTCATTTTTCATTTTAAAGACAACATGACAGGTTATGGATTAACACTTTAAAAGAACAAAATCAATAAACACACAACGATCTACAGCGTCTGACATTTAATGTTAGAACCCAAAAATTTTATTTTCCAGATTTTGAAAATCTTTGAATTCGAGCACTCTGATGTTATGGATCTACTTTCTACCAACCCAGATCACTTATAGACATTACATACAACATATTTAAACACTTAAACACAACATCTATCAAAGGATCAAAGATCAAATTTGTAAGATTCGTTTTATACCTTTCTTGGACAAATTCTTGATCTTTTGTTACTGATTTGGTATGGGATTTCGGGGCTTCAATCTATGACTGATATACTATATATTTTCATGGCTTTTAGAGAGAGAGGGTCTAGGATTTGTGTTTGTACAAAATAAGCTAAACAACAATATTTTCTCTCTCCTTGATCTTATATAGATATTGGATGCGTTGAATATTGCTGAGATTTATGGCTGATTGCTGGCATTGTCACATGGGGTTGGTAAGAGTTGGCCAACAACTCTCATTTTGTAAAGATTTACAAGCAAGCTCATTAAAGAATGCAAAAAGGGTATTTTGGTCATTTGATAATTTATTTTAAATGACAAAATTGATTCTTGACAAACTCTTAGGGTTTAGGGTTTGGATATTAGGGTTTAGGGTTTAAGCCAATTTTAGCAAAAGTCTAGGATTCCAAATTTAGAATTTAGCAACTAGGGTTTGTACAAAATAAATTGATTTTTAGTTTCTAAAATAATAAAATTGAGATTTTGTAATTAAAGTAGACTAATAATAAAGTTATACGAAAACATTCGGGTTTAGTATCACTAATCATAATTAACCTTGCCAATTATAGCAATTAGGGTTTATAATACCAAAAATTAGGCTTTCCATAATACAATTAGGATTCTAGATTTTAGAGTTTTAATTTACTAACTAGGTTCACCTTAATTAGTAATTAAAGTCTATCATACTTGATATTAATCATAGTAACACTATTTTTGACTGATCAAACATCCGGTTTAGGTTTCCGGATTAGGGTTTTCATTCATAGTTACGGTTTTATAATATCTAGAAAATATAAATATAAACTAGGGTTTTAATATTTATAATTAGGGTTTCCTAATTAGCATATCATGTAGTAGCACATAACATATATCACATAACACTATTATATAATAGCCTTAAACTCACAATTGAGTTTCAAAATTAGGGTTTTCAAATATTGCACCACAATTACTCAATCATTACTAGCTCACATACGTACAGTACATATCTATAGCACTGAAAAATCAAAATATAAATAATATTATATTTTTATCACCATTCCTTATTCCAGAACTAGAAATAGGGTTTGTAAAATATTATTAAGGTTTGATCGTAATATAATAAAATTGTTCCACACATTAACATTGCACACCTAACCATACATATCTATAACACTGACAAATAATAATATTATATTATTCTCATTCCTTGATCAAAACCCAGAATTAAGGTTTGGATTCCATATCTGATTTATCTGTCATAAATAACCTTATTAAGTTAAAGTAATTAACTTAATATCCTGAACAAAATACATATAATGAAATAATCATTATAATTATTTTAAAATCATTTCATATATTATTTAAATAATATATAATTATATTTGCATAGAAAATAATTAATAAAAGAATTTCCAATAAGGAATTATTATTATAAAAATTATAATTGATAATAATAAATATTTCTAAAAATAAATTTATTTGTAAATATTTATGTAATAAATATATTTTTATTTACCACATAAATACATATACACATTATCTTGTACAAATCCTCATCCTTATAAAATAAAAAAAAATATACGCAAAATTTCAGTTTTATTTATATAGAAAATATCGGGTTGTCACATTCACCCTCCCTTATAAAGATCCCGTCTTCGGAATCACCACTTTAAAACCTATACATATCAGGGTACATAGCATACACAATCATTGCAAGTAGATCTCGATCATGATTGATCGATCCGATCTTTAACTATTCAGCAAAAATCTTATATATCCTTTTAAACAGAAATTTGATTTCTAAGATAACTCAAATTCCTCCTTCAAAATAATTTATAAAAATAATTTACTATATATAAGAAATCAATATTTAAGAAAATAAAAATTGGTTAGAGTAATACCTGGAGTTACATCCCCGACTGCTATCGAATCTCGAACAGTCCCACTGAAGACGCTTGCGATTGATTTCGTTGGTTTGTTTATTGATGTTGGTCCCGTTTTCGCCAATGTCCTGCTGCCTTTTCCCATATTCGCATTCCTTACCACCCCTATCTTTCCTGGACATTCTTTCACCTTATGCTCCATTGATCCATACGCATTCACAATACCTTCTTGAATTGGGACAGTTGGGAGAGATATATTCCTCATGTCCTCACTTTCCACACACAAACTTTCCTTTCAAACATTTCCTTGAGTGGTTCTTTCCACAGGTTATTACACCACCTGCTTCTTTTTCACACCTTCTTGTTTCACCTGCACACTTCCAAAGTTGTTCACCTTCCTCTTTTCACTCCTATTCCCTTTACTTGTTTCCTCCTTTATTTCCACTATTAATTTTTACCTTCCCAGTTCCCTCAACTCTACCCTTGTTCCTTCTTACCTTGTTATAGAGCTAGGGTTCGAAGCCCAGCTCAAACCTTCGTGCCTTTCTAGCCTTCGTATCAACTTGATGCAGAGCCAATCTAGTTAACTCATTAAATTTCACTGACATATTCCGTAACTTACATATCCCCTTGCTTCAATTCTAGAAATTTCACCTCAATTCTAGCATGTATACTAGCAGCAAAAATAATTTTAAAAAAATTAGAGTCTTAAACATATCCCATGCTATCACACCTGCTCCTACCCTCGTCTAATTTGCTTTCCACTAAAAATTTTGCCTCACCCTTAATCATGCAGGTGGCAAAAGAGATCTTTTGCCCCTCAGCTATCCTAACTATCACGAACACCTTTTTAATTTCCTTAACCCAAGTTTGGGCTTTTACAGGGTCAGTCGTACCTTTAAATTCTGACGATAGGACCGCCTTGAAGTCTTTAACGTTCGACGTTTGATTATCTGGTTGATCTTTCGCGACTGGTATTCCGTTCTGCACAACTTGATCGTCCATATTCACAAGTTTTGTATTGAGTCTGGTTGTCCTCCAGCTTTGTTGACAGATTCTTCTATCCTTTGGTTTCGTTTTCGTCTTGACGGTATTTTCATAAATTATTTTTACATACTAAGCCTTATCATAACCCCTTAACATATCACACAAAATTTTCTACTCAAATAATCATGTATTCAAAATATTAGCTTCTAAAAACTGCATTAACTAATGCTTAGATAAATAATTACTATCTTTATACCAACTTATTTCAGTAATCCAACATAGACTCATATTCATATCACTTGATATACCATAGCACATTCTATTTTAAACATTCGCTATCTCTTTGTGACTTCAAAAGTCGGGATTTATAACTTTGTCCAACACAAAAGTTAAAAATATATCATTACACAAACATACTTATCACATATACCACACAGAAACATACATATTTAGCTAATACCAATACTACCTATTTCTTTTGCCTTCACTAAAGTTTAACTATTTAGTATCTTATCTATTCCCATCATCCACAATAATCCATTCACAATTAACTATACCCAGTTCATCAAACCACACTTATGAGTCCATAAACTTGTCATAGTTATATGAGTTTACGAACGTATCCTAGTCAGACCTTTGGCGTCCATTCGCTGAGGGATTCATAATCATTTCATATAACTATGATTCAAGAATGTCACATAAGTATTAGTTTTAAGAACTCGTACTTAACCCTATGTTCTCTACCTATGACCTATCTATTTTTTTATACACATGAGAAAGGAATCACCCTCTTAACATGCATATAGCAAAAAGTGCGACACAAACATTTCAATGATTATCAGTGTCAGATACTAAGTAGTTTTTACACCAAGTACAATTCCCCGCCCATACAAGGAATCATACAACTCAGCTACCGACATGAGTCCTCATTGAAATCCCCACCTAATCTTAACCCCCTTTTTCCATTCGAATTTCATTTAATCTGTATTCATAACCCTTTCTAGAATCTGCATCATTCACACAGCAATCTTGCTTTAAACTTTCCAATCATAAGATTGATTCTTTCTGGCTGTCATAATTTTATCAGATAACGGGGTGATCTCATCGTATATATTATGATTCAATTCTATGTCTTAATTGTTTTGTTTTACGATCTCCTTTCCATGCACTTTCAGTCTTTAAGACTCGATCTATTCACCATTACTGTTCAACTTATTATCAGAGTTAGAAAACTCTGTGGCTTAACAACTCGCCAAGATTCATCTTTGAATCATACCAACCAACTAACTCTATATGAGTTATTTGTATTTTCAACGTTTCCCTCTGTTCTAAGGTTATAGCCTAAGGTCTAACCCACCTAAGGTTTCTAACCTTATAGCTCAGATACCAAATGTAAAGTCCCCGAACCCGGATACTTGAAACCCGAACTCGGTACTTCACGATACCATTTTTATGAGCGGAAATATTACTAATAATAATAACACTAATATAAATTATAAACTTATCTTACATTTATCAGAGTTTAATCCCAAGTACGCAACCTTTACTACATGACACCGTAAACCTAATCTGTTTGTTTTCCTTTTCACTTGTTCTTGACCGATCCTTCTGATTGTTCACACTTATCTGAAAACATTTAAATTAAGCAAGGATGAGCATTTGAATGCCCAACAAGTATTATATATATATATAAGTTGAAAAAGTTTAAATGTTTTCTTTATAATATACATCTACAACAAGTCAATAGTTTTGAAGTATTCTGAACTGATATTAATAACATAACAACCCTCTTTCAAAATTTTGAAACTACGTAATGGCTATAAATAGGGTTTAAGTGACATTCAATGAACATTGTTTTTATTTTCGAAAAGGTTTAACAGAACTTCATCTACAAACCGTCATAACTTACGGACACGGGGGTGATCAGCCTGTTGTGCCCTGCATTGATCAATACTACATTACAAGAACGATGTTATCATTTGCTTGGTCCGCCTTGGGCGCATAAAAATTTTCCCGTGAACGGGATGTTCATATTTGTCAGGGTTCCAGCTAAAAGGTTTTATTTTATCCAACAATAATCTATAATTCAACATATATGTATAACAAAGGTGTATCAACATGTAATTAAATACACCGATTATCCAATTGGGGACACTTGTATAATCATTTCTAGAAATTAACGAACAGAATATATATCCGAATTATCATATACTAGCATGTTGATAATCAAAGGGTGTATATAATATAGGTTTAACCATCTGTACATTAATAATAATAATTCTGAACTTCTCACTTCTGTCCACTGCATAAAGAAAATGCAAAGTTAGGATACTTGCCTGATGCGCTGCTTATAATTCTCAACTTAATTCTATCTTTCTATCACGACCTATCATTAATCAAATCATTCGTTCGATTAAAACAATATACCTTAACACATAGTACTGTATTTCGCAGTAAGCACATAACCTAATCACCTTATCACATATGTTCAACAATCATGGCATCATAAATAAACATGAACTCATTCCTAATCATATTGTCACACAACTTTAACTACCATTGAATCACAAATAAAATAGTTAACTAACTAAATTTCTAAGTCCAGATCAATTTCTAAAACATGTTGGCGTATCGACAGCCATATCAAATAATTATCGAGTCTGAGACTCTATTCTGTATCTCAATATCCAAATAGATAACTTAAACAACAATCGTATTATTTTTCATGACCTTATAATAATTATAAAATAATTATTACCATTTACCATAATTTTTGAAATATCAGAATCATTATTAAATGATTTAAATATCAAATAATTCTATTATCATTAATATTTAATTAATATTAAACTATTAATGAAACCATTGCCAAAATATTAAAGTTATTTATAATAACTCAAAATATTTTTAAAGTACTTATATTACCCTTAAATGATTTTTAAAACTGCTAAAATCATTATTAAATAATTATCATTAATATTTAAATATTAATGAACTATTATCTAAATATTAAAAGTCATTAATTATAACTTAAAATATTTTTAATTCATTTATATCCCTTTTTAAATGATTTTTAAATAAATAAAACCATTTTTAAACTATTTATTTAATATAACTATTAAATAAATTTAATACCATTAATCGTTAAATAAATATCATTAATATTAAATTATTAATGAAATTATCCTTTAAATATTAAAAGTTATAGTTTATAACTTAAAATATCTTTAAACACTTTATTTTCATTTAAAATGATTATTATAATATTAAAATCATTTTTAAACTAATTTATTTAATATAATTATTAAATAAATTTAATATCATTAATAATCATTAATTAATGAAATAAACCATTAAATATTAAAAGTTATATTTTATAACTTAAAATATTCTTAAATACCTTATTATTATTTAAAATGATTTTTAATATAATAAAATCATTTTTAATTTATTTATTTAATTTATTTAATAAATAACTTAATTATCATTAATATTAATTTATTAATGAAAATTATCACAAAATATTAAAAGTTACCAAAAATAACTCAAAATTATTTTCTAACACAATAATATAATTTTTCATGATTTTTCATGATTAAAACTATTTTTAAATAATTTATCTAATCTTGTAATTAAATAAATAAATACCATTTACATTCCAAAAATAGTAAATATTTTCAAAATATACCCAAAATAATTAAAATATAATTTTCGGACATTAAAATAATTTTTAAGAATTTATTATGTATTTTTAATAATTAAAAACCATTTTTATCAATTTTTTTATTAATTTCCGGAAATTATAAATAAAACTGTCGCTAAAGGCCTATAGCGACACTTTCTGTCGCTATAGGTGTTCTTAAGCCCAAGAACACTGACAAATCAGTGTTCGAGTTGCCTCCTTTGACCGACTATAAATCGCAATCTGATCATGATTTGGTCTATCTAAAGCATTGATATTATACTCAGTATGTAGTACTACAACTATCGACAATTAATTAGGTCATATATCAAACACACAAGGAGATTTGAGTCTCCAAAGAAGCTGTCAGGTGGTTTCTGGGTTTTCCATAAACCCAAGCTGTCCAACCAGCAACTTTCTTGCTCGATTTTAAATATGATTTGTTCATGTTTCTTGTCATCTAAATGTTTTAGATTATAGTCCTTATGTCAAGGAACAAGTTCATAACATCAAAAAATCATATCATCAAAACACGTGTAAGATCTGGCATGGTCAATCCATGTCAGAAATCTGATCTTCATGATTTCTGGAAATTTCCAGAATTGCCAAAACAGTGCAAATGGTCTACTTTGACCACTTGCTACGTTCGATATATTCATTGTTTGGGGGATTTTAGGGCATAGATATACATTATAAACAACAGGCTACAAATTTATTACAACAAAATTAACAAACAACATTCAATCAGTCAGATTTGAGCCGTTAAAAATGCTGTCAAACGCGATTTTCAGATTCTGGCTTACCCAGATTTCGACCGGTCATGCCCGGTCAACGGGTTTTGACCGATCATAACTTCCAATCTATAGAAGTTCTGACTTTGATTCATTTTTCATTTTAAAGACAACATGACATGTTATGGATTAACACTTTAAAAGAACAAAATCAATAAACACACAACGATCTACAGCGTCTGACATTTAATGTCAGAACCCAAAAATTTTATTTTCCAGATTTTGAAAATCTTTGAATTCGAGCACTCTGATGTTATGGATCTACTTTCTACCAACCCAGATCACTTATAGACATTACATACAACATATTTAAACACTTAAACACAACATCTATCAAAGGATCAAAGATCAAATTTGTAAGATTCGTTTTATACCTTTCTTGGACAAATTCTTGATCTTTTGTTACTGATTTGGTATGGGATTTCGTGGGGCTTTAATCTATGACTGATATACTATATATTTTTATGGCTTTTAGAGAGAGAGGGTCTAGGATTTGTGTTTGTACAAAATAATCTAAACAATGATATTTTCTCTCTCCTTGATCTTATATAGATGTTGGATGCATTGAATATTGCTGAGATTTGTGGCTGATTGCTGGCATTGTTACACGGGGTTGGTAAGAGTTGGCCAACAACTCTCATTTTGTAAAGATTTACAAGCAAGCTCATTACAGAATGCAAAAAGGGTATTTTGGTCATTTGATAATTCATTTTAAATGACAAAATTGATTCTTGACAAACCCATAGGGTTTAGGGTTTGGATATTATGGTTTATGGTTTGAGCCAATTTTAGCAAAAGTCTAGGATTCCAAATTTAGAATTTAGCAACTAGGGTTTGTACAAAATAAATTGATTTTTAGTTTCTAAAATAATAAAATTGAGGTTTTGTAATTAGAGTAGACTAATAATAAAGTTATACGAAAATATTAGGGTTTAGTATCACTAATCATAATTAACCTTGCCAATTATAGGAATTAGGGTTTATAATACCAAAAATTAGGGTTTCCATAATACAATTAGGGTTCTAGATTTTAGGGTTTTAATTTACTAACTAGGTTCACCTTAATTAGTAATTAAAGTCTATCATACTTGATATTAATCATAGTAACACTATTTCTGACTGATCAAACCTCCGGTTTAGGTTTCCGGATTAGGGTTTTCATTCATAGTTAGGGTTTTATATTATCTAGAAAATATAAATATAAACTAGGTTTATTATATTTATAATTAGGGTTTCCTAATTAGCATATCATGTAGTAGCACATAACATATATCACATAACACAGTTATATAATAGCCTTAAACTCACAATTGAGTTTCAAAATTAGGGTTTTCAAATATTGCACCACAATTACTCAATCATTACTAGCTCACATACATACAGTACATATCTATAGCACTGAAAAATCAAAATATAAATAATATTATATTTTTATCACCATTCCTTATTCCAGAACTAGAAATAGGGTTTGTAAAATATTATTAAGGTTTGATCGTAATATAATAAAACTGTCCCACACATTAACATTGCACACCTAACCATACATATTTATAACACTGACAAATAATAATATTATATTATTCTCATTCCTTGATCAAAACCCAGAATTAAGGTTTGGATTCCATATCTGATTTATCTGTCATAAATAACCTTATTAAGTTAAAATAATTAACTTAATATCCTGAACAAAATACATATAATGAAATAATCATTATAATTATTCTAAAATCATTTCATATATTATTTAAATAATATATAATTATATTTTCATAGAAAATAATTAATAAAAGCATTTCCAATAAGGAATTAATTATTATAAAAATTATAATTGATAATAATCAATAATTCTAAAAATAAATTTATTTGTAAATATTTATGTAATAAATATATTTTTATTTACCACATAAATACATATACACATTATCTTGTATAAATCCTCATCCTTATAAAATAAAAAAAATTATACGCAAAATTTCAGTTTTATTTATATAGAAAATATCGGGTTTTCACAGATGGTGCTCCACTGTACTAACATCCATAAAATCATTCCATTAAAATACAACAAAATGAAAGTAATTACTATCTTCTTATTACAATCAAAGTATAATCTTTCCCACGTTCATAAACCGGTTACATTGTTCATTATTCATAATGTATAATAAATACAAACTTACTAAACTATTACACAATGCCTAAGCATCCATCTTAGCTTTGCCCTTATCTTTCTTGGCATTCACAGTACGTTCATCTTTAACTGCGGTTATATAATTCAAGCAAGAAGTGAGCATGACAGCTCAGCAAGTTTAATCAAGGATAACAGGAATACCACATTCATGAATTATATAACAATTCCAACATAACTGAACAATAGTTATGAAGTATTATGAATCATTAATACTTAACAGTTTATAACATCAATTCCCAAAGTATAGAATAGATTAGGAATTCTGAACCGGTCGATAGACCCTGAACAGTAAAATTTCAGTTTTCATACTTGAAAAGGAGTCCACGGCACTAAGGTCGTTCATCCGTATAACTTACGAGCACTTCTAGGTGATCAGCCTATAGTACTCTCTGTTGATCAACACTACATTCATTAAATGTATTTACGTTTAATATTTTTGGCAAACTCGCGTGCCCATCAAATAATCGATGAAAAATACTTTTGTTTGTTCATAGACAAACCTTACCTTCACGTCCGTACCAATTACTTGGCATAGTATAGCGTTAACATTTCTATATAGAATGATATGTATGATAATCAATCTATATATTACGAAGAGTCTAGTCAAGTTAAAATATGGCATCGACCCTTTCTTTAAAATAAGTCTTGCAATTCAGTTCAACGAATCACATAAAACTTGGCTAACATGGAAGTTAGACAAGCGTTAAGAAAACTTGCCTTTCAGCATCTTCAAATAACTTACTCGACTGACCACAGCCTTTACAGAATCTACATGATATGTTCACATAGCACACTGTAATTAGCTATCAAACAGCTATTCACATTGTTCCTACAAGCTTCTTTCTCTTCTATGTCTGTGTTAACTTAATATCTTTATTAAAGTCAACAAGAGTTATTACCTTTCGTCCCGGTTTATCACTCTATTGACGTTTATTAACCGGACTCAAACATCGTTGATAAGGTACCAACTTTGTTCATTGTACATATCTTGTTAACATGCATTACATTCCTAAGTTTCATACCTTATACCTTAGTATAGGTAATATAGGATTAGTCATAGTACGTTTATTTAGTATATAAACTTAACTCAGGTAGGTCTCTAAACAACTGAAGCTTAAAACCTAACTTGGTCAACTTTTTTCCACTGTCGGCGCGGCGGCGCGGCATCCTTTGTATTTTAGTGGCTCTGCGGCGCGAGTTAGCAGGGTACTCGGTCGAGTCTGGTGCTGCGCTGCCACCACTTTGTATTGGTTTTGGCGCTGCGGCGCCGAGTCTGTGCACCAGTTGGCCAAACCAGTTTTGGTTTTCTAACGAAACTCCTGGCTTCCTAATTTGTTCGTTTTACATCCGAATTGACCCATTAGAATTCCTACAAGTCAGGAATTACATCCTTTACGTGTTCATATAAGAATTTAACACTTTCGAATCTGTTAACTCGAAATTCACTATTGAGTTCATTTTATATACGTTCGTAAACGTTATTGAGCGTTCAATGCTCGTTTTCTTTGTTCTAAGTCAAAATCTGACGATTCTCGAACCCACAACTCTTAATCTCGTTTTCTTTGTTCTAAGTCAAAATCTGACGATTCTCGAACCCACAACTCTTAATTACCCTATCTCACGTGTTGACATTGAAATCTAACATTTTCAAGTCTCACGGTAATTTTCGACTACCATTCTGGAATTTCTACGTTTTCGACGTTTAACGTCTATTTTTCGTAAAATTCGTCATAACTTCGTTACTAATGTTCTATAAGCCAAATCACATGGAATACTCCATGGATTTCATATCTACACCCTAACCAAACAAGATGAATATAATAACGTATTGATGGAGCTCAATTGTTTATCAACAATCGATCTCAACTATCAATATTTTCATGGTTCAAAAACTATATTAAACCTTATTATTTTTATAATCTTATGACTTATAGAGATTGAATCTATGGTAAGTCATCTTTAAATCCTCACTCATGACATATACCACCCCTTCATGATTCTCTAAAATGAAAGAAAATCTAAAAGAGATAGAGATGAAAGGTAAGGATTATACCTTAAGAACTCTTGGTTTTCTTTCTTAGAAAACTTTAAGATCAAGCTTCCAAAGTGTATGTATTGCAAGTATAGCTCTCTTTCTCTCTCAATTAATCTAGGTTGGCAAGTTGAAAACTCTCAAATGAATCAACCTAGCTTCTTATTTATAGAAAACTAGAATGGAGGGCATAATTGTCAAAGAACCATCACCACCTTACTATGCATGTGTGGTCACCAAGAAAAACACTTGGTGACCAAGCCTTATGCTTGGCTTCCACACCAAGGTGGTCGGCCCACCTCCTTTTGTGACATCCCATGGGTTACTCCAAGGGTTTTACCCATTCGATGACCCACCGGTTCGACCCACGATTCGATTTTAATGAATTGGGCTTAACTAAATTAACATTGGGCCTTGGTCATTCAAATGATTGGATTAATTAATAATCCAACTCAAATGAATTAGTCATTAAGTCTTAACTTAATTCTATAATACGAATCGTATCACATACGTACAATTTACGTATTATCTCCGTATACTACTCGTACAATAATCGTACTGTACTTCGTATTTACTCAACGTATTATACATAGATAATAAATAGTATCACCAAAGGCATAACACTCGCCTTAACCCTAACGCCATTCCTTCTACGCATATTATTTCCTCCTCGGAAATCAATATACTCAACCCTTAGGTTTTAAGTCCGCAGGTGAAAACTGCGTTTGCCATAAATGAAATATTATCAGATATTCCTACTCATCACGATATTCAATCATTACGCGTTTCCCGAAATTTCAAAATAATTCCTGAAACAGAAACGGATGAATAGTGTTTTTACAGAAATTTCTCAGAAAACAATTATTATCGTCTTGGAAATTCCAAACAACAATTTCTAACACGTAGCCAGAATACTAACCACATTAGCACATTCTAGGTCATAGAGCGACCTTCACATAGCTTACTCACAAAGAAATCAATTAAATTCATTTAATTCACATAATCAAATAAAAATTTAATTGTCATAAAAATCCAATTTTCTCGGGCGTTACATGTTATTTGGTGTTCTTATTTTAGGCGAGATTTGTTTGAAAAAACAAGTGTAAAAAGTCTGACATGTATAATGTCAACGATGGACTGTTAAGAGTCGCCAGTTGGTTTTTTAAATGGTTGTACCAACACAACCGAGAAAAGGTTTGCACATTGACCTAGTGATATGACACTGCTAAATGGGTCGGTGAAACCGAGATTCATTAGGATCCAGGGACTTGGTTATGCGGAGGGAAGGTGTTAGGCACCCCCCCCCCCGACATCCGTGTTACCACGGTGACTGCCTCTTTTCAAGAAACTATTATCTGAATATGTGTGTGTGTGGGTCAATGTGATGTTATTTGGAAGTAGTGTGAGGCCTCGTTCGTACCTATATACACAGGGTTTGAATTTATGTAAAAATTCAGTTTTAACAAGATATAACAGTGAGGTTTTATAAAAAAAGGGTTTTTCAAACCCTGATGCTCAATAGTAATTGAGACCTTTTACACTCCCATTTTATTAAGTATTTGGCTTGATTGATTTTATTTTACAGATGCGAGGCATCCATACGAAAATAATGTACAAAATAATGCCGACTTCCTCGTGGGTATGGAAACCATCTGAGGAAATTCAGACAACGTAGAATAATTTACAAGCTGCTTACAGCTAAAAATGTCCATAACGGGAACCAAATCTAGATCTAATAGGTTGAATTTATGATCACATGATTCCTTGGCGAACATGATACCTCAATTCTTATAAAAACAGTAAGCAGATATATATAAAAGCTGTAATATATATATACAGACATGATCACCAACCACGAAGTACCTCCTTGGGGGATTAAAAATTTAAATAAAGATGTAAAAGCTATCAACCGCCACGGAAGAAACTCCAGGCGGGATGAAACGTAAATAAAGCTGTACAAAGCAATCAACTGTCATGAAGTGAACTTCAGGCAGTACGAAACGTAAAGAAATCTGTAAAAGCGATCAACCACCACGAAGTAAACTCCAGGTGGGACGAAATATATATATATATATATATATATATATGTGTGTGTGTGTGTGTGTGTGTGTGAGTGTGTGTGTGTGTGTGTGTATAAAAGCAATAAACGCACCGGATGTAAAATGTAGCAACCCCGAATCCGGTCCCTAAATCGCCTCGGACTCGGTACGCTATTTCTATCACTATTTGCGGAAGATATAAACATAAGTTGTTTATACATTACATTACACACTATTCCCCAAGGTCGAGTAACCTTAACTTAATACACATTTCTTAAAATATTTATTACACAACAATATTTATTACAATACGCTATTACAACTTGCTGCACTTTATAACCCAAGCTGAACTTGGCTTTAATCGTTTCCTGTATACGATGCATTTGCTTTACCTGCAATGTTTTATCATGATATAGCAAGGGTGAGCATAAAAGTTGCCCAACAAGTTTATATACAATAACATAACAATATATCATGATTGAAGAATATGAATAATTGGTTGGCTATAATTCAACAATATTATTGTGAACTAGCAGGAACAAAATTTTGACTGAACAAGTATTTTACATGAACAAACATTTCTGAACCAACTGGTAATGAAGGTGATCAGCCTTTCATACCTGACTTATACATGCAAGATGTACAGAGTACAAATTTTATGGTAATCAGTAATGATTAACCATAAGCTTGAAGAAACTACTCTTATTAGAGTTAAGTAAAAGAAAACTTGCCTGAACCGTTGATTACTGCACGCAATTAATAACGCTTTACCCGAAGACCTAATATTAATAATATAGATCTCCAATAATTAGAATAATATCATCACAGTATAATACTGTTTATAATATACACGAAATAACCTAAACACATTACCATATAAGCCTATCAGTCTATACAGCACATAAGACTTGGTATCAAGTCAAACTATTGTAGTCCGAGTTGAAACCGACACAATTCTATCATCCCGACGGTCTAGTCGGATTTTTATCGAGTTTAAGTTCAATTAAACTCTAACTTAACACTTAACCATTATCACAGATAATTTCCTTATCAGACAAAACATTTTTCCTAAGCTCGTAATAATTTTCAGATAATTATTACCATTTATCAACATTTTTCAATCATTAATACCGTATTTAAATAAATTAAATACCACTTAATACCTTAATCATTAATATTTATTTAATATATAATATTAATGAAAATCATTACATCATATTATAATATAATTATAATATATCAAAGTATTTTTAATACCTTAAAATCATAATTATATGATTTTTAAACACTTAAATCTATTATCCAATAATTAATATTAATATTAAAATATTAATATTTTCATGCCAAAATATCAAAAGTTATATTTTATAACTTAAAATATTTTTATAACACTTAAATCATTTTTATATAATTTATAAAGCATTAATTCCATTTTTCCTTAATTTATTTAATATATCTATTAAATAAATTAATTATCATTAATATTGATTAATTAATGAATTTCATCCCAAAATATTAAAAGTTATCAAAAATAACTTAAAATATTTTCTTATACCATAATATTATTTTTCATGATTTTTCAAGAATTAAATACTATTTTTAAATAATTTATTTAATATTGTAATTAAATAAATAAATACCATTTATATTCCAAAAATATTAATTATTTTCGAAATATACTCAAAATAGTTAAAAACTATTTTTCATACTTTAAAATAATTTTTCAGAATTTATTTGGTATTTTTAATAATTAAAAACCAATTTTTTTCTAATTTTAATTTATTTTCCGGAATATTAATAAATAAACCGTCGCTGATGGCCTAAAGCGTCGCTTTCTGTCGCTATAGGTGTTCTTGAGTGTTCTTGAGTGTTCTCGACAGATTTCGGGTTGCTTGGTTTGACCGGAATTTAAACTATGTTCTGATCGATTTCTAGGTCTTCTAAAGTGCTAATATTGTAGTATAAATGTAATACTACAATTTTGAACAAGTTTTATAACCATAACATCACTAACCGGCAAGATCTAAGCCTGTAAACTTTCTGACAACGTGTTCTTCATTTTCTGAGTTTTCCAGAAAATGAAGAACAGTCGAGGTTAATAGCTTTCGACCCTTATATCTTGAGTTCTGAGCTTAGTTTGGGTGATCTGTAAGTTCTAACGTGTAGTCCATATGTCAAGGTACAACAAACGATCATCAGATAAACTTAACAACAACAGACCCAAGCTATTAAGTCCGGTCAAACTACATGTTAGGAGTTGTTCTTCACGATTTCTGGGTTTTCCAGATTTCGTCAAGAACAGTTGGTCAATGGTACTTTGACCACAATTTCCAGCCATTTCAGTTACGATCTAGGTGATATAAAGGCTTTAATATGTAGTCTACATACCAGACAACAACTAATCAACAACAAATTGGCCTAACTGCTAACACACAGCAAGATCAAAGGCTCGAAATAGCTTGTCAGACGTCTGGGTAATTTTTGGTTTTTCCAGAAACCAGTTTTTCGTGATCGGTCAACTAGGTTTGACAGTTCATATCTTTTGATCTAGACAAGATCTGGACATGATTCAAGTCTCAGATTCAAGAGCTAACAACAAAGAACAGATCTATAACATTAATCACAACTAAACATTAACAAACAAAGATCTAGAGGCCCTGACATATGACTGTCAGGCCATATTTTTCCCATTTTCCCGATTTCAAAAAAATTAAATCCGAACACTTCGATGTTATGGATCTGGGTTTTGACAACCCAGATCATTAAATGACACCTTATTACACCACTTAGAACAATCAATTTCAACAATTAACAAGGAATCGAAGGATTTCAAAATTTGTGATTTTATACCTTTTATGCTTGATTTTCGATTTTATGATCCTTTGATCTGCTTCTGGCTTGCTGATTCTTGATTATAGATCATCTTATCTCACTCTCTCACTCCAAATTTTGAATTTCTAGAGAGAGGATAGTTTGGGAGAAATGAAATAAAGTGACCCCTTTCTCTCTCTTAATCTATTTATATTAAGTTGGATTCATTGCATGTGGCTTGCGTGGGGCTGAGTTGCTGAGATTGCTGGTATTTGTCAAAGGCTAGCTAGGGCTAGGGCTAGGGTTGTTGAACAACCATGATCTTGGCAAGATTGCAAGTTACTTAATTTAATACACTAAAGGGCATATTAGACATTTCCATAATTTTCTAGAATTTGTATTTTGATGAAACCCTTAATCTTTAGGGTTTGGACATTTTAAGGTTTAACCATTTAGGGTTTAGATTTTAATCCATAAATATTTAGCAATTTGGATTTTAAAATTTTCCAAATTTAGATTTCCACAAATAGAAATTAATATTTCTAATGTATAATTAGAATTTTCTAATTATATAAATTTTCTTAATCATAATCCCATTCTTGCTAATTAGGATTAGTATTAAAATCGCTAATTACGCAATTAGGTTCAAAATAGTCATTAGGGTTTATAAACCGCTAATTAGGGTTTCTAATAGAAAAATTATTTTCTAATTTAGAAATTAAATCTCGTAATTAGATTAGGGTTTCTAATTACTCATAATATTAAAATAATTAGGATTAGGGTTTCCTAATTAGTATTGCTAATTTTAGCAATTAAATCCACAATTGAACATTAGGTTTTCTGACGGAATAATTAGGGTTACATAAATTGAAAATTAGGGTTTGCTAATTAATTAACCTTTACCCTAATAAATACATAATTAATAGCAGTAGAGCATTATAACTCTCCATTAATTTCCCAGATTAGGGCTTCAATTTAACAGAATCTAAAACTAGGGTTTTCAGATCTGGTATTAAGGTTTTAAAATTGGAATTAGGGTTTTGTAAGCAATTGTTAAGATTAACCCTAATTAATCTTTTAATTATTTACACTTATGCCATTAAGTTCCCGATTTAGGTTTTCATGCACCGAATTAGGGTTTCGAATTCCCGGAACTGAAACTAAGGTTTCCAGAACCGATTTCTAGGATTTCTTATTAACCGCTAGGGTTTTCTAACCGAACGTTTTCGTTCTTAATATATAATTAGGGTTTATCACAGATATAATTTACCTGGTCAACCCTTGACCCTTAACCACATTCTGTACACAGAACATAACCATATACACAAAACATAATCACATAAATCCTTAATCTTGAATAATTCACTAATATCCTTTACAGAATTTTGAAACCCTCAAAATTCCATCCCAATAACATCAAACGCATACACTTATTTTCTATCTAGGTCTAATATTCGACCTTAAATCAATCATTTAAGATTTTAATAAATTGCCCAAATTTTCGGGTTGTCACATTCACCCCTCCTTACAGACCTGGCAAACGGGCGGGCGGGCCCGGGCCGGGCCGGGCCGAGCGCGGGCGGGCCAAAAACGGGTCGGGCTAAAACGGCCCGGGTTTTGGCGGGCTGAAAAAGTGAGGCCCGTGGCCCGGGTTGGGCGGGCCGGGCCGGCCCGCGGGTTTTTTTTTTTTTTTTTTTTTTTTTTTTTTTTTTTTTGCAAAATCTTGATACATCAAAAATAGTAATAATAATAATTTTAATTACTTAAATTAACTACATATCTCAATCAATTAAAATTTTAATAGTATTATAATTTTAGATATTTTTCTAAAGGCATGATTTTTGGGATAATGGTTGATTTACTTTCCAAATAAGTAGAGGGAATGCATAATTAAGGGATAATGATTAATTTACTTTCCAAATGTACTACAATAAGTAGGGGATTGCATAATTAAGGGATAAAATTATCTATATTATTGTGTATAGATTTTGGACTTGCAATCTAATAATTGTTATATTATTTTAAATTTTTATAATTATATTATCTAACTTAAACTAATAATTGTTAGTTTAATAGTTTTATACTTTGAAATTATTAACTACATATCTAAATCAATTAAAATTTTAATAGTATTATAAATTATTATTATTAATTAATTAGCTACATTAACTACATATCTTATTTATAATTTTCAAATATAGTTAAAATTTATTGAAGATTGCATTAAAAACAAATAGTTGTTGTAGCTTAGTTGGTTTGAAATCTTATTTATTTACTTACAAGTCTTGTGTTCAAGCCCTACAAGTAGCAAAATTTTATTTAAAAAAAAAAAAAAAATCTCACGGGCCACGGGCCGGGCCAGGCCGCCCGCGGGCCGAGCCACCACGGGCCGGGCCAAAAACGCCCAAGTTTTCATGGGCTAAAAATGTTAAGCCCAAAGCCCAATTTTTACGGGCCGGGCCCAATTTTGCCAGGTCTACCTCCTTATAAGAATTTCGTCCCCGAAATTCACCTTACACCTTACACCATACACCTTACACCATTCACACATAAACCTTACACCTTTCACACATATAACATTCACACACATTATTACATGTTACCCAATACACCTCTCACCAGAGTAAAAGTTTTGAAATTGTACTGAGGAGTCATTTAGACTATTTGTCTGTCATTTTCGCATAGGTTTTATGGAAATTCATCCGCAAACCGTCATTACTTACGGACACAAAGGGTGATCAACCCGATATGTCCTTTACTGATCAGGTACTGTTGGTCGGAACAATTTGTTCCTCTTTTCCGCCTTGGGCGCATAAACTTTTACCTCAGTCTTATTGGATTCCGCACCAAAACAATTTGGTTCGAGAAATTCTTTCAATGAACACTTGGAGTTTTTTTATAACTTTAGTCTAGCTGAATCAAATAGCATAGACTCATATCAATAATTCAATTCAATCGAATTACTTAGGTGTAGCCAAACCCCGTTGGCTAATTAAAATTTTTGAAAACATTTTTGAGAATGACGTCATGATGCCGCACTGTATTAACAGTCCGTTGAGGATTTCATCATTGATGATTTTATCATACTACATCATACCATAGTAGAATAGTGACTTCAGGTCAAATTCACACTAAGTAATAATGCATTGATGATTCCATCATTTTTATCATCTCTGCACCAGGTAATATGGTACATAAGTGATAAATAAAAACAATTTTTGATATTTCAAAACATTTGCGTCTAGCCGAAATAAGTAGCATAGACTTTACTTTAAACCGTTTCAAAAATGGTTACGAGTCTACATTTTTTTTTTAAAAGGCACATAGTGCGTATTTAGCTTGATGTCAAAAATTTCGAAGTTTAGCATAGCTGGGAGTTTAGAGAAAACCTAAGTCTCCACTAATAATCATTTGCTTAATAATCTACCTGTTCCTATAATCCTTAACACTCCATTTACACATAATTATTCCCAGTTCATAAAACCACACTTATGAGTTCATAACCTGACCACAATTATATGAGTTTACGAACTGACCCTAGTCCGACCTTTGGCGTCCGTTCGCTGAGGGGCTCATAAACATTTCATATAATTATGCGTCAAGAATGTCACATAAGTATGAGTTCTAAGAACTCGTACTTAATCCTATATTCTCTACCTATGACCTATTTATCTATATATAATAACTAGCGTGACACAACATTTCAACTATTACCAATGCCACCAACTAAGTAGTACAAGGAATCATACAACTCAGTTGCTAACACGAGTCCTCATTGAAATCCCCACCTAATCTTAACCCCCTTTTTCATACGAATTTAATTCTTATTCATTATCCATAACTCATTTATGAGTTTTCATTTTCATAGTACCATTTCAGAGTACAACGTTCACACAGCATCTTGCTGTAAACTTTTCAATCATTAGATTGATTCATTTTCCATATCATAACCTTTATCAGATCACGGGGAGATCTTATCGTATATATTACGATTCAATTTCCATGCACTATGATCGTTTTGTTTTACGATCTCCTATCCCTGCACTTTCAGTCCTTTAGACTCGATCTATTCACCATTACTGTTCAACTTTATTATCAGAGTTAGGAAACTCTGTGCTTTACACCCGCCGAGATTCATCTTTGAATCTTACCGACCAACTAACTCTATGTGAGTTAGATCTTATCCTAATCACTGTGGTTATTGGTCTCAGGTATTACTACCTAAGCTTCATAACCAACAGCTCTGATACCAACTGTAGCAACCCCGAATCCGGGCCCCGAATCGCCTCGGACTCGGTACGCTATTTCTATCACTATTTGCGGAAGATATAAACATAAGTTGTTTATACATTACATTACACACTATTCCCCAAGGTCGAGTAACCTTAACTTAATACACATTTCTTAAAATATCTATTACACAACAATATTTATTACAATACGCTATTACAACTTGCTGCACTTTATAACCCAAGCTGAACTTGGCTTTAATCGTTTCCTATAAACGATGCATTTGCTTTACCTGCAATGTTTTATCATGATATAGCAAGGGTGAGCATAAAAGTTGCCCAGCAAGTTTATATACAATAACATAACAATATATCATGATTGAAGAATATGAATAATTGGTTGGCTATAATTCAACAATATGATTGTGAACTAGCAGGAACAAAATTTTGACTGAACAAGTATTTTACATGAACAAACATTTCTGAACCAACTAGTAATGAAGGTGATCAGCCTTTCATACCTGACTTATACATGCAAGATGTACAGAGTACAAATTTCATGGCAATCAGTAATGATTAACCATAAGCTTGAAGAAACTACTCTTATTAGAGTTAAATAAAAGAAAACTTGCCTGAACCGTTGATTACTGCACCTAATTAATAACGCTTTACCCGAAGACCTAATATTAATAATATAGATCTCCAATAATTAGAATAATATCATCACAGTATAATACTGTTTATAATATACACGAAATAACCTAAACACATTACCATATAAGCCTATCAGTCTATACAGCACATAAGACTTGGTATCAAGTCAAACTATTGTAGTCCGAGTTGAAACCGACACAATTCTATCATCCCGACGGTCTAGTCGGATTTTTATCGAGTTTAAGTTCAATTAAACTCTAACTTAACACTTAACCATTATCACAGATATTTTCCTTATCAGACAAAACATTTTTCCTAAGCTCGTAATAATTTTCAGATAATTATTACCATTTATCAATATTTTTCAATCATTAATACCGTATTTAAATGAATTAAATACCACTTAATACCTTAATCATTAATATTTATTTAATATAAAATATTAATGAAAATCATTACATCATATTATATTATAATTATAATATATCAAAGTATTTTTAATACCTTAAAATCATAATTATATGATTTTTAAACACTTAAATCTATTATCCAATAATTAATATTAATATTAAAATATTAATATTTTCATGCCAAAATATAAAAAGTTATATTTTATAACTTAAAATATTTTTATAACACTTAAATCATTTTTATATAATTTATAAAGCATTAATTCCATTTTTCCTTAATTTATTTAATATATCTATTAAATAAATTAATTATCATTAATATTGATTAATTAATGAATTTCATCCCAAAATATTAAAAGTTTTCAAAAATAACTTAAAATATTTTCTTATACCATAATATTATTTTTCATGATTTTTCATGAATTAAAAACTATTTTTAAATAATTTATTTAATATTGTAATTAAATAAATAAATACCATTTATATTCCAAAAATATTAATTATTTTCGAAATATACTCAAAATAGTTAAAAACTATTTTTCATACTTTAAAATAATTTTTCAGAATTTATTTGGTATTTTTAATAATTAAAAAACCAATTTTTTTCTAATTTTAATTTATTTTCCGAAATATTAATAAATAAACCGTCGCTAAAGGCCTATAGCGACGCTTTCTGTCGCTATAGGTGTTCTTGAGTGTTCTTGACAGATTTCGGGTTGCTTTGTTTGACCAGAATTTAAACTATGTTCTGATCGATTTCTGGGTCTTCTAAAGTGCTAATATTGTAGTATAAATGTAATACTACAATTTTGAACAAGTTTTATAACCATAACATCACTAACCGGCAAGTTCTAAGCCTGCAAACTTTCTGACAACGTGTTCTTCATTTTCTGGGTTTTCCAGAAAATGAAGAACAGTCGAGGTTAATAGCTTTCGACCCTTATATCTTGAGTTCTGAGTTTAGTTTGGGTGATCTGTAAGTTCTAACGTGTAGTCCATATGTCAAGGTACAACAAACGATCATCAGATAAACTTAACAACAACAGACCCAAGCTATTAAGTCCGGTCAAACTACATGTTAGGAGCTGTTCTTCACGATTTCTGGGTTTTCCAGATTTCGTCAAGAACAGTTGGTCAATGGTACTTTGACCACAATTTCCAGCCATTTCAGTTACGATCTAGGTGATATAAAGGCTTTAATATGTAGTCTACATACCAGACTACAACTAATCAACAACAAATTGGCCTAACTGCTAACACACAGCAAGATCAAAGGCTCGAAATAGCTTGTCAGACGTCTGGGTAATTCTGGGTTTTTTCAGAAACCAGTTTTTCGTGATCGGTCAACTAGGTTTGACCGTTCATATCTTTTGATCTAGACAAGATCTGGACTTGATTCAAGTCTCAGATTCAAGAGCTAACAACAAAGAACAGATCTATAACATTAATCACAACTAAACATTAACAAACAAAGATCTAGAGGCCCTGACATATGACTGTCAGGCCATATTTTTCCCATTTTCCAGATTTCAAAAAAATTAAATCCGAACACTTTGATGTTATGGATCTGGGTTTTGACAACCCAGATCATTAAATGACACCTTATTACACCACTTAGAACAATCAATTTCAACAATTAACAAGAAATCGAAGGATTTCAAAATTTGTGATTTTATACCTTTTATGCTTGATTTTCGATTTTATGATTCTTTGATCTGTTTCTGGCTTGCTGATTCTTGATTATAGATCATCTTATCTCACTCTCTCACTCCAAATTTTGAATTTCTAGAGAGAGGAAAGTTTGGGAGAAATGAAATAAAGTGACCCCTTTCTCTCTCTTAATCTATTTATATTAAGTTGGATTCATTGCATGTGGCTTGCGTGGGGCTGAGTTGCTGAGATTGCTGGTATTTGTCAAAGGCTAGCTAGGGCTAGGGCTAGGGTTGTTGAACAACCATGATCTTGGCAAGATTGCAAGTTACTTAATTTAATATACTAAAGGGCATATTAGACATTTCCATAATTTTCTAGAATTTGTATTTTGATGAAACCCTTAATCTTTAGGGTTTGGACATTTTAAGGTTTAACCATTTAGGGTTTAGATTTTAATCCATAAATATTTAGCAATTTGGATTTTAAAAATTTCCAAATTTAGATTTCCACAAATAGAAATTAATATTTCTAATGTATAATTAGAATTTTCTAATTATATAAATTTTCTTAATCATAATCCCATTCTTGCTAATTAGGATTAGTATTAAAATCGCTAATTACGCAATTAGGTTCAAAATAGTCATTAGGGTTTATAAACCGCTAATTAGGGTTTCTAATAGAAAAATTATTTTCTAATTTAGAAATTAAATCTCGTAATTAGATTAGGGTTTCTAATTACTCATAATATTAAAATAATTAGGATTAGGGTTTCCTAATTAGTATTGCTAATTTTAGCAATTAAATCCACAATTGAACATTAGGTTTTCTGACGGAACAATTTGGGTTCCATAAATTGAAAATTAGGGTTTGCTAATTAATTAACCTTTCCCTAATAAATACTTAATTAATAGCAGTAGAGCATTATAACTCTCCATTAATTTCCCAGATTAGGGCTTCAATTTAACAGAATCTAAAACTAGGGTTTTCAGATCTGGTATTAGGGTTTTAAATTTGGAATTAGGGTTTTGTAAGTAATTGTTAAGATTAACCCTAATTAATCTTTTAATTATTTACACTTATGCCATTAAGTTCCCGATTTAGGGTTTCATGCACCGAATTAGGGTTTCGAATTCCCGGAACTGAAACTAGGGTTTCCAGAACCAATTTCTAGGATTTCTTATTAACCGCTAGGGTTTTCTAACCGAACGTTTTCGTTCTTAATATATAATTAGGGTTTATCACAGATATAATTTACCTGGTCACCCCTTGACCCTTAACCACATTCTGTACACAGAACATAACCATATACACAGAACATAATTACATAAATTCTTAATCCTAAATAATTCACCAATATCCTTTACAGAATTTTGAAACCCTCAAAATTCCATCCCAATAACATCAAACGCATACACTTATTTTCTATCTAGGTCTAATATTCGACCTTAAATCAATTATTTAAGATTTTAATAAATTGCCCAAATTTTCGGGTTGTCACATAAAATCCAGGCTCATCGAACAGAGTTCGACAACAATTCATATATATAAGCGAGTAAACGCACCGGATATAAAATCCAGGCTCATCGAACAGAGTTCAACAACAGTTCATATATATGAGTATATATATATATATATATATAAGTGAGTAAACGCACCAGACCGAAGTCTAGTCTCATCGAACAAAGTTCGACACACAGTTAATATATATAAGTATATATATATATGAGCAATAAACACATCGTATGTAAAATCCAGGCTCATCGAACAGAGTTTGAAAACAGTTCATATATATAAGTATATATATATATATATATATATATATATATATATATATATATATATATAAGCGAATAAACGCAGCGGATGTAAAATCCAGGCTCATCGAGCAAAGTCCGACAACAATTCATATATATAAGTATATATATATATATATATATATATATATATATATATATATATATATATATATATATATATATATATATATATAAGCGAGTAAACGCACCGGATATAAAATCCAAGCTCATCGAACAGAGTCCGACACACAATTAATATATATATATATATATATATATATATATATATATATATATATATATATTAAAGTAGTAAATGCTCCAGACCGAAGTCTAGGCTCATCGAACAAAGTGTGTCGAACTTTGTTCGATGAGCCTAGACTTCGGTCTGGAGCATTTACTACTTTAATATATATATATATATATATATATATAAGAAAATAAACGCTCCAGACCGAAGTCTAGGCTCAATCGAGACATAACTCGATAATGTTAGTCCATATATATAAATATATATATATATATATATATATATATATATAATATGTATATACAAACTGAAATAAAACCACGGACTGAAATCCGGGCAAACGCACGCAGCACGACTCTCAACGTGAAAAAGGGTGTGTGCAAAAATGAAGAGAAAGACTTTAAAGTGTGTGAGAAGGCTTACAGTGGGCTGCCAAAGAAGACTTCTATATCTTTAAAGTAGGTAAACACTGGCTTTTGTGTGTACAAAAGTAGCAATATATGAGCTCACAAGTGTTTAAAATGAGAAAATACTCCGTATGGGGTGAGTACAGAGCAAATTGGGCAGGACTTCCTCGCTGTTTTATCTTGCAAAATGGCCACCCCAAGCCCTCTATTTATAGAGGGTTGTGCCGCAGGTGTACCTGCGGCTACCCGGGTTTCTCGGGTCGGGTCGTCTCGTAGTACGTACACTCGGGCATTGTAATGTCCACTCGAACTTTCAGAATTGCAATCCGGGTATCCGATTGAGTTATACAGAACCTATTTCGGATCGCCGTTGTTGAGAGTTGTACAATGGCATGGGATTAGAGTTTGTACGAAGTCATTGATGATGGGATGATGCCCTCCAATCTTTAAGCTTCAAATTCCATCCGTTACCCTGCACAATAGTCACTCGGGATTGGTTTTTCTTGATTCTTATGGGACATCGTTGTGTAGAGATTTGTATAAAATGTTGAGATGATGTGACGTGGCATCGTGTTGGCGAGATGACGATGTTTCCCTTCACCGATGTTATCGCCGGTTTGGGCTGATAAAGCAGACGTTGCTCAGGGCTTCGCTGAGATTGGACTGCTGCAATTGTTGAAGGTCCTCAGTGTCATCTCTGAGGTGTGCCTGTCCTCCCGGTGTTATCTCAGGGTTGGTACTGAGTATCTCGTTGTGAGTGTCGAGAGTGAAGCTGGTTGCATTTGAAACAAGCATTTCTGGGGTTATCGCTGAAACTGCATTCCTTGGGGTGATCACCAAGGTTGGTAGCTATTCCCATGATTGGGACTGAGACTGGATACCTCGGGGTTATCTCCGAGATTAATCGGTCTTCTCCGATGTATGTTCCAGTATTGGATATGCATGCCTCGGGGTTATATCCGAGGTTGGAATTATTACTCCCGGTAAGTGTTTCGGGGTCCCTCTTGAAAGACGAATCTATCATCCTGCAATGTTAGTGACAGGTGTATAGAAAATTTTGAGTGTCTACACTGGGCAAACACACGCAACATGACTCTCAATGTGAAGAAGGGTGTGTGCAAAGATGAAGAGAAAGGCTTTAAAGTGTATGAGAAGGCTTACAGTGGGCTGCTAAAGAAGACTTCTATATCTTTAAAGTGGGTAAACACTGGCTTTTGTCGGTACAAAAGTAGCTATATATGAGCTCACAGGTGTTTAAAATGAGAAAGTACTCAGTATGAGGTGAGTACGGAACAAATTGGGCAGGGCTTCCTTGCCATTTTTTCTTGCAAAATGGCCACCCCAAGCCCTTTATTTATAGAGGGTGGACCCGCAGGTGTACCAAAGGTTGCCCGGGTTGCCCTGGGCTTCTTGGGTCGGGTCATCTCGTAGTACGTGCACTCAGGCACTGTAATGTCAGCTCGAACTTTTAGAACATCTGATTGAAGTATACAAGACCTATTCCGGACCGCTGTTTGTCGAGAGTTGTAAAATGGCATGGGATTAGAGTTTTTACAAAGTCATTGAAGATGGGTCCATGCCCTCCGGTCTTCAAGCTTCAAATTTTATCTGTTACCCCGCACAATAGTCACTCAAAATTGGTTTTCCTTGATTCTTGTAGGACATCATTGTGTGGAAATGTGATGTTGAAACGGCGAGATGACGACGTTGCCCCTCACTGGGGTTATCGCCGGTTCGAGCTGATAATGCAAATGTTGCTCAGGGCTTCACTGAGATTGGACTACTGTAATTGTTGAAGGTCCTCAGTGTCATCTCTGAGGTTTCCATGTCCTCCCGGTGTACATGTCCTCCCGATGTTATCTTCGGGCTGGTACTGAGTATCTCGTTATGAGTGCCGAGACTGAAGCTGATCGCATTTAAACCAAGCATTTCTGGGGTTATCTCTGAAGCTGCATTCCTTGGGCTTATCACCAAGGTTGGTGGCTATTCCCATGGTTGGGGCTGAGACTGGTTACCTCGGGGTTATCTCCAAGATTGATCTGTCTTCTCCGGTGTGTGTTCCGGTATTGGATATGCACGCCTCGGGGTTATCTCCCAGGTTGGAATTGTTACTCCCAGTGTGTGTTCCGGGGTTGATGTCAAACTTCCAGTAGTATTCGGAATGGATATGAGTTGTCTTCTAGGGTTTCCTCTTGAAAGATGAATTTGTCCTCCTGCAATGTTAGTGACAGGTGTACAGAAAATTTCGAGTGTCTATAGATTCCCCTCTTTATCATACTCATGCAATGCAATGCACGAGTGGGATAAAGAATCCTAGACAATTGAAATGCAACAAGACAAACATGATACTATATGTAGAAACATGATGCAAATGTATTACGCATGTGATGCATGTGATCGGGATTGTTGCCCAACATGTTGGGGATCATTGCTGGCTCCCTATGGCTTCCACTGGGGATAGGCAATGATTACCAGATTGGATGTGTGATCCAAATTCTTGAGGATGTTGACGTTGGGGCTGTCACCAAAGTCCTTAATCCTTGATACAAACTTGATTCCGAAGAGGTGCCTCTTATATGTAAGAGATCTGTGGGGATAAAGCTTCGTCTGTTTAAGGATGTGTATAACATATTCCATCATCAATCCTCCTTGATGACATTCTCCTGGCTTGTATCATCAGAACATGTCAGGGTTCTGTTGGATTTACTGCCAACAGCAAATGATGTCAGGGTTGCCTGACCTTCATTGATGTGTACTTCACCGACATGTGAATCAACGGATGAACACCCTATGGGGAACATTATCAAGGCTTCTTAACCTTTGCTGATGTGTGAATCAACGACAAAATGTGCTATAACCCCCGCCAGGGATCCGTTGGGGAATATGAGTAATCGAGTATGAAATCCTCGAATAGCTCTCGAGCTTCGATAGGTTTGATCGCCATCGGCTGAGATAACGTCAAGGCTACTTGACCTTCGTTGATATGTGTGTCAATGGTTGAATGTGCGTTGTAACCCCCTGTCGGGGCTTCACGTTGTAACCCCCATTGGGGATCCACATTGTAACCCCCGTCAGGGATCACGTTAATCTTTAGGGTAATTACCCGGAGTTAGCGGCATCGGACCTGTACAAGGTATTGCCGGATGAGATTTGTAACAAATGAGATCATTGGCAGGGTATACCTCGTGTTTGGGTGACTACCAATGAGTGATGTACAGACTCAAAGATCCATCTGAGAAGACCAGGATTGTAGGCTATTTTGCTCAATCGCGTAGCGTTTTTATTCCCGATTTGACTTTTTTAGTCCGTAAGAACTCCTTTGCAACTCAAACTGGACCGAGCCAGAGGGGTGGGGACCACTATATCTTTTGATAGGCCTCTATTAGCTATTGGGTGGTTATGCCCCATTTTCGCTATATCTTTTGATAGGCCTCTGTTAGTAGTAGGGTGTCTGTGCCCCATTTCCCTGTATTTGTAGCTGTACAGAGATGATGTATTAGATGATGATATACTTAGGAATGTATGCACAGTTTTTCATTCCCTATATCATATTGCCATCTATTATCTGCAATGCATGTACCATGTTATGCATATGTATGTATGTCCAGAGATATTCAGCATGTCTTCTTTGACTGTAATCCGTATTGATCATACCCCACCATCATTGGTGGCATCGGATATACGATCATGGTATGATAGCATGTCACCATCAGACAGGGTGACCGTAGATCATTTGTTGCAGCATATTATGACCTTGTTGATGTTTCAGGTTCCCACATGATTTGTGGATGGCATGCTAGAGCATTGGGTATCGGATAGGCAGGTTTTTCAATTTGGGACCCATGAGTTGACTCCTACTCTGGAGGAGTATGCATGGTTGACGATGCTGCCGCTAGACAAACCTTGCGTGCATATGGCTTCGGGGAATATGAGTCGACGGTTCCTGACCCTCACTAGATTGAGGCACAGAGTGGTGCAGGATGAGCTTATATCAAGCCTTGTTATATCTCATCATTTTCTGTTAGACAGATTTAGCTTTGAGGATAGTTAAACACGATATTTCGGGGATTTCCCCACACCAGAGGATCACTGGCGTCTAGCCAGGATTGATGTACTGCTATTATGCGTGTTGTCGTATGTCTATATGCCATGATACATGGATGAGATAGACATTGGAGTCATCATGGTAGTGAGAGCTCTAAAGGAGGGTCGTACCATTATACCTATGATTATAGCAGAGACCCTGCGGTAAGCCACCTACTGCTGCACTTATCCGACAGGAGTGTTCACGGGCAGCTCGGTCATGTTATATGTGTGGTTTATGTCACATTTGGGACCGATTGGCACTCTTAGATGGCATGGGTACTGGTTCACCCATGGTATAGCCATGTCGTACTCCTTTCAGCCATCGGAGTGTACAGATGCTATGTCTTGGTCCATATTCTTGGCGGATATCAGAGATCCATTTGTCATATTACCGTGCTCGAGGCTTAGCTCACCTTACATCTTTATTACTCATGCTCTGGGCATGGATTATCTCCCTCTGGCTGGTTTGAGGGGTGTGACTACTTATCACCCGTTGGCTGTGATGTCGTAGTTTGACCAGTTTCAGGACTTTCATCCTTTCAAAGGGGTGATAGGTCAGCGTTCAGCTTCTCGCTATCTTTCAGCAGAGGACCGATCCCGTGTGTATGCATGTTGGGATCGGCGTGAGATAGCTGATTTTTCTGTCAGTCATCCAGGTTGTTCTGCAGATTATTCCGTATGAATGGAGACAGAGATTTTATCGGCTGCGGTAGTATCCACCGTACTGGATAGTGAGTCAGATGATGTAGAGCCCATGGAGGACATCGATTCCCACATCAAGGAGGGGCTAGGTGCTGGATTTCCAGCATCTCTTCTAGATTCTCCCAGTATCAGTACTGTTGTGATTCAGCACTCAGTACAGTACTTTGAGCATAGTCTTTATCTGATGGCCTTCAAGAGAGATCAGGCTCGATCCTCGATGTTGACTTCCCTTGATGGGAGAGACGCAGCTCTGTTAGAGAGAGACGAGGCATTAGCTCGCAGAGATGTTACTGTTGTTGAGCGATATGAGGCCAGATCAGCCAGAGATGCAGTGATAGTTGAGCGGGATAGTTCTATATCTGCCCGAGATGTAGCCGTTACAGATAGTATTGTAGTGAGGTCCCTTACCACTGGCATGATCGCAGAGATGAGTGCTTACATTGATGAGCGTATGGTCACCATGCAGATGGCTGCAGATCTATTGGGCCGTGTGGATATTCTTGTACAGGAGACCACAGCTTCGCCTCCTTCTTCTGAGAGGGACGAAATATTGGGCTTGTTAGCTTGCATATACCCTGACTTATAGATGAGCTTGTATTCTCCTGCACAGACTAGCTTAGCCATTTTGTCATGTACATTTTATATTGTGTATATCAAACAGCATTATATATATGGCAGGGAAATATATTTTTGATCACTTCCCTTTTAGATATTCTTTGCTACTTGCTTTATATTTTGTCTGCTGCTTCAGGGCTTGCGATCTTGATGTATTTTGAATTCCTCCTCGATGGATGGACATTGAGTTGCCTCTGGACAGTTCAAAATGGATATTTGATCTGTATGTATCCCTACCATCTTTGGTGTCTTGGGACTGGTTTCTGCATAGAAATATAGAGAGGAATTTGGCTTTCCCTCTGAGATTGACCGCACCACAGTTGGTCACCAGTACTTCTATTTAGAAGAAGCCTAGTTAATTCCATCTCTTATGGATTGGTGTTGCTCTTCAAGGTATGACCGCAGCTTAGATGGTCGTTGAATCTCCTATTTGGGAGGAGTTTAGGTTATTCCATCCCTTTGGTCTAAAGCCAATGAAATGTAGTGGATTGATGTTTGATCCCAGTACCAACTGACAAGGGTTTATGTTTTGGTAGGGGGTGAGACCGCACCATGAATGGCTGCCTACGTACTCCTATTTAAGAGGAGATCAGGTCTGTATAGTTCAAACCTAGTGTAAGAGGTTCAACGCTGTATGTGGCAGAAATGGTGTAGGAATTTGTTTTTGTTTTTGTAAGGAGAATAGAGTAGAAATGTTTTTGTTTTTTTTTTGTTTTATTGCGACCGGACTATATGAAATGGTTGCCTACATACTCCTATTGAAGAGGAGATTAGGTCGATATAGTTCTCCCCTCAGGGCGAGTGGAAAAGCGTGATCCCATGTGCAGGTCAGATTGCGGGGAGGAGAAAGTTTAATCTTAGGTTGAGGATAAACTGTAGGTATGAGAAGTTTGATCCCATGTATGGGTAGCCAAACTGCAAACGCGAGAGGTTCAATCCGTAGTGGGATGACCTAAGTCGTAAGAACGTAGAGAAGCCAGGCTGCTGGCTTGAAAAGTATATTTTCCCTGAGGGGAAAAGTGTGGAAGAATTGTATGTGGTAAAGGGTTAAAGAACTGTAATGACTGGTGATATGATTATCCAACACCAGGATGTTTGCTTGCTGGCAACTTCAGACATAGTATCGTTTCACAGCGTCTGAATTGATGAGTTGTGGAAATTCATCGCCATCCATTTCTTGCAATCTTAGAGCGCCTCCTGTCAATACTTCCTTGACAACAAACGGGCCTTCCCAGTTAGGAGCGAATTTTCCCTTGGATTGATCTTGGTTGCCAATTATCTTCTTCAAAACCAAGTCATGTTGTTTAAACTACCGTAGCCGGACTCTTTAGTTGTAGGATCTGGCGATCCTTTGCTGATATAACCGACCATGGAAGATAGTCGCGTTTCGCCTTTCGTCTATTAGAGACAATTGGTATCAACACTCTGAGGGATTCCATTTCTACTTATATGGGGAGCACTGCTTCCATCCCATAGGTTAATTCGTAGGGGGTTGCCCAAGTGGAGGTACGCATTGAGGTTCTGTAGGCTAACAGAGTAAGAGGCAATAGGTCAGGCCAATCTTTGTGGTTGGCGGACATCTTTTGCATAATCTTTTTGATGTTTTTGTTAGCCGCTTCAACAACACAATTTATTTTCGGATGATAGATGACAGAGTTAACATGTTTGATGTGGAATTTACTGCATAATTCCTCCATCATTTTGTTGTTGAGGTTCTTAGCATTGTCTGACACAATCACCTCTGGTTGTCCATATCGACAAATGACATTGTTTTTGATGAAAGAAATGATGACTTCTTTGGTAACCCTAGGGAAGGAGGTTGCCTCTACCCACTTAGTGAAGTAGTCAATCATGGTGAAGATAAATCGATGTCCATTACTGGCTTTAGGCTCAATGGGCCCGATAACGTCCATTCCCCACATTGAGAAGGGCCAAGGTGAACTCATAGTGTGGAGTTCCCATGGATGGGCTTGTATATCATTCCCACGAATATGGCACTGATAGCATCTCCTAACGTGGTCATTGAAATTAGCTTTGAGAGATAGCCAATAATGTCCTGTCCTGAGGACTTTCTTGACAAGGAGGGGGCAACTCATGTGGGGGCCACAAACTCCGCCATGGATTTCATCCATAAGCCTTTGGGCTTGATCTTTGTCTAAACATCTGAGGAGACCTAGTTCTACATCTCTTTTATAGAGCGCATCTCCACTCAGGTAGAATTTCATAGCAATTCGATGGATCCGTCTTTCCTCAGTCGGGCTCGCCTCAGCGGGTGTAGATCCATCTCGTAGATACTCCTTTATATGCTGATACCAAGGATGCTGGATGGGAGGTAGCTCATCCGATACTTCTCCAACGTAGTCCCCATAGGTTGGGACCTTGTGCAGGGAAATTATGACGCTTGGCAAGTGTCCCTTGTTAGATATACGAATCAAGGAGGCCAAATTTGCAAACGCATCCGCAAAGTCATTCCTATTACGAGGAACGTGTAGAAAAGAGATTTCTTCGAACTCCAAAACCATCTGTAAAACTTTCTGATGGTAGGGCAGAAAATGTAGTTCTTTGGTTTGATAGATTCTGGTGGATTGTCTGATTACCAACTCTGAATCTCCGAAGATAGTTAACCGCCTGATGCCGATTAAACGGGCAAGTTTTAGCCCCATGAGACAGCCTTCATACTCAGCTGTGTTGTTGGTGCTGACAAATTACAATTTGACGACGATAGGATACTGCTCCCTCGTATCGGATACTAGAACTTCTCCAGCTCTAGAACCTTCCATGTTAACAGCTCCATCAAAATACATCTTCCATGATTGGCGCGTATCGTACTGATGGTGTTTCTGAACTGTCATTACTCCTTCATCGGGAAGTACGTTTCCAAGGGTTTGAAATCCCCTGAAGGTGTGGCTTCCATTTGATCTGTAATTCCTTGACCTTTGATGGACTTTTGAGTCACATACACGATGACAAATTGTTGTAGGATCAACTGCCATCTGGATAGCCGGAAATTTAACATGGGTTTATTGAACACGTACTTGAGAGGATCAACGCGGGATATAAGATGGGTTATGTGACCATGGAGGTAATGTTGTAATCTCATGGATGCCCATGCTAAAGCACAATAAGCTTTCTCAATCAGAGTGTACTTGTGTTCACTGTTGCTGAATCTTTTGCTGAGGTAATAGACAGCTCATTCTTGGCCTCTATCGTCTTTCTATCCCAGCAAGTAGCCCATGGAATTGTCACTTATGGACAGGTACATGAACAGGGGAACATCATCTCTGGGTGGTACCAAAATGGGAGCTTTAACTAGCTGTTCTTTAATTATGAGGAAGGCATTTTGGCACTCATCATTCCATTTTATGGAGGAGTTCTTCCTTAATAGCTTGAAGATTTGCTCACAAGTTGCTGTGAGATGAGAGATAAACCTGCTAATGAAGTTGATTCTTCCCAAAAATTCTCGTATTTCCTTTTCTATCTAAGGAATGGGCATTTCCATGATGGCCTGGATTTTGGTAGGATCCAGCTCAATCCCTTTGTGGCTGACTAGAAATCCTAGCAACTTGCCTGATTTAAATCCAACGGCTCACTTGGTTGGATTCAACTTCAAGTTGTATTTACGCAACCTGTTGAATAGCTTTCTGAAATAGTCTAAGTGGTCTTCCTCCTTCCGGGATTTGACAATGATGTCATCCATGTAAATCTCAATCTCTTTATGCATTAAGTCGTGGAAAAGAGCCATCATAGCTCGCTGATAGGTGGCTCCAGCATTGATGAGGCCGAATGACAACCGTCTATAGCAAAAGGTTCCCCAAGGTATGATGAAAGTAGTTTTCTCATGATCTTCCTCAACAACCATGATCTGATGGTACCCCGTAAAGCAATCAGTAAAGGAGTACATGCAGTATTGCGCAGTATTGTCAATAAGAATGTGGATAAATGGCACGGGAAAGCTATCTTTTAAGCAAGCTTTGTTCAAGTCCTGGTAATCCACGCAAACTCGCACCTTTCCTCCGGGTTTAGGCACGGGAACAATGTTTGATATCCACTCAGGATATGTGGACACCATGATGATGCCAGCTTGAAATTGTTTCACAATTTCCTCTTTTACTTTTAAACTAAACCTAGGTTTCAATCGTCTGAGCTTTTACTTGACTGGCTTAAATCCATCTTTAATGGGAAGGTGATGAAAAACAATGTCAGTAGACAAACCCATCATGTCTTCATGAGACCATGCAAACACATCCTGGAATTGGGTAACCATGTCATTCCTTTGGTTTGGGGTAAGGTCTGAACCAATCTAGATTAACTTAGGGCTTTCTAAGGTTCTGAGATTGAAAGAAGTTGTTTGGTCAAGGTTGGGTTTAGGTTTGTCTTTGACCCATTCTTGAATTTCTAGAGGAACCTCAATGTCATCCTGTATTTCCATCAAGGCTGAATTCATCTCTACATCAAAGGTACAATCTTTGTGGAGAAGAGGCACCGTATCAGCAAGTACAGGCACATTGAAATTCAGGGTCCTGAAACAAAATAAGCTTTCACTTAGTATATATGAAGCGTTTTGATCATACACAGTGTTAGCATATACTGGAAAAATAAACTGCTAATACTATACAGAAAAGTAAGCAGTTATGATATCTACAGGGCAGAGAGAGTTCTGCCCGTTTTACCCTTGTCGACCAATGCAATGAGTGTTGTTCTAATTGGAAAGGGCAAAGTTCAGGTGGACTGTAGTGATGGAGATCTTGTTGTCTTCCTCCTTTTCATGAATGATTGTCATTACATCTGGGCAATCATCGTCTGGGGTGTATCTGTTGGTATGTTCATCATGAACGATGATACGTATGCCTGACATCATTCGGATGACATCTTGCTTGATTCTTTGTTCCTCGCCTTCCACTGCGGGATTTGGAACAAAGACTTCTTTCTCCTTCACCGGTACAGGCTTGGGAAATAATATAGCCAATACATTGGCTGGCACTTTTACAGGAGGTTGTGCAGACTCAGAGTTTGCAGGCAAAGATAAACGCCGCATGGTTGAAGATGAAGGAATCTGCTGATGCTTATGAGGATTCTTATGACTAGAACTGGCAGAATAGCCTAGTCCAGCGGTTCCAGTGACATAAGACCTGGTGATCTTTACCCAGCCCTTGTCATGGCTTATGACCCAATGACATCATTTCTTGAGTAGCCAACATGACCTCGGCAGAAATCTTGGGCTTGGGAAATGGCATTCCAATAGCATGGTATTGGGTATTGCTTACTTCCAAGGCATGAAAACTGATCGGTTCAATATCCGTATTGACATTGATGAATGGCATGTCCCCGTGTTAAGGACACTCTGGTTCAGCGTTGACCGTGACTAGACTATTGTTGATAATATATTTTAGTTGTTGATGAAGGGTGGAGGGGACTTCCCCTACCATATAAATCCAAGGTCATCCCAAGAGCAGTTTGTATCCCGAATCTATCTTGAGTACGTGGAAAGATACGCAGAATGTGTAGGGACCAATTTTAATTGGTAGTTCAATTACTCCGACCGGATTCAGGCGGGCTCCGTCCAAAGCTTTGATAACAGTATGGCTACTCTGAATTCAGTTGAGATTGATATTCATCTTCACCAAGGTAGCGTATGGACAGATATTTAGAGATGAACCTCCATCTATCAAGACACCAGCTAGCATGTATCCGGAGGACAAGACCGCAATGTGCAACGGCTTGCAATGAGATGTCTCCTCGGGCGGTAAGTCATCAACATTGAAGGATATCACATTATTGTTAAAAATGTGATCAACCAGATGTTGAAATTTTTTCGTATCAACTGACGTTGGTAGATAGGCTTCTTCTAAAACCTTCAGCAAGATCATCCGGTGATCCTCGGAAGTTAGGACTAAGTCCAAAATTGAAATTTGGTGTGGAGCTTCTTTCAAGATTAGAGCCACCTTGGCTTCGTAATGACCCATAGTGCGGAGGAATTTTTCAATCTTCTCCATGGGTATTTTCCCCTTTGATTTGATGGTAGGCTTCATCACCCGTTGGGGTAGATACAGTGGATTTTCCTTCGACATTGTAGCAGTTGTATGTGAGGTGGATCCTTCACCTTCTCCATAATTCCACGGAACTGTATGCAAGCTAACAATAGGATATTGTTCTCTGTATGGTAATTTGATTGGCTCGGGAGCGGCCACTTTCAATGGATTGTTGATTCCTCTTAGATGAATTATTGGCATTGTGAGTGATTGGTTAGTCCCATCAGTCTCAATGGATATGATTGCTACCAAACTCTTCCACTAAGTAGGACATGTATTCTCACTTGCACGTAGCACAGTATTATCGTCTGCCAGGTTCAAGACACCACTGTCAATTAGATTTTGGATGAGGTGGCGGAGTGCCCAGCATTCTTCTGTGCTGTGACCACGAGAATAGGAGTGATATTGGCATACTCCATCAGCATTGTACCGTCCTGAACGGGGGTTAATTGGAGGTAGAAGGGAACTGATCCTTCCTTCATTGATTAACATCTGAAGGATTTCCTCCATAGGTTGGCCTAAATAGGTGAATTCCCTTTTGTTGGCAAAATCCCAACGGGCTTTGTCATTTGCTCTCTTTGTCACTTTGTCTTCCATCATTTCATTTTCTGAAAGTGACGAGGGAATATTCATGACAAGAGGTAGGAGACTGGCATGCTCCTGGCTGATTAACTGACGTGTCACTTAATGCTGATAAGTCACTAATTCTGTCAATTGCTCAGTTTATTTGCATAGAGCTTTCATCTTATGTTCCATTGCAAATTGGAACATGGCATAATCCCATTTATCAACACCATCTTTGAGGGTCTGGGAAGATTCACAGTGGAAATTGGAACTCTGTCCATTGCTCCAATTGATCATATTGACCTCTTCTTCTTTGTGTTGAGGAAGAGGGTTGTCTTGCACGTGAGACTGATCTGGTTTGGTGACCATGATCTCACCATTGTCTATCAGGTCTTGGATCTTGTGTTTCAAGGCCCAACAATCCTGAGTATCATGTCCAGGTGCCCCGGCATGATAAGCACATTTCCATTAGGAACATTGAAACCCCGTACATTAGGGTTGGCTGGTGGAAGAAGATGCGTAATTTTCTTCTGGGTTGTTAGAAGAGTGAGAATATTCTCGAGGGTGTCCCCTAAGGGTGTGAATACTCGAGGGCGTTTGACTTCTCCACCTTTTTGTATTGGAGGGTTCGAAGACTGTGCTTGAAAGGGAGTGTAGTTTCTCCTTTGAATAGGCATGTTCTGATTGCCTTTTTGACCCTGTAGTATCAGGGAAACATCTTCCTCTTTCTTTTTATGGACCCTCAGGGGGTTGTTTCTATAATTTCTGAATTGGATGTGATCAGCAACAGCTTTGAGGGCAGCTAGGTCTTGAATTTTTCTAGACATCAATCCCATCTCAGCCTTCTCCCTATGTTTGACCATTTCAAAAAATGGTTTGCTGATGCCAGCTAAAACTCTTTCATAGAAAGGAGCTTCTTGTATGTCTATAAAAGTCATTACCATCTCTGATTCTGTCATGGAAGGACTAACTTGGGTAGCCAGACGTCTCCACCTTTGAGCATACTTTCTGAAAGACTCGTTAGACTATTTCTTGATTTTGGTAATTTGATACCGACCAAGAGCCATCTAAGACTGAAAGTTATATTGAGTGAGGAAAGCGTGTGTTAGCTCTTCCCAGCTATGGATCCTTGAGTTGTCTAATCTTGTGTACCACGAACGGGCTTCTCCAGTTAGACTCTTCTGGAACAGTTGCATTCTGAGCTTTTCGTCCTCTACATAAGATCCAAGTTCTCCAATAAAAACCTTTAAATGTGTGTAAGGATCTCTTAACCCGTCATATTTTTCAAAGTCAAAAGTCTTAAACTTTTCTGGATAATGAACACCAGGGAAAATGCAAAGATCAGCATATGAAACACTCCCGTGTGTTCCAATTCCTTTGATAGCACGAAGGGTCTCTTCCATTTGGAGGACTTTCTTTTTGATGTCGCCGGTGTCTGGATCTCCAGTGAGATGGGCAGCATCATGAGTTTTGTTGGTCGTATCCAACTGCAGTTTAGGTATTGTAATGACCTGGTTTACCCCTTGTGTAGAGGATTCAGCATGTACGGGTATTTTTTGACCCTAAGTAGACTGGTGTAGTTCTTTGAGTAGAACAACTAAATCTGTAATTAGTTTGCTTAATCCGTCAAATTCTTTGCGAGAAATTGGATTAAAGTCAGTCTGGTCAGATGACGACATGATTGACTGTAGGCCTACAACCTTTTTGGTAGTAGATCCAATTGGTTCCCTACGAAAGACTTGCATAGTTTAGTCTTTAGGGAATGTAAATTAACATGCTATGTGATACTTTCATTTTAGGAATTTTATCCTGCAACACCGGATGTCAGCTGTTTGTAGCATGTCAAATTTAAATATGTATGTGTACATATTTCTTCATATTACATGGAGATAAATATGGATAAAATTACAAGTAATTTATACTTACAAGTAATTAAAATGAGAAAGCATGAAGAGACTTTCCTCCGTTTTGGGTTTATCGGAGGCTGACCTATCTTAGGTTACTTTTGCGGCTTTTTGGCATGAAGGTTTCCAAATCATCGCAATTTACTCAACGGGAAATTAATCTGGTCTTTCAACTGGAGCGAATTTGGGTGGTGCCTTTCCTGAGCCTCGGGGAATTAGTCTCCCCACGAGTCCAGTAATCAAACACTGACTGGATAGCCTCCTAGTGGAGGGACCACACAACATACATTCATATACATCGCGTCTCACCGTATGAAAATGATGACATGTGCGAAGAACTAATATCACAAGTAGATATGGTGCGAGGAACTAAGTGCAATAAGTAAATGCATTCGTACACATTCATCATAAATGTAAATGCAACATCCACACACAAGCAGATAAAAGTTTTGAAAAGATCGTAATAGCGGCTTAAGTCCTCTTACTGGAGTCCCCAGCAGAGTCACCACCTGTCGACGTCGGGATTTTTGGATGTCCCTTTCCGTTACTTGTTCTTTGGTGTTGTCATTTTAGCTGAGATTTGTTTGAAAAAACAAGTGAAAAAGGTCCGACATGTATAATGTCGATGATGGACTGTTAAGAGTCGCCAGTTAGTTTTCTAAATGGTTGTACCAATACAGCCGAGAAAAAGGTATGCACATTGACCCAGTGATGTAACACTGCTAAACGGGTTGGTGAAACCGAGATTCATTAGGGTCTGGGGACTTGGTTATGCGGAGGGAAGGTGTTAGGCACCCCTCGACATCCATGTTACCACGGTGATCGTCTCTTTTCAAGAAACTATTATCTGAATGTGTGTATGTGTGGGTCAATGTGCTGTTATTTGGAAGTAGTGCGAGGCCTCGTTCGCACCTATATACACAGGGTTTGAATTTATGTAAAAATTCAGTTTATAGCAAGATATGGCAGTGATGTTTTATAAAAAAAGGTTTTTCAAACCCTGATGCTCAATAGTAATTGAGACCTTTTGATACTTCCATTTTATTAAGTATTCGGCTTGATTGATTTTATTTTCGAGATGCGAAGCATCTGTAAGAAAATAATGTACAAAATAATGCTGACTTCCTCGTGGGTATGAAAACCATCTAAGGAAATTCAGACACCGCAGAATAATTTACAAGCTGCTTACAGCTAAAAATGTCCATCACGGAAACTGAATCTAGATCTAATAGGCTGGATCTATGTGTTAGGTTTGTAATATTCATGAACGCAATCAAATTGCACAAAATTAGCGGAAACGTGAAAAAATCAAAGTTTAAAAAATTTACAAACCATATACCCGGATCACCCTTTATGCACAATTATTAATTAAACGAAAAGATAAAGAATAAAATCATACCCTTGAAGATCGAGCTTCCTCAGGTACAAGTTCACCTCCAAATCCTTTCGCGTTCAACTTGAATCCACCGGGTTTGGTTCCTTCCTTTGATCAACGTTAGCCACCCAAGTGTTTGGCCTCTAGAGGTGATCCACCAAGGAAGAACAAAATTCAAGAAGATGGGTATTTGGCTCAAACCCTAGTTTTCTATCTCTATAGAAAAAGGGGCGTACTCTCCAACAATTGGAATAACGTATTCTAATAATACGTCAACCTCTCATCTCACCCATAATAAGACTCCTCTTATTTATAGATGTGGGCAACCCATCCTTAACAATTAAGGAATTGAGTTTTATTTTAATTAATTAAATTCATTTAATTAATTAGGCTCCCTAATCTTATTAGAGATAATTAATTAAACATTTAATTAATTAGCCTCCTAATCTTATTAGGAATAAATGAGAGTACTTTTATTAATTAATTCCCAAACTCCTTTAGGAATTAAATAATAATAATAGTAATAATAATAATAAGACTCCTCTTATTAATTTATATTTAATATTTTCAAAATATTAAATAATAAATATTAAGCTATTTAATTTATTCTATCACCATAGATTAAATTAAATATACTTAACTTATTATTACGATTATGCCATTTACTTCTTAAATAATTATCCTTCCTTTTATGGTGTGACCCTTTAGGTTCTCCATATTAAACCGGTTGTGAATAAATCAATTAGAACAATTCTAATCTTATTTAAATAAATAAATTAAACTAATAATTTATTTAAATAAATAATATTTATTCTACAATAGGGATAAGCCTCCCTAGCGATCAACGACTTTCCAGATAATATAGATTTCAACATTAATCATAAAAGAACCTTTGAGTAAATAGTTACCGTACAATTCAATCCTTCCACCATACAATGTCCCAATTAAATATAAGACATGGAATTTCTGTCAAGTCTTATTTTATTTAATTATATGTATTTCGACTCTTAAATGCACAACTCCAAATAATACAAATTAGAAACTCCTTTCTAATTTCATTCTGCCTTGGCCAAGGACTACTGGGTTGTCATTTATCGAATCACATAAGACATTTTTCTTCTTTTACTAGAAGTGGTAGATTCTTTATTGATCATACATTATCTCCATGTATAACTTATTATACCCAAGCATATCCTTTGATATACCCTAAGGGTCTTAAGGAATAAGTCAAAGTATAACTCATCATACACAAGATACTATGATGATCTCAAGTCCAAGGATCACTTGTACTACTATCACTACAGGAATTCCTATTGACATGCAAGTAAAACTCCATTAGGTATTCCTTAGCGAGTCACGTTCAGTGAACTTATTCTCTAATAAGCACCTACATACTTGCTTTAGTGTCTCCACACAAATGATCATAAGATCAATCATCCTCATCCAATGAGCAAGCAACGTATGTACCAATCTATCCGGATTCACTAATCCCCAATTTAGTAATCCAACGATTGGGAACTATTTTAGTTTTAAGCTTTCTAAGAATTTAGATCTCATTAGAATGATCATCATCATTATTCTAAAAGCATTGCTTAAAACTATGGGTTTATCACATATTATTAAAACAGCATCATGTAGATAATTAAAAGCCTTTAATAAATTAATACTTTTTATTAATAAATGAATAAGATTGTTACAAAGTATATGCTTTATCATCAAACATGATTGGCTTGTGTGCATATTACTTTCAATCTCCCACTTGCAATAAAGCCAATCGTCATGATATCTCATACCCTTCTTCTCTAAGTGACGATTATCCTGCTGTTGGATAAGCTTTAGTTAATGGATATGTAATGTTGTTCTTGAGAGTTCACTATCTCTATAGTGATTTTCCATCTTTCAATGATTCTTATAATCAAATGAAAGTGCCACAACACATGTTTAGATCCAAGATGAGACTTAGGAACTATTCCTAGTTCTGTAATAAACTTTTCATCCAAACAATCAACTTGTAGCTTCATTTATAGCTATATACTTTGTCTTTATCACTAAACCAGCAACTCTTTACTATTTGAAACCTTTCCAATTCACTGCACCACCGTTCAAGGTAACCCTTTACCTTAAAGTGGATTTTCTGTCGTCTTGGTCTGTCTGAAAAAACTTGAGTCTGTTAAGCCCTCTAGTTTTAATTCAGGCCCACCATGTATGATCACATCTTAGTGCTGGTTAAGAACTTTAAGATGTTTTTCACTGACTCACAGTGAACTTCTCCAGAATATGACTGATCAATATCAGGTCTCGTATATTTCATTGCATGCATGATTGTCACTCATGCGATCTCTCTTTTAGGAGTCTATGGGGACTATTAAGAGAGATACACTCCATGACTCATCAACATGAGACATCTATTGGAGTTTGCCATGCTAAACGACTTTAGCATCAAATGAATATGCGTTCCTTAGGTTAAGCTGAGCATCCTTTTAAATCTATCTATATAGATTTGCATTCCCAATTAAGACACTCTTCCCAAATCATTCATGGAGGAATGTTTAGACAACTTTATCTTTACTGATTCTAGCATTGGCATGTCATTCCGTATCCATAGTATATCAACATATAATACTAGGAATGTCACGACGCTCCCACTGACCCTTTTGTACACACTAGGTTCATTCTTATTTTTGGTAAAATCAAACTCTTTTGATTGTCTCATCAAGACGAATGTTCCATATTTGAGAGTGTCTATAACTCTTACCTCATCGTATGTAACTGGATCATCATCTTCTATGATACGTACCTCATCATCATCCATTATGAATCCATACCTCCCAGGTATCTTTGGTACTATTCCAGATTTACGATTCGGTTGTGGTACAATAGGTCTATCTATAGGTTCCTCTTATTTGACTTGTAGTGTTTTGTGGTTCTTGAACTTTTCAAGATGTATTATCCTCCCACTAGCCCCTTCAATGATAAACACCTTTATCTTAGAAGGCAGCATGTTTCGCAACAAACACCTTTTGCTAAGTAGGATTATAGAACATATGCCCTAAACTTACTTTAGGATGTCCCACAAATATGTACTTGTCAAATTTTGTCCCAAGCTTATCATTTGAAACCGTTTCACATAAGTTGGACAACCCCTTATCTTAACATACTTAAGATTAGGAATCCTTCCTGTCCATAACTTTTATGGAGTCTTGGGGCCGGATTTTGAGGTTACCTTTTCCGTAGATATGCAGCCATTTCTAGGACATGATCCTAAAATGATACTGGAATGTCGGTAAAATCATTATGGACCGTACCATGTCCAACAAGGTACAATTTTTCCTTTCAAATACATCAATCAATTATTGTGTATCGGGAGGCGTCCATTGTGAGAAAACCATTTAAGATGATCTAGAAACTTATTGCACAAGTATTCATTCCTTGATCTAATCAAAGAATCTTAATACTTTGTCAATTTGTTTCACTTCTGAATTCTTTGAACCTTTCAAATAAATCATACTTGTATTTCAGCAAATACATACATTCAACTCTTTAAATGATCATCTCATTTTCTTATACTAGTTTGTTCAATTTGCAAAATATATTTTTCACGTAAGTCAAGTATACAAAATCCATTAAGTAATATTTCAGTTCTATACAAAACATTATTATTATAAATAGAACAACAATTGTTCCTAATTATAATACCAAAGATTTCATTGTCCAACAATAAAATGGAAATAATGTTTCCAACGAGAACTGAAATACAATAACAACTTATTGACTTAATAGACTTGCCCGTAGGCATTGCTAAACTATAAGTTCCTATGGCTAATGCAGCAACCTTTGCTTCATTTCCCAAACATAGGTTTACTTATATTTGTTTAGCTTTCTACTTTTGCTTGGTCCCTTCATAAATCTATATTTATGATAACCAAAGTCGGTATCCAATACCCAAGTAGAACATTGACTTAAAGAAAAATTTATTTTAAATCATGAACAAATTTGTTTTTGTAACCGAAACTTCACTAAGCTTCTTTGGTTAGCTTCTGTAAGATGTTTTTCGCAGTTTCTTTCCAGTGTCCAGGCTTATTGCAGTGGAAGCAAACACCTTTGCTATCTGTATCAGTTTTGTTCTTATTATCCTTTCTTTATGCCTTTCTTTTTACCTTCTTAGAATCGTTCTTCTTTTCAGAAGATCCTTTGGCCCCTACCAGTAAGACTTGGTCTTTCTTGGTTGGAAAGTGACTCTCAACATTTTTCAACATGTTAAGCAAATCAGCGAGGCTGATATCTAGCTCGTTCATATGAAAAATTCACAACAATTGTGAAAGGAGTCCGGAAGTGAGTGCAAGATCAAATCTTGGCTCAACTCTCCATTCATGACAAAATCCATTGTCCTAATTGATCAATCAAATTGATTATGTTAAGGGCTTTTATCTGTACTGTAGTGTCATTGGTCATTCTAGATTGGAAGAGCTCCTTAGATATCTGATATCTATTAGTCCTACTTTCCTCACCATCAACTACTTGATGTGCAGGAATATAATAGGAGCATCCATAGTTTCATGCTGACGCTGAAGCTCGTTACTCATGGATGCGAGCATGATGCATTGAGCCAACTATGCATCATCTAGTCACTTTCTAAAAGTAGCAATATCTTCCTCAGAGGCATTGTCTGCAACCATTGCAAGGATAGGCGTATTAAGGACATAAGAAAGCTTTTCAGCCATGAGAACTATTCTCAATTACCTTAACCAATCCGTTTAATTCGGTCCGGTTAATTTAGCATCTAATATGCTACGCAGTGATAGTAATTTAGACATTGTAAAATTCTATAAATGAATTTGTAATTAACAACATTTTAACATACATTCTTTTATTAATTACCAAAATAAATTAGGTCTTGTTTTAAATTGGTATCTCCCACTATTTTCTTCAAACTATATTACCCTCACTATATAGTTCGGCAAAATCTAATTAAAGATTTGCTAGTGAGAATAAGGATCCCATTTCAAATGTATATAGCCTTGTGTGTGCACAACAAACTATATATAAATAAATAGGTAGACAACTCTTGTCAATTACATCAACTATGTAACTCCTTGTATTTTGCCTCTTAAATCATAATGGTCAAGTGTGTGCACATCCGAACTAAAACGATTTAAGTTAAGTCAGACCCAACATTTCCATATAAGTAAAGAGAAAACTACAGCCCTTGTGTGTGCACAACAAAGCAGTAATGTTCAATTCCTTATAAACATCGTATGTAATAAAAACATCTTAAATATTTAATACTCGCCTTGTGTGTGCACAACAAACTCATATTAAATATTCAATACTCTATTGTTTCTATCATGCTAGAAGGCGACGTTCGATATTCCAAATATTTTTGAACGTTACAACTTAATATAAAATATTTGAGGGGTTTGTTTTTAATTGTCTCATCTTGTTTAGCGCGCATGCACATATATATATAAAATACGCGTCATATTAATTAACATGCGATTCTAACTATTCCTATTACAAAACTATTTAAAATAAATAAAAACCTTGATCAGCAGTCAAGGGGAAGTACATAGGAGGGAGATAGAATTTACATTAAGAAAAATTAGAGAAGACGAGGTACGCAGACCCCATTTAATAAAACCCATACATTCAAGCATCCAACTAAAATAAAATCCAATCACATTGGTCAATAGTCCATAATCAATCTCATTTATTATCATACACATCACCATATGCATCAATAAACAACATTCATCTCATGAATAATAAACATTTAATATATATATTGATATCATTTAATGGGCAACTTTAGTTAGTATAAAATCTAATTTTGAATCAAAATAAACTCCTTTATTTTAATCCAAATTTAAATCAAAATAAAACTATTTTATTTTAATTTATCCAATTTTGAATAAAATAAACTATTTTATTTTAATCAAAATCTTTAATCAAAATAAACTCCTTTATTTTAATTAATTATGGAATCCAATTCCATGTAAAAAAAAACTTTATTAAAGGAAACACAGATTTTCTTTCCTATTCACAAATAAACTCTTTTATTTTGAATAATATGAAATCTTATTTCATATCTAAATAAACTCCTTTATTTAGGGAAATTAGGATTCTCTTTCCTATTCACAAATAAACTCTTTTATTTTGAATAATATGAAATCTTATTTCATATCTAAATAAACTCCTTTATTTAAGGAAAGATGGATTCACTTTCTTATTCACAAATAAACTTCTTTATTTTAGAAAACATAAAATCCAATTTCAACTCCAATTAGTTATCATGGAATCCAATTCCAACTCCAATTAGTTAGCATGAAATTTAATTTTAAAATTAAAATAAATCTTTTTATTTTAAGATTAAAATAAACCTTTTATTTTAAAATTAAAATAAACTTTTATTTTAATAATAAAATAATAAAAATATTATATAAATATATATACCGTTATATATATATTTAATATAACTATTATATATAATATATATATATATTTGACCGAATATATATATTTGACCGAATATATATATATAAGCTTCCTCGATTTCCGTGCGCTCCTTGGAAAAATTGAGTCACGTAATCCTGCCTTTGGTATCCCTGTTCCGTGTTTTAGCAAATTATGGGAATGACGGAAGCAAAAAATCGGCATTACCAATTTTAAAAAAAAAACGTTCGTTCTTTTTTCTTTTAAATTTTATACAAATAAATTATGCCCAATTAAATTGTTCTAAACACATATCAATATACATATAAAATCTGAACAATTAATAATTTGCATAAAGGTTTGGCTCTGATGCCACTGTTAGGTTTGTAATATTCATGAACGCAATCAAATTGCACAAAATTAGCGGAAACGTGAAAAAATCAAAGTTTAAAAAATTTACAAACCATATACCCGGATCACCCTTTATGCACAATTATTAATTAAACGAAAAGATAAAGAATAAAATCATACCCTTGAAGATCGAGCTTCCTCAGGTACAAGTTCACCTCCAAATCCTTTCGCGTTCAACTTGAATCCACCGGGTTTGGTTCCTTCCTTTGATCAACGTTAGCCACCCAAGTGTTTGGCCTCTAGAGGTGATCCACCAAGGAAGAACAAAATTCAAGAAGATGGGTATTTGGCTCAAACCCTAGTTTTCTATCTCTATAGAAAAAGGGGCGTACTCTCCAACAATTGGAATAACGTATTCTAATAATACGTCAACCTCTCATCTCACCCATAATAAGACTCCTCTTATTTATAGATGTGGGCAACCCATCCTTAACAATTAAGGAATTGAGTTTTATTTTAATTAATTAAATTCATTTAATTAATTAGGCTCCCTAATCTTATTAGAGATAATTAATTAAACATTTAATTAATTAGCCTCCTAATCTTATTAGGAATAAATGAGAGTACTTTTATTAATTAATTCCCAAACTCCTTTAGGAATTAAATAATAATAATAGTAATAATAATAATAAGACTCCTCTTATTAATTTATATTTAATATTTTCAAAATATTAAATAATAAATATTAAGCTATTTAATTTATTCTATCACCATAGATTAAATTAAATATACTTAACTTATTATTACGATTATGCCATTTACTTCTTAAATAATTATCCTTCCTTTTATGGTGTGACCCTTTAGGTTCTCCATATTAAACCGGTTGTGAATAAATCAATTAGAACAATTCTAATCTTATTTAAATAAATAAATTAAACTAATAATTTATTTAAATAAATAATATTTATTCTACAATAGGGATAAGCCTCCCTAGCGATCAACGACTTTCCAGATAATATAGATTTCAACATTAATCATAAAAGAACCTTTGAGTAAATAGTTACCGTACAATTCAATCATTCCACCATACAATGTCCCAATTAAATATAAGACATGGAATTTCTGTCAAGTCTTATTTTATTTAATTATATGTATTTCGACTCTTAAATGCACAACTCCAAATAATACAAATTAGAAACTCCTTTCTAATTTCATTCTGCCTTGGCCAAGGACTACTGGGTTGTCATTTATCGAATCACATAAGACATTTTTCTTCTTTTACTAGAAGTGGTAGATTCTTTATTGATCATACATTATCTCCATGTATAACTTATTATACCCAAGCATATCCTTTGATATACCCTAAGGGTCTTAAGGAATAAGTCAAAGTATAACTCATCATACACAAGATACTATGATGATCTCAAGTCCAAGGATCACTTGTACTACTATCACTACAGGAATTCCTATTGACATGCAAGTAAAACTCCATTAGGTATTCCTTAGCGAGTCACGTTCAGTGAACTTATTCTCTAATAAGCACCTACATACTTGCTTTAGTGTCTCCACACAAATGATCATAAGATCAATCATCCTCATCCAATGAGCAAGCAACGTATGTACCAATCTATCCGGATTCACTAATCCCCAATTTAGTAATCCAACGATTGGGAACTATTTTAGTTTTAAGCTTTCTAAGAATTTAGATCTCATTAGAATGATCATCATCATTATTCTAAAAGCATTGCTTAAAACTATGGGTTTATCACATATTATTAAAACAGCATCATGTAGATAATTAAAAGCCTTTAATAAATTAATACTTTTTATTAATAAATGAATAAGATTGTTACAAAGTATATGCTTTATCATCAAACATGATTTGCTTGTGTGCATATTACTTTCACTATGATCACATGATTCCTAAGCGCACAAGATACCGCAATTTGTATGAAACCAGTAAGCAGGTATATATATATATATATATATATATATATATATATATATATAGAGTCCGGATCCAGTCCGGGATCCCGGACTCTACTAAAATACGGACTTTTTTTTTTTTTTTTTTTTTTTGCTTTTTTTTTTTTTGAAACAACAAAAAAAAAAAAAAAAAAAATTATGGAATTGAAATTTTTCCATAATACAGTGTTTTGGGCGTGATTTGGATGCCTATAACGAAATATGGCTGTACAGTCTGGGCAGACTGTACATACATTGGTTGGGGTAGGTGTTAAAAACACACCCAAAACACTTTATTTTGGAAAAATTTCAGTTCCATAAAATTTTTTTTTTTTTTTTTAGTTGTTCTACCAAAAAAAAAAAAAAAAAAAGAAAAAAAATCAGGTCCGGATTTTACTCCCGTCCGGGAGTCCGGACCTGATCTTGTTTCTATATATATATATATATATATATAAGCTGTAAATATATATATACAAACATGATCACCAACCACGAAGAACCTCCATGGGGGATCGAAAATATAAATAAAGCTGTAAAAACTATCAACCACCGTGGAGAAACTCCAGGTGGGACAAAATGTAAATAAAGTTGTACAAAGTAATCAACTGCCACGAAGTGAACTCCAAGCAGGGCGAAACGTAAAGAAAGCTGTAAAAGCGATCAACCACCATGAAGTAAACTCCTGGTGGGACGATATATATATATATATATATATATATATATATATATATATATATATATATATATATATATAAGCGAGTAAACGCACCGGATATAAAATTCAGGCTCATCGAACAGAGTTCAACAACAGTTCATATATATAAGTATATATAAGTATATATATATATATATATATATATATATATATATATAAGCGAGTAAACGCACCAGACCGAAGTCTAGTCTCATCGAACAAAGTTCGACACACAGTTAATATATATATATATATATATATATATATATATATATATATATATATATATATATATATATATATATATATATAAGTAAATAAACGCTCCAGATCAAAGTCTAGGCTCAATCGAGGCATAACTCGATAAAGTTAGTCCATATATAAATATATATATATATATATATATATATATATAATATGTATATACAAACTGAAATAAAACCACGGACCGAAGTCCGGGCAAACACACGCAACACGACTCTCAACGTGAAGAAGGGTGTGTGCAAAGATGAAGAAAAGGCTTTAAAGTGTGTGAGAAGGCTTACAGTGGGCTACCAAAAAAGACTTCTATATCTTTAAAGTTGGTAAACACTGGTTTTTGTAGGTGTAGACACTCAAAATTTTCTATACTACTGTTACTAACATTGTAGGATGACAGATTCGTCTTTTAAGAGAGAACCCTGAAAGAGAATCCAAATCCATACCGGATACTATCGGAAATTCAGCATCAACCCCGGATCGCAATCTGGGAGTAACAAATCCAACCTCGGAGATAACCCCGAGACTTGCAGATACAATACCGGAACACACACCGGAGAAGACCGATTAATCTCGGAGATAACCCCGAGGTATCCAGTCCAAGTCCTAACCATGGGAATAGCCACCAACCTTGGTGATAACCCCAAGGAATGCAGTTTCGGCGATAACCCCGGAAATACTTGTTTCAAATTCTACCAGCTTCAATCTCAGCGCTCACAACGAGATACACTGCACCAACCCGACAATAACATCGGGAAGACAGGCACACCTCAAAGATGACAATGAGGACCTTCAACAATTGCAGCAATCCAATCTCAGCGAAGTCTGAGCAACGTCTGCTTTATCAGCCCAATCCGGCGATAACACCGGTGAGGGGCAACATCGTCATCTTGTCAAAAAATGATGCCACGTCACGTCTCTACGCAACAATGTCCCACAAGGCTAACAAATCTTGAGTGACTATTGTGCAGGGTAACAGATAAAAGTTAAATCTTGAAGACCGGAGGGCATCGTCCCATCTTCAATTACTTCACACAAACTCTAATCCCTTGCATTGGTCGTCAAGGGTAAAGCGGGCAGAAACTCTTTCTGCCCTGTAGATATAATAACTGCTTACTTTTCTGTACAGTATTAGCAGTTTATTTTGCCAGTATATGCTAACACTGTGTATGATTAAACACATTTCATATATATACTAAGTGAAAACATATTTTGTTTCAGGACTCTGAATTTAGATGTGCATGTACTTGCTGATACGGTGCCTCTTCTACACAGGGATTATACCTTTTATGTAGAGATGAATTCAGCCTTGATGGATATACATGATGACATTGAGGTGCCTCCAGAAATTCAGGAATGGGTCAAAGACAAAACCAAACCCAACCTTGATCAAACCACTTTTTTCAATCTCAGAACCTTAGAAAGCCCTAAGTTAATCCAGATTGGTCCAGACCTTACCCCAAACCAGCGGAATGATATGGTTACGCTATTAACCCAATTCCGGGATGTGTTTACATGGTCTCATGAAGACATGGTGGGTTTATCCACTGACATTGTCCTTCATCGCCTTCCCATTAAAGAGGGATTTAAGCCAGTCAAGCAGAAACTCAGGTGATTGAATCCTGAGTGGAGTTTAAAGGTGAAAGAAGAAATTGCGAAACAATTTCAAGCTGGCATCATAATGGTGTCTACATATCCTTAGTGGTTATCCAACATTGTACTCGTGCCTAAACCTAGAGGGAAGGTGCGAGTTTGCGTGGATTACTAGGACTTGATCATAGCTTGCTTAAAAGATAGCTTTCCCGTGCCATTTATCCACATTCTCATTGATAATACTGCTCAATACGACATGTACTCCTTTGCTGATTCCTTTGCGGGGTACCATCGGATCATGGTTACCGAGGAAGATCGTGACAAAACTGCTTTCATCACTCCTTGGGGAACTTTTTGCGATAGACGGTTATCATTAGGCTTCATCAATGCCGGAGCTACCTATCAACGAGCTATGATGGCTCTTTTCCATGACTTAATGCATAAAGAGATCGAGATCTACATGGATGACATCATTTTCAAGTCCCAGAATGAGGATGACCATCTAGACCATCTTAGAAAGTTGTTCAATAGGTTGCGCAAGTACAACTTGAAGTTGAATCCAGCTAAGTATGCCTTTGGTGTTAAATCAGGCAAGTTGCTAGGATTTCTAGTCAGCCACAAAGGAATTGAGCTGGATCCTGCCAAAATCCAAGCCATCACTGAAATGCCCATTCCCTAGACAGAGAAGGAAATACGTGGATTTTTGGGAAAAATCAACTTCATTAGCAGGTTTATCTCCCAACTCACATCAACCTGTGAGCCAATCTTCAAACTATTAAGGAAGAACTTCTCCATGAAATGGAATGATGAGTGTCAGAAGGCCTTCATTATAATCAAGAAACAGCTAGTCAAAGCTCCAGTTTTGGTGTCACCCAGGGATGATATTCCCCTGTCTATGTACCTGTCCATAAGTGACAATGCCATGGGCTGCATGCTGGGACAGAAGGACGATAGAGGCCAAGAACGAGCTATCTATTACCTCAGTAAAAGGTTCAGCAGCTGTGAACATAAGTACACTCTGATCGAAAAGACGTGTTGTGCTTTAGCATGGGCCTCCATGAGGTTACAACATTACCTCCATGGTCACACAACCCATCTCATATCTCACGTAGATCCTCTTAAATACGTGTTCTATAAACCTATGTTAAATTACCGACTATCCAGATGGCAGCTGATCCTACAACAGTTTGACATCATATATGTGACTCAAAAGTCCATCAAAGGTCAAGGAATCGCGGATCAACTAGCCTCCGCACCTTTAGGGGATTTCAAACCTTTGGAAACATATTTCCCCGATGAAGGTGTAATGACAGTGCAGCAACACCATCAGTACGATACGCGCCAATCATGGAAGACGTATGTTGATGGAGCTATTAATATGAAAGGTTCTGGAGCTGGAGCAGTTCTAGTATCTAGTACGGGGGAGCAGTATCCCGTTGTCGTCAAATTATAGTTTGTTAGTACCAACAATACGGCTGAGTATGAAGGCTATCTCATGGGGCTAAAACTTTCCCGTTCAATGGGCATCAGGCGGTTAACTGTCTTTGGAGATTCAGAGTTGGTAATCAGACGATCCACTGGAATCTATCAAACCAAGGAACTACATTTGCTATCTTACCATCGGCAGGTTTTGAAGATGGCTTTGGAGTTTGAAGAAATCTCCTTTCTACATGTTCCTCGTAATAGGAATGATTTCGCGGATGAGTTAGCAACTTTGGCCGCCTTGATTCGCATATCAGACAAGGAATACTTGCCAAGAGTCACAATTTCCCTGAACAAGGCCCCGGCCTGTGGGAATTATGTTGGAGAAGTATCGGATGAGCTACCTCCCATCCAACATCCTTGGTATCAGCATATCAAGGAATATCTATGAGATGGATCTACACACGCTGGGGCGAGCCCGACTGAGAAAAGGCGGATCCATCGAATTGAAATGAAATTCTACCTGAGTGGAGATGCGCTCTACAAAAGAGATGCAGGATTAGGTCTCCTCAGATGTTTAGACAAAGATCAAGCCCAAAGCCTTATGGATGAAATCCATGGTGGACTCTGTGGTCCCCACATGAGTGGCTCCCTCCTTGTCAAGAAAGTCCTCAGGACGGGACATTATTGGCTATCTCTCAAAGCTGATTGCAACGACCACGTAAAAAGATGCTATCAGTGCCAGATTCATGGGAATGCTATACACGCCACTCCACGGGAACTCCACAATATGAGTTCGCCTTGGCCCTTCTCAATGTGGGGAATGGATGTTATCGGGCCCATCGAGCCTAAAGCCAGTAATGGTCACCGATTTATCTTCACCATGATCGACTACTTCACCAAGTGGGTAGAAGCAGCCTCCTTCCCTAGGGTCACTAAAGAAGTCATCATTACTTTCATCAAAAACAATGTCGTTTGTCGATATGGACAACCAGAGGAGATTGTGTAAGACAATGCCAAAAACCTCAATAACAAAATGATGGAGGAATTATGCAGTAAATTCCACATCAAACATCTTAACTCTGTCATCTATCGTTCGAAAGATGAACGGTTCTGTTGAAGCGGCTAACAAAAATATCAAGAAGATTATGCAAAAGATGTCCGCCAACCACAAAGATTGGCCTGACCTATTGCCTCTGACTCTGTTAGCCTACAAAACCTCAATGCGCACTTCAACTGGGGCAACCCCCTACGCTTTAACCTATGGGATGGAAGCAGTGCTCCCCATAGAAGTTGAGATGGAATCTCTGAGAGTGTTGATCAACGCTCAGCTGGATGAAGACCAATGACTTGGTTTTGAAGAAGATTCTTGACAAACAAGATCAGGCTAAAGGAAAATTCGCTCCTAACTGGGAAGGCCTGTTTATTGTCAAGGAAGTATTGACAGGAGGTGATCTCAGATTGCAAGAAATGGACGGCGATGAATTTCCGCAACTCATCAACTCAGACACCGTAAAACGGTATTATGTTTGAAGTAACCAGCAAACACCCTGGTGCATCATCATCAGGTCACCAGACATTCCTGTTCTTTAACCCTTTACCACATACAACTTAGCTACACTTTGCCCCTCAGGGAAACATACATTTCAAGCCAGCAGCCTGGTTTTCTCCTTTACGCTCATATAATTCAGGTCATCCCACCGCGGATTGAACCTCTTGCGTTTGCAGTTTGGCTACCCATACTTGGGATCAAACTTCTCGTACCTACAATTTATCCTCAACCAGGGATTAAACTTTCCCATCCCCGCACTCTGACCTGCACATGGGATTACACTTTTCGTCTCACCCTGAGGGGCGAACTACGTCAACCTGATCTCCTCTTCAATAGGAGTACGTAGGAAACCATTTCACATGGCCCGGTCGCAATAAAACAAAAACAACAAAAACATTTCTACCCTTACAAAAACAAAAACAACCAAAAACATTCCTACACCATTTTCGCCATACACAGCGTTGAACCTCTTACACCAGGTTCGAACTACGCAGACCTGATCTCCTCTTCAATAGGAGTACGTAGGCAGCCATTCATGGTGCGGTCTCACCCCCTACCAAAACACAAACCCTTGTCAATTGGTACTGGAATTCCTTCAATACACTACATATCATTTGGCTTTAGACCAAAGGGATGGAATTACCTGAACTCCTCCCAAATAGGAGATTCGATGACCATCTAAGCTATGGTCATACCTTGAAGAGCAACACCAATCCATAAGAGGTGGAATTAACTAGGCTTCTCCCAAATAGAAGTACTGGCGACCACCTGTGGTGCGGTCAATCTTAGAGAGGAAAACCACACTCCTCTCCACATTTCCATCTAGAAACCAGTCCCAAGACACCAAAGATGGTAGGGATACACATAGATCGATGATTCATTCAAAACTATCCAGAGACAACTCAATGTCCATCCACCCAGGAGGAATTCAGAATACATCAAGATCACAAGCCCTGAAGCAGCAGGCAAAATATCAAGCAAATAGCAGGACATATCTAAAAGGGAAGTGATCCAAAAATATATTTCCATGTCATATATAATGTTGTTTGATATATACAAATGTAAGTTGTACATGACAAAATGGCTAAGCTAGTCTGTGCAGGTAAATACAAGCTCATCTATGAGTCAAGGTATATGCGAGCTAACAAGCCCAACATGGAGTCCCTCTCAGAAGATGAAGAAGAAGCTGTGGTCTCCTGTATGAGAATATTCACACGACCCAAAAGATATGTAGCCATCTGCATGGTGACCATATGATCATCCATATATGCTCTCATCTCTACAAACATGCCAGTGGTAAAGGACCTCACTGTAGTGCTATCTGTGATGGCTACATCCCGGGCAGATATAGCACTATCCCGCTCAACTATCACTGCATCTCTGGCTGATATAGCCTCATCCCGCTCAACAACAGCGGCATCTCTGTGATCTAATGCCTCGTATCTCTCCAATAGAGTGGCGTCCCTCACATCAAGAGAAGTCGACATCATAGATCGAATCTGGTCTCTCTCAAAGGTCATAAGATGAAAACTCTACTCTAAGTACTGGGCCGAGAGATGAATCATAAAAGTACTGGTACTAGGAGAATCCGAAAGAAATGCTGGCAACCCAGCAGCGGGCTCCTCCTCGATGTAGGTATCAATGTCCTCCATGGGCTCTGCATCGTCTGACTCAATATCCAGTACTGCAGATACTGTTGCAGCCAATAAAATCTCTGTCTCCATCCATGCAGAATACTCTGTAGAATAACCGGGATGACTGACAGAAAAAGAATCTATCTCACTCTGATCCCAGCAAGCATACACACTGGATCGGTCCTCTGCTGAGAGATATCGAGAAGCTGAATGCTAACATATCGCCCCCTCAAAAGGATGAAAATCCTAGAACTGGTTAAACTGCGACATCACGGCCAGTGGGTGATAAGTACTCATTCCCCTCAAGCCAACCAGAGGGAGGAAATCCATGCCCGGAGCATGAATAATGAAGCTGTATGGTGAGCAAAGCCCTGAGCACAGCAATATGTTAAATGGATCTCTGATATCTGCCAAAAATATGGACCCGGACTGAGCATCTGTACACTCTGATAGCTGAAAGGAGTATGACATGGCCACATCATGGGAGAAGAAATACCCATGTCATCTAAGGGTACCAACTGGTCGTAAGTGTGACATAAACCTCACATAGAGCATAACCGAACTGCCAGTGAACACTCCTGATGGGTAAGTACAACAGTAGGATGCTGACCGCAGAGTCTCTACTACAATCATAGGCACAATGGTACGACCCTCCCTGAGAGCTCTCACGGCCATGATAACGCCTATATCTATCTCATCCATATATCGCGGCATATACACATATGACATTACACATAGCATCAGTACATCAACTCTTTCCAAATGCCAATGATCCTCCGACGCGGTGAAATCCCCGGAATATCGTGAGTAGCCATCCTCCACGCCAAATCTGTCATATAACAAATGCTGAGAGATCACGTGGCCAAATGTCAGCTCATCCTGCACTACTCTGTGCCTCAATCCTGTGAGAGTCATGAATTGTCTTCTCATGTCTCCCAAAGCCAGATGCACGCGAGGTCTGTTTAAAGGCAGCATCGTCAACCGTGCATACTCCTCTAGAGTAGGAGTCAACTCATAGGTGCAGAATCAGAATACCTGCCTATCCGGTAACCAATGCTCTAGCATCCCGTCCACAAACCCTGCGGGAACCTGAAAAGGCAATAAAGTCATGGTCTGCTGCAGCAACTGATCTACAGTCACCCTGTCTAGTGGTGACATGCTATCATACCACGATCGCATACCCAATACCACCACTGACGGTGGGGTATGATCTATACGGCTAACTGTCGAAGAAGACATCTGTGCGGGCCGTGTCATAAGACCATTCATGGGTCAATGTAGAATATCTCTGGACATACATAAATATGCATAACATAATACGTGCATAACAGATAATGGATGGCAATATGATATAGAGAATGAAAAGACGGTGCATACATTCCTAAATATATCATCATATACTACATCGGCTCTGTACAGATATAAATACAGGGAAATGGGGAACAACCGCCCTACTAATAATAGATGCCTATAAAAAGATATAGAGAGAATGGGGAACAGCCACCCAATATCTAACAGAGGTATATCAAAAGATATAATGAGAATATACATCAGAAGAAGACCAGGGTCTCAATGTCTACGTCCTCAATCCTGTCCACCTGATGTAACTCCTCCTGAGTCACTGGATCTCTATCAACAGGGATGTCAGGCCTATAAAGAGGAGGATCTGTGCTGGCAAAACCAAATGGGTCGTCTGAGGGGCCAGCACCTGAGCCGGAAGGAACAAATAACTCTGCCGCTGCTGGATCTCTGCCCAAATGACGAATAAATACATGTGCCTGGTCCAACTGCCGGGTCAAACTATCAATCTCGATCATATGAGTCGGAGCTCGGACACAAGCTACCCAATCCTTCATCATCAAAGATCTTGGAACCATGTCCCCCATAAACTATGTGGCACGGGACTGGGCTCCAATAGTGCGAGGGAACCACCAACGCTGGAACGTCTTCTGAGTACATGGGCCCTCTGATAATGCAAAGCCATCAACCCCCAATAATGGGATATCAGTGATGGGTGACTGTGATACAGGCCAATGACGCCTAGCAGGAGGCAAGATCGGTATACGGATCTCCCTTGTGGTGCTCCTAATAGCACGTTCTCCTAAATAGAGCTCCCAGCCTCCATCTGCGAAGAGAGGAAATCTCTTGGTGAAAATCAAATACTCGACTCCAGTCGGGTGTCCATCCTCAAAGCCGATGGTCAAATGCTCCCCTGAATAGGGAATCCATGTAATGGTACCCGCCGTCAGCAACTCTAGCTGCATACGGCAGTGAGTGAATCCCTCAGATACAGGGACCTCTGACAAAATAGAATGGTGCCATCGTCGTACTCGTGGATAGGTATCTAAACCAACACACTCACAGGACGCAAACATGGGAGCCTCTCATAGGCCCAAATCTGCCAATATAATGGCAAAACATCTGCTATCAGTAAACACTTTTAACCTATGAATGGGAAAAGACAAGAGAAATACTCACCAGCAGAAATGGGTAAAATCCAAGCCAAACCTCGGTCAAACCCTGTGAGCGCATGCGCATGCCCCAAAGGAAATAGGCAAAGGTGTAAGAGCCCCAATCGTACTCTCCAATATGGTCCACATCGCGTGTAGCGCTGACCAAAGCAAAAGATACCGTGGAAGAGTTGTCTGCTATGAAGCAGCCTCGAATGATCATCAGGAACAATTGCCGCAGAATGCGATCCCTGATCCTGACATCATCAGGCATGGGCTCACTCAATAGCTCGCTCAGAGCATCTACGCTCAAAGGACCTGAACGGACATTCCTGCCTTTGAGCGCCTCCGCCGAAACTCCTAGTAAGGATCGGACGGCAGTAGGGGTGATATTCGCCATACAAGGCACTGGCTCCCCTCCAAACTCCATACCTATGATAAATTGCCAATCCATAGGCATCATCATCACCTCGCAATCCAGCAGGTGGAGTGACTGAGTCTGATGAAACCATCGCTCAAACAATGCCCTTAGGTAACCCCAGGGACAATGACGGGGAAGGATGGAGAAGAACGCCCCAAATCCCCACTCATGCACTACTGCTCTGTAGTCAGGATGAAGCGCCTGGTATATAGAGTGAATGTTAAACCAGTTCCCTCGAGGCTGTGTAAAACCAGGAACCTACATGAAATGCAGAGCAATATCAAAACCCTTTAAATCCTCATCAATAGGAAAGAAGGAAGATCAAAGTCTAACGCCATACCACGTTAGCATACAAATACATCGATGAATGTCTGCCCAAATCACCCAGCAACTCTAGGTTTGCCACTCGAATGCTCGGAAGCTCCCTGCGAGGGACATGAGTAGCAGGAACGGGATCCTCAATCGGAATATCTGCCTCCTCATCTTCAACGTCTGGAACATCTACCTGGACAGGACGTATCACGGCCTCCACCAACTGGCGAGGCTGTCTGACAGAATGGGGATGATGCACTTCAGAAGCCCACCGCCGTACTCCAGAAGCGGTCCTATAAGAACTGCTCGGCTGATTCGGATCCATAATATTTGGACAATAAGTCTCTAAATCACCTCAAAAAGGGTGTGGTATTTCTTTACCTGGAGCTTTCTAAAAGGCATTTTATGACTATATCCATGCATGCATTTACTTTAACATATAATAGAGTTAAAATGCATGACTACCCAATGCCTACATTTGGAAAATTTTTGCCATAGTCCCCTTTGAAAATAGGACTATCCACATGCACATAGGCATGTCTAGGTGGCCATTCAGTAGCATACCTACCCCAAAGTCATATACATAATATATGCATAAAAAATTAAAATCATCATGCATAAGGTCAACCTCAATGCTAGGAGTACTTTGCCTTTCTACCTTCTGCTCATTGGACCTAAAATAGCAGAAAAAAGTGCCAATTTAACTATCTCAAAAGTCAAATTTTTTCACATCATTATGTTCAGCATGGTTTAATACTAACATTTACTATGTTGAATATTTTTTATCAAGTCATTTGTGCATACATAATCACTACTATGTGTTTAGATGAATTTCGTGTGATAACTCACAATCCAACGGATAGAAACTGGAAAAAATACATGCATACGTTACCAGGATAGTGTAGAACACTTGTACGGTGATAGAATTTTTAGAAAGCAGCCCGAACTCGGTAGATCTGAAGATGGCTCGCGGTTTTCTCTTTACAAAACAAGTTGAAAGTGACTTGTGATACCAATCTGTTGGAATTTATCATCCACGATTAGCCGCAGGCCCACCTGCGGCTGCAGCAGGTGCACCTGCGGCACCCCTATGGGGGTCCCACCCCTCCAGTTTGGTCCAGTTCGAGTTAAAACAGAATTCTTACGAACTAGAAAGGTCAAATCAAGAATAAAAATGACACGCGATTGAGCAGAACTACATACCATCTTGGCCTTCTCAGATGAGACTTTGAATTTGTACATGTAGTCACCTAAATACAAGGTATACCCTACCAAAGATCCCAGTTGTCACAAGTCACATACGATAATACCTTATACAGGTCCGATGCCGCCAACTCCGGGTCGTTACCCTACGTATCTCCCCGACGGGGGTTACAACGTAGATCCCCGACGGGGATTACTACGTAAATCCCCGGTGGGGGTTACAACACGTTCATCCGTTGACATTTATAACAACGAAGGTCAAGCAGCCTTGACGTTATTTCAAGCCGATGGTAAGTAAACCCATCGAAACATTGAGGACTGTTCGATAGTTACGTACGTACTCATGAGTCCCCAGTAGGTCCCTGACGGGGGTGACAATGTAGATCCCCGATGGGGGTTACAACACACGTCCATCCGTTGACATGTTTTCCAGCGAAGGTCAAGCAGCCTTGACATCATTTTAGCCGATAGCGATTAAACCTATCAGAGCTCTAGAGCCATTAAAGGTTTTCATACCCAACTGCTCATATTTCATATTCCCCGGCATATCCCCGGTGGGGGTCACAACGCAATGCTCTGTTGATCTACACGACAGCGAAGGTCAAGCAACCTTGACAATCTACTCACAGAGCCTCAGCCGCTGATTCACGCATCAGCGAAGGACAAGCAACCTTGACAGTATATCCCACAGAATGTTTCAGCCATTGATTCACATGTCGATGAAGCACACGTCAACGAAGGTCAGGCATCCCTGACAGCATTTGATGTTGGCAGTAAATCCAACAGAATTGTGACATATTCTGGCGATACTAACCAGGAAAGGTCCCTGTTTATTAAAGAGGATAGATGATGGAATATGTTATACACATCCTCAAACAGACCAAGCTTTATCCCCACATATCTCTTGCACATAAGAGATACCTCCTCAAGATCAAGTCATTATCAAAGACACGTGAATTTGGTGATAACTCCAACATCAACATTCCAACAGATTTGGATTACACACCAGATCTGGCCATCATTGCCCATCCCCAGTTGAAGTAACAGGGAGCCAGTAATCATCCCCATCATGTTGGGCTACAACCCCGTACACATGCATCATACATTTGCATCATTTTTTTTCTACCCATAGTACCATGTTTGTCTTGTTGCGTTTCAAGTGTCTAGGATTCTTTATCCTACCCATGCATCGCCATGCATGAGTATCATAAAGAGGGGCATTTCTAGACACTCAAATTTTCTGTACTACTATTACTAACATTGCAGAAGGACAGATTCGTCTTTTAAGAGAGAACCCTGAAAGAGAATCCAAATCCATACCGGATACTATCGGAATTTCAGCATCAACCCCGGATCGCAATCTGGGAGTAACAAATCCAACCTCGGAGATAAACCCGAGACCTGCAGATACAATACCGGAACACACACCGGAGAAGACCGATTAATCTCGGAGATAACCTCGAGGTATCCAGTCTCAGTCCCAATAATGGGAATAGCCACCAACCTTGGTGATAACCCCAAGGAATGACGTTTCGGCGATAACCCTGGAAATGCTTGTTTCAAATACGACCAGCTTCAATCTCAGCGCTAACAATGAGATACACTGCACCAACCCGGCAATAACATCGGGAAGATAGGCTCACCTCAAAGATGACAATGAGGACCTTCAACAATTGCAGCAGTCCAATCTCAGCGAAGTCTGAGCAATGTCTGCTTTATCAGCCCAATCCGACGATAACATCGGTGAGGGGCAACATCATCATCTCGTCAAAAAATGATGCCACGTCACGTCTCTACGCAACAATTTCCCACAAGGCTAACCAATTCTGAGTGACTATTGTGCGGGGTAACGGATGAAAGTTGAAGCTTGAAGACCGGAGGGCATCGTCCCATCTTTAATGACTTTGCACAAACTCTAATCCCATGCCATCGTACAACTCTCGACAACGGCGGTCTGAAATAGGTCTTGTATACCTCAAACGAATGTCCAGATTGCACTTCTAAAAGTTTGAGTAGACATTATAGTGCCTGAGTCCACGTACTTCGAGACGACCCGACCCGACAAACCCAGGCCAACCTGGGTTGTCTCTGGTACACCTACGGCTCAGCCGTAGGTACACCTACGGCTAATATGCCTATAAATAGAGGGCTTGGGGTGCTGATTTTCTAAGAAAAAAAGATGGGGTAACCCTGCATAATTTGCTCCGCACTCGCCCATATAGTGTATTTTCCCACTTTTAAACACATGTGAGCTCATATATAGCCTCTTTTGTACCCACAAAAGCCAGTTTTTACCCACTCTAACGATATAGAAGCCTTTTTTAGCAGTCAACTGTAAGCCTTCTCACACACTTTAGAGTTTTTCTCTTCATCTTTGCACACACCCTTCTACACGTTGAGAGTCGTGTTGCTTGCTTCTGCCCGGACTTTGGTCCGTAGTTTCATTTCAGTCTATATATATATATATATATATATATATATATATATATATATATATATATATATATTGTCTAACACTATTGAGTTATGCCTCGATTGAGCCTTGACTTCGGTCTGGAGCATTTATTTGCTTTTTTATATATATACATTTATATATATGAACTATGTGTCGAACTTTGTTCGATGAGCCTAGACTTCGGTCTACAGCGTTTATTTGCTTTTCTATATATATACATTTATATATAAGAACTTTTTTTGATTTGCCTAGACTTCGGTCTGGAGCGTTTACTGCTTTAATATATATATATATATGTATATGAACTGTGGTCGAACTCTGTTCGATGATCCTGGATTTTACATCCGGTGCGTTTAATGCTTTTATATATATATATATATATATATATATATATATATATATATATATATATATATATATATTTATTTATTTTCGTCCTGCCTAGAGTTTCCTTCGTGGCAGTTGATCGCTCTTACGGCTTTATTTATATTTCTGATCCCCCATGGAGGTGCTTCGTGGTTGGTGATCATGTCTGTATATATATATTTTATAGCTTATATATATATATATATATATATATATATATATATATCTGCTTACTGCTTTCATACAAGTTGCAGCATTCTGTGCGCCTAGGAATCATGTGATCACAGATTCATCCCATTGGATCTAGATTCGATTCCCGTGATGGACATTTTCAGCTGTAAGCAGCTTGTAAATTATTCTGCGGTGTCTGAATTTCCTCAGATGGTTTCCATACCCATGAGGAAGTCGGCATTATTTTTGTATATTATTTTCGTACGGATGCCTCGCATCCGTCAAATAAAATCAATCCATCTGATCACTTAATAAAAATGGGAGTGTAAAAGGTCTCAATTCCTATTGAGCATCAGGGTTTGAAAAACCTCTTTTATAAAACATCACTGCCATATCGTGCTAAAAACTGAATTTTTACATAAATTCAAACCCTCTGCATATAGGGTCGAACGAGACCTCGCACAACTTCTATATAACAGCATATTGATCCACACACACACACTCTCTGATAATAGTTTCTTAAAAAGAGGCGGTCACCGTGGTAACACGAATGTCGGGGGGTGCCTAACACCTTCCCCCCGCATAACCAAGTCCCCAGACCCAAAACGAATCTCGATTTCACCGACCCGTATACCAGTGTCACATCACTGGGTTAATGTGCAAACCTTTTCTCGGTTGTGTTGGTACAACCATTTAAAAAACCAACTGGCGACTCTTAACAGTCCCATCGTCGACATAATACATGTCGGACCTTTTTCACATGTTTTTTCAAATAAATCTCACCTAAAATGAGAACACCAAAGAACAAGTAACGGAAAGGGACACCCAAAAATTCCAACATCGACAGTAGGTACAAAAGTAGCTATATATGAGCTCACAGGTGTTTAAAATGAGAAAGCACTCAGTATGGGGTGAGTACGGAGCAAATTGGGCAGGGCTTCCAAGCCATTTTTTCTTGCAAAATGGCCTCCCCAAGCCCTTTATTTATAGAGGGTGGAGCCACAGGTGTAACTGTGACTGGGCTTCTCGGGTCGGGTCATCTCGTAGTACGTGCATGATTAGTAGGATTTTTACCTACTTATAGAGTACCAATTCATGCGAACTATGCCCATCTCAAGTATATTTTAGTCTGTTTTAGCTGAATTTCATGTTAATTTGGATTGCATGTTCTTAAAACTCCTTTGGGTGAATAAGTGTAGGAATCAGCCTGTTTTGGTGATGTTATGGAGCATAAGGCAAATGGATGCTTGAAACAAGGTAAAAGGATGGGATATGCATGGCATGAAGGTGCATTGGTGCAAGGAGATAAAGCATGATTGAGCAAGCAGCAGCAGCAGTAGGAAAATAGGAACCAGGATCTGTAGATTGCAAGCCACACGGCCGCGTGGAAAAATAGCCTTAAGAACGTTGCGCGATTACCCAGCCATATCTTGGATGCTACTGCAAGTCTCGCGGCCGCGAGAAAGACAAGCCTATGGAGCGCGCGCCCGCGTACGAGATCAGCCAAACATACAAACCTACTGCAAGTCTCGCGGCCGCGAGACTATCATGCTGGAAGAGAGCGCGGCCGCGCGCGATGTCTGATGCTGCTGATGTGTTTTATTTTATTTCTAAATTTTAAAAGGATGTATTTGATTTAAAATGATTCCTGACTGGTGTCAGGGGTATTAATTCGACATTTTATTAGTTTTTCACTTACCTTTACATCGTAATTAGGGTTTTTACTCTCTAGAGAGGATTCCAACGTAGAACGAGGCTATAACATTACTTTTCTACTCCTTCTTGGGATTTTCTATACGAGAGCGGATTATTAATATTAGTTTTTGCTGGAATCTTATGAGGATTGAATATTGATGTGTATTCAGCAATTGGGTTTGATAGTTTCATCTTTCATCTTTCAATTGTTGCTTATTGATCATGTTTAACTTTGGTCCCATAATGGCTTTTGGTTCAGTCATGAACTAAACTCCATTATGGGATTCTAACGGATTTTATTATGTAGTTTGATTGCACACTTAAATGCGGGGTTGTTTTGCATATTATATGGGATGTCTGTCATGATTGTTTTGCATACATGAATGCTTGATCACCATTCGTTTCAGTATTTGTATGGAATTGGCAATGAACATACAAATATGGATTGTAATCATGATAGTATACGTATATAGGGCTGTGTTATATGGCTTATGTATTTCGTGAACCAGATAGAGATATATTGTTTCACCGTATAAGTTAAGATAAGAGCTTAAACTTAAAATCAATATAGTTACAATTTCACATAGACATATAGTGATGTTGGTTATATTGATGATTACATAGAGTCTATCATCTGTGGATGCTGTGTAAGTAGGTCTTAGTGCATTGAAAAATGGCTAATACTCTTTTAGTGCTCTTGTCTACTCTCCTATGATATGTGCACAAGTCAGGCATGATAGTGGCGAATGAATGAAATATTGAATGAAGTTAGAATCCCATTAGTTCCAATATCATTTATTATATCGTTTATATTGTTTTAGTTGTTATTTCCAATTCAAGAACAAATCAAGTTTAATCCATAGTGTGAGCATATAAATATAGTGATTTAATTAATGAATGGTAGTTTAAGTTAAATAACTTTCTCTGTGGGATCGATACTTTACTTGCTCTGTATTACTTGTTGACGCATGTATGCTTGCATTAGTTAGAGCTCTTTTGTTAGTCGTTAAAAATGTATGCTTACATTAGTGTGAGCATATAAATATAGTGACATGGAGCTGATCATTGCAGAGTTATGTGTGTCGGGTACAAAATGGACGTATAAAGTTGGCACAACACAACCGTGGTTATTCCCAGCTGCAGCACTAAATTGCTATGCAAAAGCGTGGAACTTGTTCATATGTGCCATGCTCATGCCTTCCGCCCATTAGCACGAAATATCAGCGGAGAGGGCACGTCTTCTGAGGGGCATAATCACCAGAAAGTATATCGACATTGGTCATCTCATTCACGAGAATATGTTGCGCTATTTATGGGGAGCAACGATTGGGAGCATTCCACACGCATCTGTGATAGCCATGCTTTGTGCTAATCAGGGATGCATTTGGGGAAATGAGAAAATGTAATACCCAAGCCAGGACATTACTCATGCCACGATCAAAAAGTTTAAAGACTGGGCAGGTGGTGTACCGCACCCACGCGGACTAGGATTCATCCTTCATCATATTTTTCCAGAACAACACCAACCCTCGTAAACAGATGAAGCGGGACCATCCACGCACGCACGTGCCACCAATGGCGATCGACAGCTCCGAAGGTTGGAGTGCAAGGTCGATGCCATGTACGACAATTTGGGCACATTTGTGATGGGACTCACAAGGGCTTTAGCCGAAGGATTTGTGCAACAAGGAACAACACAAGAATGACCTCAGTTTGGAACCATAGCACCATATCCACCACCGGACTCACCACCCGAGGAGGGTGGAACCACCGACAATTAGGGGAGTTTTCATACCTTTTACCTTCATTCAATTGGGACATTGAATATTTTAAGTTTGGGGTATTAGGTAGTAGTTAGTATTTTTTTATTTAGTTTTGCATGATTAGTTTTACATGATTCATATAGTTTTGCATGATTAGTTTAATTTTTATGTGCATGTTTAGACTACATTTTAGCACATAGTTGCATGTTGCATACCTCACAGTTCTTGCTGTTTAGAAAAAATATATTTTGTCTAGCCAATGATGAGAGTGAAGTTTTTAAATGAATTCTGAATATTTTGGATAACATGAGCATAGTTATAACGTTTTATACAACGAAATTCATAATGTTGTATACATGGTCTCGGTTTGCACAAATGGGTTCACAAGCACTTGTAGGTATAAGAAACACATGTGTTTTGCTCGACAGAAAAATGTAGTGTTAAAAAGAGAAATATGTGAAAAGTGGCTTGGAGACTGTATAAAACATCGATTTTTAAACTCTGGGAAAACATGGGTATCTGTGTATAAAAAAAAAGAAAATAAAAGAAAATAAAAGTAGAAATAGCATGGCTAGTCTTATTTCGGGGCCCTGGGTACTTGAGTAAGTACGCCCGAGGGGATTGTCTCTACACCTAGCGCCCTAAGGTCTTTCATGATCTGGGAGTCATTGGTAAAAGCTCGCTAAGGGGTAGCAGTGTGCCTAATGGAGTAAGACATTGTACAGTCATGTAGAAAAAGAAAGAATAGAAAAATAGCAATAAACACCGCGAGAAAGAGCAAAATTCGCCCTCGTGGGTAGAATAAAGTAGATAAACTCATTGTTGAACCTTAGTTTATTTTAAGATGTTGGAATAGTTCAAGTCTCATATATAAACATAAGCCTTGATTGATGCTATAATTTTTCTGGTTTGAGCAAGATAGCATGAGCATTCTACATCTAAATTAAGTACTGGGCGAACACAATACACACACACAACATCTGTATAGCATTGGTGAATTATTTGAGTATATGACATTATGCATGCAGTTTGGTTTGAATTTGTATTCTCAAGTCTAGAAAAACTTCACTGAGGTAAATTGGACTGAATGTCTATAATGGTTGAGACAATGTGAGAATTAAGTGTATAGTAATGTAGTTGCATCATTCATTATTCATTAGTATGCATTGCTTGAGGGCAAGCAATGGTTCAAGTTTGGGGTATTTGATAAGTAGGATTTTTACTTACTTATGGAGTACCAATTCATACGAACTATACCCATCTCAAGTACATTTTAGTCTATTTTAGTTGCATTTCATGTTAATTTACATTGCACATTCTTAAAACTCCTTTTGGTGAATAAGTGCAGGAATCGGCCTATTTTGGCGGTGTTATAGAGCATAAGGCAAATGGATGCTTGAAACGAGGTAAAAGGATGGGATATGCATGGCATGAAGGTGCATTGGTGAAAGGAGATAAACCATGACTGAGCAAGCAGCTGCAGCAGCAGTAGGAAAACAGGAACCAAGATCTGCAGATTGCAAGTCGGGCGTCCGCGCGGCAAAATAGCCTTAAGAACGCGCGCCCACGCGATTACCTAGTTAGATCTTGGATGCTACTGCAAGTCTCACGGCCATGAGAAAGACAAGCCTATGGAGCGCACGCCCGCGCGCGAGATCAGCCAAACATACGAACCTACTGCAAGTCTCGCGACCGCGAGACTATCATGCTGGAAGAGAGCGCAGCCGCGCACGATGTCTGATGCTGCTGATGTGTTTTATTTTATTTCCAAATTTTAAAAGATTGTATTTGATTTAAAATGATTCCTGACAGGTGTCAGGGGTATTAATTCGATATTTTATTAGTTTTTCACTTACCTTTACATCGTAATTAGTGTTTTTACTCTCTAGAGAGGATTCCAATGTAGAACGAGGCTATAACTCTACTTTTCTACTTCTTCTTGGGATTTTCTCTACGAGAGCGGATTATTAATATTAGTTTTTGCTGGAATCTTATGAAGATTGAATATTGATGTGTATTCAGCAATTGGGTTTGATAGTTTCATCTTTCATCTTTCAATTGTTGCTTATTGATCATGTTTAACTTTGGTCCCATAATGGCTTTTGGTTCAGTCATAAACTAAACTCCATTATGGGATTCTAACGGATTTTATCATTTAGTTTGATTGCACACTTAAATGCGGGGTTGTTTTGCATATTATATGGGATGTCTGTCATGATTGTTTTGCATACAAGAATGCTTGAACACCATTCGTTTCAGTATTTGTATGGAATTGGCAATGAACATACAAATATGGACAGTAATCATGATAGTATACGTATATAGGGCTGTGTTATATGGCTTATGTAATTCGTGAACCAGATAGACATATACTGTTTCACTGTATAAGTTAAGATAAGAGCTTGAACTTAAAATCAATATTATTACAATTTCATATAGACATATAGTGATGTTGGTTATATTGATGATTACATAGAGTCTATCATCTGTGGATGATGTGTAAGTAGGTCTTAGTGCATTGAAAAATGGCTAATACTCTTTTAGTGCTCTTGGCTACTCTCTTATGATATGTGCAAAATTCAGGCATGATAGTGGCGAATGAATGAAATATTGAATGAAGTTAGAATCCCATTAGTTCCAATATCATTTATTATATCGTTTATTTTGTTTTAGTTGTTATTTGCAATTCAAGAACAAATCAAGTTTAATCCATAGTGTGATCATATAAATAGAGTGATTTAATTAATGAATGGTAGTTTAAGTTAAACAACTTTCTCTGTGGGGTAGATACTTTACTTGCTCTGTATTACTTGTTGACGCATGTATGCTTACATGAGTTAGAGCTCTTTTGTTAGTCGTAAAAAAGAGGCAACCGTGCACTCGGGCACTGTAATGTCTGCTCGAACTTTAAGAATTGCTATCCGGGAATCCGATTTAGGTATACAAGACCTATTTCGGGCTGCCGTTTGTCGAGTGTTATACAATGGCATGGGATTAGAGTTTGTACGAAGTCATTGAAGATGGGTCGATGCCCTCTGGTCTTCAAGCTTCAAATTCTATCCGCTACCCCGCACAATAGTCACTCGGGATTGGTTTTCCTTTATTCTTGTGGGTCATCGTTGTGTGGAAATGTGATGTTGAGACGACGTGACATGGCATCGCGTTGGTGAGATGACGACATTTCCCCTCACCGGGGTTATCGTCGGTTCGGGCTGATAAAGCAGACGTTGCTCAGGGCTTCACTGAGATTGGACTGCTGCAATTATTGAAGGTCCTCAGTGTCATCTCTGAGGTGTGCCTGTCCTCCCGGTGTTATCTCTGGATGGTACTGAGTATCTCGTTGTGAGCGCCGAGATTGAAGCTGATTGCATTTGAACCAAGCATTTCTGGGGTTAACTGTGAAACTGCATTCCATGGGGTTATCACCAAGGTTGGTGGATATTCCCATGGTTGGGACTGAGACTGGATACCTCGGGGTTATCTCCAAGATTGATGTCTTCTCCGGTGTGTGTTCCGGTATTTGATCTGCACGCCTTGGGGTTATCTCCGAGGTTGGAATTGTTACTCCCGGTGTGTGTTCTTGGGTTGATGCTAAATTTCCGGTAGTATCCAGAATGGATATGAACTGTCTTCCAGGGTTTCCTCTTAAAAGACGAATTTGTCTTCCTGCAATGTTAGTGACAGGTGTACAAAAAATTTCGAGTGTCTACAATGAGCTTGTTCCACTAAGTGTCGATTCAAACCCACAAGGTATCGACGTTATGTATTTAAAATCCGTTGCCCTTCTTACTTCCTTTTAATTTTTCTATCTTTGATAATTTTGAATCATGTGGGGGATTGTTGGTTATGCTTCAAAACTTATGGTTTTATCAAAGTCCCATATTGTCTATTTTGAAAACTTTCTATGGGTATATTATCACATGTTGGCTTGGGTTTAGTAAGTTGGTAGAGGAAATAAGGATGGACTCGCGCACATGAGGACGACTAAGGAATTGGGCTAGGCCAAGCTTTGTTCTTGGACTTTCGGCTAGAAAACGTTAGTGCGCACGATACGCCCGCGCAGGGGAGTGCCGATCCGGTCGATTATGCCTTACGGGTGCACCAAGGTAGCCCACTGTTTTGCTATTTTTAATTCCTTTTTATACTAAGCCAAGTTTTAATACCCTAGCCATTTTCTCATAATTAATTCCCAACGTAAACCTTATTTACATTTTACATTTTCTGTAACTCCCACCTCCAACGTAAACAATACTTATGTTCCAACGTTCATCTCCCAACGTTCTTCTTCTTCCTATAAAAACCAATTCTGTGCTTGCAGCAACAACACACAAAAACAGACTTGTTCTTCGTCTTTTATCCAAATATTTGTTCTTATTATATAATCTGTTAATTGGGCAATCCACAAAGACAAGTCCACAACCTTCTTCTGCGAGTACACGCAATTGAGGTTTTGACGTTGAATCCTGGATAGTGAACGTCGTGGAGCTCAACTGTACCGAGGTTTATAACCAGTGAGGGCGGAATCAATTTTTAGGACAGTAGCTTTGCTATGCCTCGGCTTTCTTCGGTTTCCACCTAAGTTGTTCCAATTTTCTCTATTGCTCGTCTTGTTAATTCTGGTCTATATTCCAACAATTATTACTAAATATATTGTTATAATTCATTAAATTAAAATGTAATAAAATATTAAAACTTTCTTATATTGATTTCTAATTATAAATTTTAATTGTCCTTATTTATCTCAATTCACTAATTATGACATTTTTTACAAGAACAAAAGAAAACATAATTATATTACAGCATTGTGACATTCTTTACGAGACGCAGCAGCAAATACGAATAAATTTTGGTCAATAAACTAAACACAAGGCATCCCTTACTATGGAAACTATGTCAAGTTAGCCAATTTGAAGTACTCCATTCGACTTTTATTGTATCCAAATTTCAGTGTTTGGATCATAAAAGTCATGAAAATTTCCTTATACTAAAAAATACTCATATTCGAAAACAAGAGGGATAAAAACTAATTTTCTGCGCTAAGACCTTGGTTTTTGATCATTTAGTATTGTCTATGCTTAATTAGCTTCTAAACATGTCGAGTTTGATCTTTCGAGAGTCCAAAATTTGGAGATCTCTTGAATACTGTTGGAGTGTGATTATTTGGGTCTAGCCATGGTGCAGCCCAATCTATTTAATGGTCCGGATCTGGTGATGGCCAATATGTATTTATTATGACAGTGGAAGAGTCCTTATTAAAATAGGATTGTATTTCCTTATTTGGAGGGATAAGAAATCTTTCTCCTAGTTAGATGTAAGTGGAGGTTACTTCTATACATACGGCTACAAGCTAGGGTTAAGGGGACAACATAATAGAAAACAATATGATAGGGCACAAAAGATACAACACAAATACACAACTTGTACTCCCAATATTATTATGGTAGATTACTCTCTCTGTCCGTGGTTTTTCCCTAATTGAGCTTCCACGTAAATTCTTGTGTTTGTACTTTATATTTCTTTATTTATGTTTATGCGAGTATATTTCGTGAGTTTGATTTCAGAACAATTACTCCATCAACCGTTGGCGCTATTTTGGCCTACTATTTTGGTGATTTCGTCAGGCGTACAAAATCAGTCGTTTAACATTGGCATCGTCTGTGGAAAACGTTTTTATACTGTTATTTTTTAATCACCATGTACCGAGATATAATGAAGACGATGCAATTATTTGAAGTGTTTTGATCCGGATCACATGCAGAACCATAACTAATTCAACTAAAGCTAAGTCTTTTGTCTCTTTCTTTATTATTTTTGGCAAGCATGAACATACATTCAAGTACTCCCAAAAATTCTTGATATCCACCCAGTTAGACTTTGTGGTGGCCACTTGTAACTGCTTTATATTTGGCTGCAACATATAAGTAGTAGTCTTCATTTGTAAAAGATATATAAATAAATAAAATATATTATTTGGTGTCACATAAAAGCCACATTACTTAATAAATAATTAAAAAAAAAACATGTACACCTTCTACTATCATGTGGCTTACGATAATCATTGACATTAATATTGTTTTGCACGTATACATGTGTATAAATTCATGTTCATGCTCTTCTTGTTTTTCAATAAAGGAAAGGATGCAGTAGCCGGTTTGTCAAACCTGGATAGGCGGAGCCCACCCACTTCTTACTCGTCTAACTGTGGTGATAAAACTATACTACTAAGGGGTTGTTTGTTTAGAGCTGAATGGAGCTGAATATGAATGGCTGAATCGGTCAGTGCATTTATTTTGGTCTGAATGGCTGAATCGGTAAGATGGACGAGCTGAATGGCTAAGTAAGATTTTTTGAGCTGAATGAAGTAAAAAAGATTAAAAAAATTTAAAAAAAATATTAACTATTATATTAAGTAATATTAAATAAATTTACAATAATTTTGAATTTTTTTAGAATGGTAAAATAATAAAGTTCTGTCATTCAGATGTTTCAGACATGTCAATTATCAAACAACTTTTTTCATTCAGATTCAGATTCCACTCATTCAGATTCAGATTCAGCTAATTGAGATTCAGATTCAGATTCATTCAATTTTTATCAAACATCCCCTAAGTCAAACTTATCTCTAACCGTATCAAGTCAGTAGCCTCCGTGGACCCAACTGAGAATCAGGAGACATGTGCTCCTCAAACATAACAATAAAATAGGTCCATCGCTACCAAAAGATCACATGATACATGTTCAAGACAGCAGGCAAGATTCATCTCCTCAACTCGAACTGATTTCTTCTGAAGCAGATGCAGGGGGCTTTGGAATCAAGGAAGCCCATGGAAACTTTACAAGATCTGATCATCCTACAAGGCTATTTCTAAATCCAGAGGGTTCTATTGCTATGAAGGAATAGGCTAATAATGAAGTATGGGGGTTATGTTCATGGGACAGAGGTGGTGCTGGTGGATTCAATCACCTTCGGGTCGGCAATATTTTGATTACTGTCTGTCTCTCTCTTCAGCCCGACAACAGTATTAGCGGAGAAAGAAAAAATTTGGGCAAGGAATAAGGTTGGTATTTGTTCGGCATTGTATATAATTGATTCGGACTAAATTGTGACGCCCCCAAAACAGGTATACAACACACATTCTGAGTCGTCAAAATACATGGTACAGAAATAACTACAACTTTATTAATACAACATAAAAACTGTGAGTTTAAATACAAATATTGTCATCTAGACAATATCCACACTCAAATAAGTTCTCAGTACAATTATTGATACATTATTTTACAAAAATGGTGAGGACTACTAAAACGACTTCTAGAACCATCATTCCACACCCCGACTAGTACTCGTTACATTCTCACCTCCTGAGAAGAAAAATGGAACAACAAGGAAAAGTGTGAGCTCAACTAGCCCAGTAAAGAATATTATGACTAAGATAATATAAAACAAATTATCGTTAGTCATCAACAGGGAAAAATCTAATAGAATACAATAGACAACAAGTTTTAAATTAATATTCGCAGCAGAAATAATAATTCATTAGAAGAGTTAAGTAGAGAATGCAAACTACTATCTTCTATATATGAATTTAAAAGTTCATCGCCTATCTTTTATCCCTGTAACATCAATCAATATATATCTGGAATCAAATATTCATCTTTGCTCTACAGGCCAAAGACATTCATCAGTTGGTCATGTTCATCTAAACGCTTGTTCATCTTTGCACTACGGGCCAAAGATATTCATCAGAAATCATTCATCTTTGCACTACAGGTCAAAGATATTCAGTTATATCATCATTTAGGACTGAGGATGAAAAATATTTTAAAGAAAACGAATCCAGTGAAACAAAAGAATAAATATTAAGAATTCGTATTTCAACTATTCCATGTCTAAAAATACCTCATAAATAATCATAGTGGAGTAAAATTCAAGAATGATCAAAACATGGATACAATCAAAACTAGTATCCATAATAGATATCTTGGACGAAAAATTAAAATTTAATTTTTCTGTGAATAGTGTCGTATTCGTTAATTTTTCCAAATTTGATAAAAAGTTCCAACCAATATTTCAGCATAATGATATTGAAGAAATAATATCATTTAAGAAGAAAAAAACATCCCTTACCTTGTAAAGACAGTACTTCTAGTTGAAACACCGGATATAAGCTATGACTTGAACTTACACCGTATAGCAACACTCAAAGTATTAAAATACTCACAAGAATATGCTCAATATATAGAGAGAGAAAGAGAGAGAAATCTGCAGTTTCTGGTGTGATTTTCAATTCTAACATAAGCACCCTATTTATAAGAAAATGCTTAGAACACCAAAGTAGAAAATTTAATAAAATATTAATATATATATTAAAATTTTCTACACACTCATACCAGCTGATTTCCAACTCTTATCACATGCCTACAAATAACAAAAACTTTTTTCTAACTAAAAATAATTAAAACTTCCAAAATCAATTATTTCCGGAACTTCAATAATTCATAATAAATAGCCCTTTTATCAAAAAATTTGAATCTCGCGACTTTTTATAGGAAATTCAATTCTCTACAACTTTGCAGAAGAAAGTTTTTCCAAATTCCAAACAAAAATTGACCGAAATCCACATACGGGCGATTTTACAAGCTATAATCAAATTTCAGTCAAGAAATGGGGTCCACCGACACACAAAACATGTGTTAAACAACTTTTGTAACAAAAATACTCTTACTCCTCATATACTCAAATACTCATATATCCCACATTTATTATAAAAATATCATCATTATTATATTATAATAATATAATAAAATATTATTTTATCAAAAAAGATAAAATATCAATTTTCAACAATTGTCCCTTTAAAAAATTTCTCCATCTATATCTATATAAAATTAATATTTTCATCATCATATAAATCAATAATTAATTATTCACAAATAATATTACAGAATCACAGTACTGGCAACCAGGCCGTTCCCAGCAAAGAGGGGGCTTTCCAATAAGAATTTCTCCTTACTGGCGCGCAATTAGGTGACCAAACCTCTCCTTAGACAGAACTTTCTAGACATTACCAATAATGTTTTCTAATAATATTATTAAGTTAATATGAATTATTGCTTCGATAATGGAAAATAATGTGTAGTGACAATTATTAAAACAACAGTAATATAAAATATCAACGCAGAAATTATTGAATCAATAAAATAAAATACTGAATAGTAACTATTGTAACAATTATTGAATAGTGCCTTCTTACGTAAGAATCAATAATTGGTGTAATACCATGTGCTACTGTGCAACATCGCGTATTACTGTGTTTTAACCACCGGGTATTCCAACAGTGTTAACGGTAACAACTACATCGTTATTTATAAATAACTTATACTTGTCATTTTCTTCATCCAATCGCTTTCTGTTATGGGGCCCACAAAAGACTGCGTCGTCATACGAATATTCCCCGACAGCAAAAATATTCCACGACCAAACGAATATTCCCCGACAACAATGAATATTTTATAACCACCTTCTTATTTAAAATATTTGCGCATTTTAACCATAACTAACCACATTAATCAAATCAACCCTTACTATTTCAAAATGATAAATAGAGGAAAATAAATTTTATTTATTAATAATTTGGGGTCTTACAAGCTCCCCTCCTTATAAAATTTCGTCCTCGAAATTGATGTACGTACCTGGTGTTTCAAACAGATGAGGATACCTTGCTTGCATTTTCGTTTCCAACTCCCAGGTCATTTTCTCAATAGCATGGTTTCTCCACAAAACTTTAACTTATGGTATGACCTTCGTGCGTAGGACATGCTCTTTCCTATCCAAGATTTTGACAGGTACCTCCTCGTACGTTAAATCTTTGGCTATCTCGTCCGGTTCTAACTCAATAACGTGGTTCGGGTCTTTCACATATTTACGAAGCACGGATACGTGAAAAACATTATGAACACGAGACATACTTGGAGGTAACGCGAGTCTATAGGCCACCTTTCCTACTCGGTCAAGAATCTGAAATGGACCAATAAATCGTGGATTGAGCTTTCCACTCTTTTCAAATCTTGTAACTCACTTCCATGGAGCCACACGCAACAATACATGATCCCCAATACTAAATTCCACGTCTTTTCGATGAAGATCCGCATAACTTTTTTGTCGATCCTATGCTGTTTGTATACATTATCGAATTGTTTGGATCTTTTCCATAGTCATACATACCAACTCGGGTCCCAACAATGTTTCTTCACCTACCTCATCCCAACATATTGGAGAGCGACACTTTCATCCATACAATGCTTCGAATGGAGCCACACCTATACTTGCCTGATAACTGTTGTTGTAGGAGAATTCCACCAATTGTAAATTCTTATCCCAACTGCCTTTGAAGTCTAGGACACAAATTCTTAATAGATCTTCAAGAGTTTGAATAGTCCTCTCTGATTGTCCGTCCATTTGAGGATGGTATGCCAAACTAAATCGTAAATCTGTGCCCATAGCTTTTTGCAAGCTAACCCAAAATCTTGAAGTGAATCTTGGGTCACGATCTGAAACTATGGATACTGGCATGCCATGCAATCTCACAATCTCATCTACTTATATATGAGCAAGACGTTCAAGGGAATAAGTCTCCCGTATCGACAAGAAATGAGCAGACTTGGTTAATCTGTCAACAATAACCCAAATAGCATTTATGCCTTGAGAAACCGTGGGAAGACCCGTAACGAAATCCATGGAAATGTGTTCCCACTTCCATTTTGAAATCTCAAGTGGTTGTAATGGACCCTTAGGCACTTGATGCTCCGCCTTTACACGTTGACAAGTTAAACACCTCGAGATAAACTTCGCGATCTCTCTCTTCATATTGTTCCTCCAAAATGTATGTCGAAGATCATGATACATTTTGGTACTCCCAGGATGGATTGCAAACGGTGTGTTGTGTGCCTCCATCATGATTCTATGCTTCAAGTCAGAATCGTTAGGAACACAAAGTTTGGAGTGGACTCAAAGTATTCCTTCTTCATCGATTCTTTCTTCTTCATACGCATCAGCTGCGGGTATGTGGCTTTAACAACTTTAACTTTTTTGATTAAAGTCGGTTCTATGCGTATATTTGACATCATCGCACCCGTTCCTGCATATGATCTTCTACTAAATGCGTCAGCTACCACGTTTGCTTTTCCAAGATGGTATTGAATAGTGTGGTCGTAATCTTTCAACAGCTCGAGCCAACGTCGTTGTCGCATGTTGAGTTCTTTTTGAGTGAAGAAATATTTGAGGCTTTTATGGTCTGAATATATCTCCACTTTATCCCAATATAGATAGTGCCTCCAGATCTTTAGCGCGAAAATGACTGCTGCCAACTATAGATCATGAGTAAGATAATTCCTCTCATATTCTTTAAGTTATCGCGAGGCATAGGTTATGACTTTCCCATGTTGCATGAGAACACATCCTAACCCTTTGCCTGAAGCATCACTGTAGATAACAAATCCATCCGAACTAAATGGTATTGTCAAAACAGGTGCCGAAATGAGTCTCCTCTTGAGATCTTGGAAACTCTTCTCGCATTCCTCGCTCCATACGAATTTTGTATCTTTACGAGTCAGCTGAGTTAACGGAGTAGCGATTCGAGAAAATCCTTCCACGAATCTTCGATAATAACCAGCTAAGCCCAGAAAGCTACGTACTTCAGTCCGTCTTCGGTTGTTCCCAACTTTGTATTGCTTCAATCTTCGTCGGGTCAACAGACACTCCATGTTTTGACACCATGTGCCCAAGGAATGCTACTTCCTCAAGCCAGAACTCGCATTTCTTCACCTTGGCATATAGATTTTTATCACGAAGCCTTTACAGTACCAGCTTCAAATGACGCTCATGATCTTCACGGCTTTTGGAATAGATGAGGATGTCATCAATAAAGACAACAACGAACTGATCCAAATATTCGTTGAATACTCAGTTCATCATATCCATGAAAGTAGCAGGAGTATTAGTCAATCCAAAAGACATAACTAAGATTTCATAATGCCCGTACCGAGTTCTGAAAGCAGTCTTTGGAATATCCTCAGTTCTAACCTTCAGCTGATGATATCCAGAACGAAGATCGATCTTTGTAAAGAATTGTGCTCCTTGTAACTGGTCAAACAGGTCATCAATACGAGGTAGCGGATACCTATTCTTGATAGTGACATGGTTCAATTCCCGATAGTCAATACAAAGTCACATACTCCCATCATTCTTTTTTACAAATAAAACAAGAGCACCCCAAGGAGATATACTAGGACGAATGAAACCGATGTCCAACAACTCCTGTAGTTGGACCTTTAACTCCTAAAGTTCAATAGGAGCCATTCGATATGGGGTTTTAGAAATGGGCTTTGTATCAGGTTCAAGTTCAATAAAGAATTCAACTTCATGTTCTGGGGGTAGACCGAGAAGTTCTTCAGGAAATACGTCAGGAAAGTCACTAACAACAGGAATATTATTAAAAGCTGATGTGTCTTTATTCAAATCCATAACATGGGCTAAGAAAGATTGACATTCATTTTTCAATAAATAAATAACTTTATGACTTGATATGACAGTGATTGATTTTAATGGTTTAGTTGCTTGAATTCCCACAATAGGTTGATTAGGAATATGAAAACTAACAACCTTACGAAAACAATCAATTTTGGCATGATGGGTAGTTAACCAATCAATCCCTAAAATTACATCAAAAGCAAGTATCTTTAAAGAGATAAGGTCAACGGGTAATGTGATGGTGCCAACTTGGATCAAACAAGATTTATAAACAGTGGATGTGATGAAAGTTTCTCCTAACGGAGTTTCCATAGATAGGTCAAAGTCTAATTTCTCCGGAGTCAAGTTTAAACGTTGAGCACAAGCAGGAGAGATAAATGAATTGGTAGCACCGGCATCAAGTAATGCATAAACTTCGCATGAATTTAGGATTAGCTTACCCATGATCACCTCGTTTGGGTTCCTCGCATGTTGACCAGTCACGACAAACGCTCTTCCAGGAACCGTTGACTTTTACTTTTCTGGGACAGCCTTTTGAGTCACCATCCCCGCTGGACTTGGTTTCGCTACAGTGCAATCTCGAGCGATATGTCCTTCATTTGCACAGTTATAACATACCTTAAACTATTGTGGGCAGTTTGGGCTGATATGTCCTTCTTTTCCGTACTTATAGCATATGACCGGTGGTTGTTCTCCTCCCTTGGAACCAGTTGCTGCTGGTGCTGACGTCTTCACATTATCATTGTTGAATCTCCTCTTTTTAAAATCTCCCCCCGAGTCGCTTCTTCTATTTTCATGGCCACGATTACTACCAGAGTGGTTACCGCTTTTGTCTGAATGTTTTCCTCCCCGCTGGTTTTCATTACTACGATGACTGCTGCAATCGGTATGACCCTGGTTGCGGTCCCTTGGTTGAACGTACTCGCTATCTCGCTCTAATAATTGAGCCCTGTTGACAACATCTGAATATAAAGCAAATTTATGAGAGATAAGATATTGCCGAATCTCAGGTTTTAAACCTCTCAGAAACATCCTCGTCATTTGTTCCTCATTCTCTACCAAATGAGGTGCAAACCTGGATAACTCTGCAAACTTTGCCTCGTATTGAGACACCGTCATGTGGTTTTGTTCTAGTCTAATAAACTCTACCTCCTTCATATGGCGAATACTTTCAGGAAAGTATTTTTTGTTGAAAAGTTTCTAAAACGTTTCCCAAGACATGCTGAGTGCGGCTGGCTGGGTACGTTTCACAGACTCCCACCAGTAATCTGCCTCACCGTGAAACATAAAGGTGGCGAATGGAACCTTCTGTTCCTCCGTGCATCCCAAGATATCGAATATCTTGGTAATTTTCTTGACCCACGTTTCTTCAATGATCGGATCCGGCTTTCCCTTAAATTCTGGTGGTCCCAACTCTTTAAACTGCTTGGCTGTGACAAGACGCGCGTTGCTATCATTTCCACTCGTATTCTGTGCACGAGTCTCCCTTGTCTGGTTTTACATGAATTGCAAAAAGCTCCTAAACATCTCATCGTTCATCGTCTTCTCAGTGGTGTTGTTTACAGGAGAAATATTGCCTTCCTATTGCACGTTCCCCTTGGTGGTGATTAAAGGTGTTTCTACGGTCTCATTAACTCCACCGTTAATATTCTCAGCTGCCATTCTTAAATACTGCCATAAAACAAGGGTTAATTAAACAAATTAACATATCACATATTAACTATATTCTTCAACTGACCATCAAATAAGCTTAGGTATGACACACTGGTGAAGGATTACTCGTCTCTCCCCTCCTAGTACTATTCTCCGATCTCCGCCAGAGACCATATCCCTAAGCTCTGATACCAACTGTGACGCCCCCAAAACAGGTATACAACACCCATTCTGAGTCGTCAAAATACATGGTACAGAAACAACTACAACTTTATTAATACAACATAAAAATTGTGAGTTTAAATATAAATATTGTCATCTAGACAATATCCATACTCAAATAAGTCCTCAGTATAATTATTGATACATTATTTTACAAAAATGGTGAGGACTACTAAAACGACTTCTAGAACCATCATTCCACATCCCGAATAGTACTCGCTACATTCTCGCCTCCTGAGAAGAAAAATGGAACAACAAGAAAAAGGGTGAGCTCAACTAGCCCAGTAAAGAATATTATGACTAAGATAATATAAAACAAATTATTGTTAGTCTCCAAAAGGGAAAAATCTAATAGAATACAATAGACAACAAGTTTTAAATCAATATTCGCAGCGAAAATAATAATTCATTAGAAGAGTTAAGTAGAGAATGCAAACTACTATCTTCTATATATGAATTTAAAAGTTCATCGTCTATCTTTTATCCCTGTAATATCAATTAATATATATCTGGAATCAAATATTCATCTTTGCTCTACAGGCCAAAGATATTCATCAGTTGGTCATGTTCATCTAAACACATGTTCATCTTTGCACTACGGGCCAAAGATATTTATCAGAAATTATTCATCTTTGCACTACAGGCCAAAGATATTCAGTTATATCATCATTTAGGACTGAGGATGAAAAATATTTTAAAGAAAACGAATCCAGTGAAACAAAAGAATAAATATTAAGGATTCGTATTTTAACTATTCCATGTCTAAAAATACCTCATAAATAATCATAGTGGAGTAAAATTCAAGAATGATCAAAATATGGATACAATCAAAACTAGTATCCATAATAGATATCTTGGACGAAAAACAAAAATTTAATTTTTTCTGTGAATAGTGTCGTATTCGTGAATAGTGTCGTATAAGTGAATAGTGCCGTATACGTGAATAGTAACTCCGACACCAAAAGATAGAAATTTCATAAAAAACATCATCATGCTTCGTGAATAGTACTCGTGAATAGTTACTCGTGAATAGTAACTCATGAATAGTAACCCCGACATGAAAAAGTTCCAAATTTGATAAAAAGTTCCAACCAATATTTCAGCATAATGATATTGAAGAAATAATATCATTTAAGAAGAAAACAACATCCCTTACCTTGTAAAGACAGTACTTCTAGTTGAAACACCGGATATAAGCTATGACTTGAACTTACACCGTATAGAAACACTCAAAGTATTAAAATACTCACAAGAATATGCTCCATATATAGAGAGAGAAATCTGCAGTTTCTGGTGTGATTTTCAATTCTAACCTAAGCACCCTATTTATAGGAAAATGCTTAAAACACCAAAGTAGAAAATTTAATAAAATATTAATATATATATTAAAATTTTCTACGCACTCATACCAGCTGATTTCCAACTCTTATCACATGCCTACAAATAACAAAAACGTTTTTCTAACTAAAAATAATTAAAACTTCCAAAATCAATTATTTCAGAACTACGGAACTTCAATAATTCATAATAAATAGCCCTTTTATCAGAAAATTTGAATCTCGCGACTTTTTATAGGAAATACAATTCTCTACAACTTTGCAGAAGAAAGTTTTTCTAAATTCCAAACAGAAATTGACTGAAATCCACATACGGGCGATTTTACAAGCTATAATCAAATTTCAGTCTAGAAATGGGGTCCACCGACATACAAAACATTTGTTAAACAACTTTTGCAACAAAAATACTCTTCCTCCTCATATACTCATATCCCACATTAATTGTAAAAATATCATCATTATTATATTATAATAATATAATAAAATATTATTTTATCAGAAAAGATAAAATATCGATTTTCAACAATTGTCACTTTAAAAATTTTCTACATCTATATCCACATAAAATTAATATTTTCCTCCTCATATAAATCAATAATTAATTATTCACAAATAATATTACAGAATCACAGTACTAACAACCAGGCCGTTCCCAGGAAAGTGGGGGCTTTCCAATAAGAATTTCTCCTTACTGGCGCACAATTAGGTGACATAACCTCTCCTTAGATAGAACTTTCTAGACATTGCCAATAATGTTTTCTAATAATATTATTCAGATAATACGAATTATTGCTTCGATAATGGAAAATATTGTGTAGTGACAATTATTGAAATAATAGTAATATAAAATATCAACGCAGTAATTATTGAATCAATAAAATAAAATACTGAACAGTAACTACTATAACAATTATTGAGTAGTGCCTTCTTACGTAAGAATCAATGATTGGTGCAATACCGTGTGCTACTGTACAACAACGCGTATTACTGTGTTTTAACCACCGGGTATTCCAACAGTGTTAACAGTAACAACTACGCCGTTATTTATAAATAACTTATACATGTCATTTTCTTCATCCAATCGCTTTCCGTTATGGGTTCCACAAAAGACTGCGCCGTCATACGAATATCTCCCGACAGCAAGAATATTCCACGACCAAACGAATATTCCCCGACAACAATGAATATTTTATAACCACCTGCTTATTTAAAATATTTGCGCATTTTACCCATAACTAACCACATTAATCAAATCAACCCTTACTATTTCAAAATGATAAATAGAGGAAAATAAATTTCATTTATTAATAATTTGGGGTCTTACATAAATTGACTGGGGGCAAGATAAACGCGTCTTGTATGAGCTCTGACTATTCAAGATGTTTACTCGTGACACTTTTGAAATATAATAACAATAACCCGCTTCGGATAATCGCAGTTTGCTTTGAAATATATCACATCGGCTTCATCATGTCTTTGGCTGTCTACATTTGGGGATAAAAGGTCGGATGGCAGTATAAGGTCGGGTAAACTTCATTCGGGAAGGATCATCGTCCTCCCAAACAGATTACTTCCTTCGGGACGGACCGGCGTCCTCTATGAAAGCCCTAAATCCTGGTACTTCATTTCCTCAAACTTTAGTGTTCACTTAATCAAAACATTCATTTATAACTACCCAATTATAATAAAATTGAATAATAAAAACCTGCTCATACAGGATTAAACTCAAATAAAAATCTCCCAGGTTATATAACCTTGAACAACAATCATTCAAATGCGGAAATTTAAATAAATTTCATTACAATCTTTAAACCAAAGTCTGAAAGTAAACTATCAAAACTATTATAAGTCATCAGTATTTATTCATCTTTCCTTTTCCCTTACTGGTGCTAGGTACGTCACCCATTTCAACTTTAACTGTAAGAAATTTTACAGGCAAGAGTGAGCAAACAAGGCCCACTTGAAATAACAATAAACAAATCTTTAAACTTTTACATCAATTGCCAATATTAGGCTCAATAGAACTGAACAATATATTCTAATAACTTTCTAAAATTTTTAACATTCACTGAGGGTCTAATGACCACGAATCATGTCCACAGTTATAAGTCATCTTTCAACTTTCACTTTAACAGTCATAAGACTATAAGGACTCCATGTACTTAGGGGGATCAACCCTTCGTACAATGTATTGTGCACAACCACTTCAACACTAAGCGTAAACCTCTATTAAAAGAGTTGTTCATCTTAGTATTCAGAATACAAGTCCACACCAAATTAAGTTTGGTTTGGATAAGCTTTCAAGGTAATTTGGAATTCAACGAACATCAACTACGGAGTAGTTAAATAAGACCAATAACATTATACTATAGAATAATCGTGATTTGAACCAATCATAGTAACTAAAGTTATGCATTAGGAATACTCAAATAGCATACAATTTGAATAACTATAGCATACCTTGCTTGAACAACACTAAGTCAAGGTTAATTAGAATTGAATAATAAGCATGCATAGCATATATAGTTATGCATGCTAAACAACAAGTTAAATACAAGAATAACTTGCTCCAAATAACTTACATCATTATATTGTAATCGAATTGAAAACAGTAATTGAATTCACAAGATAATAGATTAGAAAACTTGCTCAAGATCTAAACTATAAGATTTGGGATACTTGTATCGTCATGAGCAACTAGATACAATGACTTACTCAACAATAGGCAACCTAGCTCTACGAAAGTGTAGAGGTAGTAACTTACACAATTGTAATTGAATTTGAAAATAATAATGTACCAAATGAAATTAAACTCACACAATGAAGTGTTGAGTTAGAGAACTTGCTCAATTATAAAATAGAGTTAGAAAACTTGCCTTTAGCACAAGCTAAACCTTACAACTTGAATCAATACCCTATACATATGCCATATTGACATAGTTAGTCATTACCAACATTTTATATCGATATAAACAAAATGTATACATCATGTAGGTTAAATTACCAATTCACATAATCAAACTACGTTAATACTAATTAACTCTTGATAACATGCTCATTCATAGTTTAATACTACTGAAATCGTCATTTAACATTCATATTATTAACACATAACATTTATTTTCAAAATTTGTATACTTAAACAAAACTGTCAGAACCTACTGCTAACTCGCGCTGCGGTGCCACAATTTACACTGTGGTTCACGCTGCGGCACTGAGTTGGCACAGCGGCTCGGGCCACAGGCCATTAGCCGGCGCTGCGGTGCGAGATTTATACTGCTGGGCCGCGCTGCGGCGCCAGACTCCAAAATCCGGCGACCAAGCTCGGCTACACTATGAACAAAAGCCAAATTGGCCTAAAAGCTCGAATCTAATAGACTGATTAACATGTAATACACATATAGACTTCATATAAACATATTTTGAAGACTTCTAACATGTTTCTACTCATAAAATAACATAAACATCAAAGTTACAACACCCAAATTCAATGTTTTTTGGCAAAAACTCCATTGTTGACATTTTTAATGAAAATCAACACTATGATTTTGTTTTTTAATCAAAAAAGAAATTTCAAAACATCATAGTTACGATTATACATACTCTATCAATTTCCATAGTTAATTTATCAATCTAACAACTAATTAAACCTTAATTTCTATTTTAAATTAATCCATACTCATATATTTTCATATAAACACTCTGTAATATATTTTCTTCACAAAACACATACATACATGAATTAATTTCTCTATAATCATGCATAAAGTCATTAAATAACCTTATAATCAATAATCATACAAAACTATATACATAACAACAATTTATCTTTTATAAAATTTTCACAGAGAACTTTTTTGAAGAAGAAGAAAACTAACTTTTTAAAGAAAAGATTAAGCTCCTACCTTTGATTAAGAAGATGATGATTATTCTCAAGCTTCTTCTCTCCAATTTCTTTCTCAAAAACCTGTTAGAATCACTCACTTTCTCTCTAGAGTGTTCTCAAAATTTATCTGTGTTCTTCGTCTTCTTCTATCTTCTCCCAACTCTAGTTTACGTAATAAAAATATAACGTATATGGATATAATGTATATATTAAATATATAATATAACTCTAACTTAACTGACATCAGTTATTTTTATTTTGAAAATCAAAAGCCATAAGCCTTGTTTGACTAACCACTAAAAATAATCAATTAACCCTTATGCCTTGTTTGGTAAAACACAATTAGATTAAAGACTTAATAGGCATTAGGCCTTGTTTGGCAAAACTAAATTAAACTCCCTTAATTTATTTTAATAACTCCTTTATAGCAAGGTTATTTGTCACACTTTTATTTAATTAAATAATCAATTTAATCAATTCAAATATTAATTTATTAAATTACTTTAATACATAAATCATTATCACAAAACTATAATTTCTTTATAATTATAATTTTATTTAATCCAACTAACACTTTATTTTAAATCACAAATTCCAATTAGAATATTATAATTCATTTAATCATTATTAGCTCTCTAACTTAATTATTAAATTAAATTAGTGTATAATCTCATAACAATTAATTTTCTTAGCTCCTTAATTATATATTCAACAAATAATTAACTAAATCACATCAACTCAAATTGCCATTAAATACTTATATAATTTAATAAATATTTAATATTGTAAATAAATATTTAATATATATTATTTAATTATTTATTCAACAAATAATTAACTAAACCACATCAACTTAAATTGAACAATTATTTATTCAATAAATAAACATATCCATTAAATACTTATATAAATTAATAAATATTTAATATTACACTTTAAAATTCTAGAATGTTACATCATTCCCTCCTTACAAGGATTATGTCCTCAGAATCACAACTCAAACAAATCATTCCTTACATTCTTCTCTACTTACAAAGATTATGTCCCCAGAATCGAAGACACAGATTAAATAAATAACTCATGGTATTCTTTCAGCATTTTCTCTTCGAGTTCCCGGGTAGCTTCTTCAGTGTTGTGGTTCCTCCATATCACCTTCACAGAAGGTATCACTTTATTCCTGAGCACTTGTTCTTTCCTGTCGACTATCTGGATAGGAACCTCTTCATAAGACAAATCTTTCTCGAACTGCAACGGTTCGTACTCGATCACATGTTTGTAGTCGGGTTTATATGGTCGTAACACAGAAATGTGAAAAAAATTATGAATGTTTTCCAACTCTGGAGGTAGAGCTACCTCGTAAGCTGTAGCGCCCCCAAATTCGGGTATCTTACAACCCAACAGATGGTGCTATACTGTACAAACATTCATACATTCATTCAATTGAAAGTCTCAAAGAACGAACATAACTTATATATATTTAGTTTAATATTTACATTTCCCAGGTTCTAAACCGATTACAAAGGTTCTCTTGTCATAATATTCATTACATTACAACAATAGACCTATACTATTACATGACAGCTTAACAATCTGCCTTAGCTTTTCCTTTATTCTTATTTGATCCTTCAGGACGTTCAGTCTTAGCTGCATTCATATGATTTAAGCAAGAATGAGCATGACTAGCTCAGCAAGTATAACAATTTCAATAACAACAAGCTTGATACATATGAATCGTATATCTTCGATAACTGAACAATAGCTATGAAGTACTATTGATGATTCAAAATAGTAATTCATCTTTACTTTCAAAATGTTTCACAATGAATAATTCAGTAAAACATTCACCCCGGCCAAAGACCTTGAGCATTCATTCTTTCTTTGAAAAGGACAACCCGGACCTAAGTCCGTAAGCCCGATATTACTTACGAGCACTTCTAGGTGATCAGCCTATTGTACTCTGTATTGATCAATACTACATCCATTAAACGTATGTACGTTTAATCATTTGGCAACCTCGCGTGCCTGTCGTTTTACCGACAAAACATTTGTTTAACAATTCAGTCTTCTTTTGAAAACTATAAGTAGTTGACAAAAGATACTAGCATTTGATAACAGATGAACAGATTATCAATAATCCACTCAATATGTTAAGTCTAGCCAAAGAAACTGGCTTTAACTTCATTATACTTCAATTCATGCGAAAGGATACATGAACATCATAAACTTGTTCAGATTGAACTGAAACAAGAGTTAGAATACTTGCCTTTAGCGTCTGCTACTGTGTATTTTACTTTACGTTCAAGTCTTTCAAGTCTCTACAATATATGATCACATAATGCTTTACATTAGGTCACATATAATCAAGTATGTATCTGAATATATCTTACCCTTTATTTCAATCTAATTATAGATTAAATTTCATTCTTATGTGTTTTGACTTATCGTTTGCTTTACATTCATTCGACTTGGTTATATTAACCATTATTCATTACTTTTAAGTCTTAACAATGTCCCAACAATGTTACTTTAAGTTGTTTATGGTAGGTTTAGTTCAATCTCCTACCATCCCCTTCCTTTCCCTTCATTTTTATTCTTTACTGTCTAAGTTCTGTGTCTGGCGCCGCGGCGCGGGCATTACACTTGTAACTCGCGCTGCGGCGCGAATTAGCAGTAGTCGAGTCCCAGATGTCGCGCTGCGGCGCGACTAAAAAGGCTGAGGGTTGGCGCCGCGGCGCCAACTCTGTACACCAGAAAATTTTTTCTAACTTTTAATTTTTGTGAACTTCTCAAACGCAGAACTTCTTCGTTTTAAGTCCGAATTGGCTCGTTTAAAAGCCTACGGTTCACAAATTATGTAATCTACGCGTTCATGCAAGAATTTTATCTATTTGACTTCGTTTGCTAAAAATTCACCTATTGGTTCATTTTTAACGAAAACGATAAATGTTCGTGAACGTTAAATGCTCGTTTCTTCGTTCTAAGTCGGAATTCGTCCATTTTCGAGTCCGCAACTCTTAAATGACAAACATGACTTGTCTCCATTGGAAAATAACATTTCCAAACTCAAACTCAAAATTTGACTTCCATTCCGGAAATTTTACGAATTCGACGATTATCGTCTAATCGTACCATTTTCGGCAAATTTTCCTTCTTATGGTTTGTTCAATATTACAAATGAATTTCATTCATAATGTGAACATCTTAACATGCTAATTCCAACAACTTATAGTTCAAGTTGGAGTTTTCCTTATTTCTTTCATGAGCTTATAACTTGTCAATTTATAAACTACTTATTGCTCCTTTGTTCATCACTTATGATAATTAAAATCCATTAATCATCACCTTTATATGTTCTCAATGCATAGTTTCATTCATGTATACTTGATACATCTTCTTACAAATTCTTTACTTTCATATTACTTCAACCAACAACCTCACATAGGTTTATCACTTATGCTAGTTCAAATGACTTATTACCAACTTATGTGGCTTAAGTTCATTACTCACACATACTTCTTACTTATCATTCATGTTCCTCAATCCAAACTTTTATCATCAACCTATCAATGATAGAGATAGAAGATAATTGGAGAAGAGGTCTTACTTTTGAAGTCTTTGATATGAAATCTTCTTCTTCTTCTTGGCTTATGGAAGTAACTTATCTATAACTTAAACTCTCTAACAATTAAGCACTTTGAGAGAGAGTGATTGGATTAATTTGAATAACTAGCAAATGACTTGTCATGCTTCTTTATTTATAGAACTTGCAAGGCTTGGGTAGATTAGTCAATTCCATCATCCCACCTCCTTTTGCACCTCCTTACTATTCATTACTTGACCAACACCACTCATATCCTTTGCTTGGCCACTACTCTTATTACTTGATCATTACTTATCTTGGTCATTACTCATATTACTTGGTTACCACACATTAACCACATTAATATGGTTTTGCTCCATGGATCACCCAACTATTGGGCTTCTAACTTGGCTTAGTTATCTTAACCTTTGGGCTTTGCATTAATAAACCTTAACTTGTTTATTAATTATCATTGGGCCTTAACATTTAATTTACTTGGGCTTGTACCAATTGTTAACCAATCTTCCAAGTCCATTAGCATTACTTAATACATATACATATTGTTTATGTATTATTCTCGTATTATCATTCGTATACAACTTTGTTATATACGATATTCCATTCTTCTTACAAACTCGTATAATACTTCATATTATACTCGTTTTCTTTCCTCGTATAATGCTTGCGTATCATACGATTAATACTTCCTTATTAATACTTCGCTTTCCTTAATATTCTTGAATTAAGTCCGCAAGCGAAATATTACGTTTTCCATAACTAGATTATTATTACATAATCCATCTTACTTTAATATTCTACCATTACGTATTTCTCGGAAATTCAAAAATAAATCCCGAGCAAATACCGATGAATAGTGTTTTTCGGAAAATTTCTCGGAAAACTTTTATTTTCGTCTTGGAAATTCAAACACCTTAAATCCTTCACATAACTCAAATACTACGATATTTCAATATCAAAAGGTTACAAAACGACAATCATCTTGATATCCCACATAATATGATTTTATTATTATTTAATCTAATAAAATCATCTTACATTAAAATTCGAATTTCTCGGTCGTTACATTTTTCCCCCCTTATAAAGATTCTGTCCTCAGAATCTCATTCATTTTTTTTTTTTTTCAAATAAATGAGGAAAATTTTTCTTCATCTTTTCTTCTAACTCCCACGTTGCTTCCTCAGCATCATGGTTCTTCCATAACACCTTCACTGATGATATTACTTTGTTCCTCAGAACTTGTTCTTTTCTATCAATGATTTGAACTGGAGATTCTTCATATGATAAATCCTTCTCGATATGAATCGGCTCATACTCGATTACGTGCTTATAGTCCGGCTTATACGGTCGTAATACAGATACGTGAAACACGTTATGTATTCTTTCTAGGTTTGGAGGTAATGCTATCTTATAAGCTACCTCTCCCACCCGGTTTAATATTTCAAAAGGTCCTATAAACCTGGGACTTAACTTTCCTTTTTTTCCAAAGCGTATCTTTCCTTTCCAGGGAGATACCTTCAAAAACACATACGAACCTACTTCGAACTCTCGATTTAATCGGTGTGAGTCCACATACTTCTTCTGTCTGTCTTGAGCTGTGACGAGACGCATCCGAATTAACCTTACTATATCCGCTGTTTGCTGCACCAATTCTGGTCCTAGCATCCGGCGTTCTCCCACCTCATCCCAACACAATGGTGTTCTGCATCTTCTTCCATACAGAGCTTCATAAGGCGGCATACCTATGCTTGCCTGATAACTGTTGTTATAAGCAAATTCTACCAGTGGTAGGTGATCATCCCAACTACCCTTGAAATCCATGACGCAAGACCTCAGCATGTCTTCTAACGTCTGAATTGTTCTCTCACTCTGCCCATCAGTTTGCGGATGATAAGCCGTACTTAACTTTAACTGTGTTCCCAGCTGTTCTTGCAAACTTCTCCAGAAGTTCGATGTGAATCGTGGATCACGATCTGACACAATCGATATCGGTACTCCATGTCTGGAAATAACTTCCTTGACATAAAGTTTAGCTAACTGGTCTAAGTTATACTTGACCCTAATTGGTAAGAAGTGAGCCGATTTCGTCAATCGGTCGACTATTACCCAAATAGAATCGTACCCTTTTGACGTTGTTGGAAGCCCTACCACGAAATCCATCGAGATATGCTCCCATTTCCATTCTGGAATCTCCAATGACTGTAGCAAGCCACTGGGTCGTTGATGTTCGGCTTTAACTTTTTGACAAGTCAAACATCTACTTACATACTCTGCTATTTCCCTTTTCATGTTTGGCCACCAAAAACTCTTTCGAAGGTCTTGATACATCTTAGTGCTACCAGGATGTATCGAGTACCTTGAACTATGAGCTTCTTGTAACACTTGCTCTTTTAATTCCGTCTCATTCAGAATCCAAATTCTTCGTTCAAATCTTAATAATCCTTCATTATCAAGACTATACTTATCATCTCCTTTATCGGATAACCGCTTCTTCATTTGATTACACTCATCAGTATTGAGTTGTACCTCCTTGACCCTCTCTACAATGGTAGATTGTCTCTCCGTTGCAAAAAGTATCTTCCCCGATTCACTCGGCACCTTCACTTCTATTTCCATCCTAGCCATCTCTGTTATCAACTCATTTTGAGCCGTTAACATAGACAACTTTTCCCGACCCTTCCTACTTAAGGCGTCGGCAACTACATTTGCTTTACCAGGGTGATACAGGATTTCACAGTCGTAATCCTTTATCAACTCCAGCCATCTTCTCTGTCTCATATTCAACTCCTTCTGAGTGAAGATATACTTTAGACTCTTATGGTCTGTATATATCTCACATTTCTCCCCATAAAGATAATGCCTCCATATCTTTAGGGCAAATACTACCGCGGCCAGTTCCAGATCATGAGTAGGGTAAACTTTCTCATAATCCTTCAACTGCCGTGATGCATACGCAATGACTTTGCCATGCTGCATGAGCACGCAACCAAGCCCTCTATGCGAAGCATCACTATATACTACAAAATTTCCTGTGTCATCTGGCAATGACAAAACAGGTGCTTTACTTAATCTTTTCTTCAGTTCTTGAAAACTGTCTTCACATTTATCCGTCCATACGTATTTCACTGTCTTTCTTATTAAATTAGTCAACGGGGTAGCTATCTTCGAAAAATCTTGGATAAATCTTCGATAGTAACCCGCTAACCCTAGGAAACTCCGTACTTCAGTCGGCGTTTTCGGTTGTTCCCAGTTCATCACTGCTTCTACCTTTGCTGGATCCACTGAAATCCCTTCCTGATCAATGACATGTCCTAAAAACTGAACTTTCTCCAGCCAAAATTCACACTTAGTGAATTTCGCATATAACTTCTCCTTTCTTAGTGTTTCCAACACTAATCTTAAGTGTTCAGCATGATCTTCTGGCGTCTTTGAATAGACTAGAATATCATCAATAAACACAACCACAAAATTGTCCAAATATAATTTGAACACTCTGTTCATCATGTCCATAAATGCAGCAGGTGCATTCGTCAACCCAAATGACATCACCAGAAACTCGTAATGACCATAACGAGTTCTGAATGCCGTCTTTGGTATATCCTCTTTCCTCACCTTCAACTGGTGATACCCCGTCCGCAAATCTATTTTAGAAAAATACTTTGCCCCTTTCAACTGATCAAAGAGATCATCAATCCTGGGCAATGGGTATTTATTCTTTATCGTTAATTTGTTCAACTCTCGATAGTCGATACAAAGTCTTAAAGATCCATCTTTCTTCTTAACAAACAACACTGGTGCACCCCACGGGGAAACACTTGGTTGAATGTACTTCCTATCCAACAGTTCTTGTAATTGAACCATTAATTCTTTCATTTCCACCGGCGCCATACGGTACGGTGCCCTTGACACTGGTGCCGCTCCTGGCACAATGTCTATTACAAATTCGATCTCCCTATCCGGTGGTAAACCCGGTAACTCACTTGGAAATACATCCATGAATTTGTTTACTATAGGTATTTGTTCCATGGTTGTTCCCACTCGCTGGGTATCAACAACATGGCATAAATAACCCATGCATCCCTTTCTTAAGAGTTTTCTAGTTTGTGTCATCGTAAGACAACACAATCTCCCCGGTGATGTATTACCGTAGAATACTACAGGAGGTTGCTTCAACGTCCTGATGCTCACACTTTTCTTTTGGCAATCAATAATTGCTTCATGGTTAATCAACCAATCCATACCGAGAATTACATCGAATTCTCCCAACCTTATCGGTATTAAATCTACCGATAACTTACATCCACGTATATCTATGCAACAACTCCTATGAATACTATCCACATGAATTATCTCTTCATTTGCTACCTTAATGATCACAGGTATAGGCAACTTTTCGGGAAATAATTCTAATCGTCTAGCAAAATCACATGCTATAAACGAACAAGTAGCACCCGAATCAAAAAGCACATATGCATTAATGTTATTGATTGGGATAATACCTGCAACTACGTCTCCGGATGCCACCGCATCTTGGACTGTCATATTAAAAGTGCGGGCCATGGCTGAGCTGGACCGCTAATAGCTAACTTTCCACTATTAGTGCCCTTATTTCCTTCCATACCCTTCTTCGGGCAATTCTTTGCTATGTGGTCAGTTGATCCACATACAAAACATCCGTGATTTTTCTTCGGATTTGGACAGTTAGGCGAAATGTGCCCGTCCTGTCCACAATTATAACATACGGCCTTTCCTTTGAGACAGACTCCCAAGTGAGTCTTCCCACAGGTTTTACAGGCCTCCATCCTCCTCTTTGAATCGCCTTGTTTCACTCCGGTATTCCCAGAGTTAAAACTCTTTCTTTTCTGACCATTGCCACTACCACTGGCTCCTTCGGTCTTAATTCCTCCATCAACTCTTCCTTTATTTTTCTTATCTTTGTGGTACTGGCTTAAAGCCTCGTTCCCACCTTCGGCTATTATTGCCTTCTCTAATATGGTTCCAAAGGAAGTACTTTGGAACACAGAGATTCGGCTATAGAACCAGGGTTTTAAGCCCTGCTCGAATCTTCTAGCCTTTCTCACTTCAGTGTCCACTTGATGTGGAGCAAATCGTGCCAGTTCATTAAACTTGGCGGCATACTGGGGAACTGTCATATCCCCTTGTTTCAATTCCAAAAACCTCATTTCCATTCTCCCTTGCATACTCGTGGGAAAATAATTCTCGAAAAAAATCTCCTTAAACCTCTCCCACGTTAGGTTTCCTATATCGGCCCTAGCCTGGTTTGCCTCCCACCAGAAATTGGCCTCTCCTTTCATCAAATAGGTTGCAAAAGCAACCTTTTGACCCTCCTCCACATTTGTAATTACAAATGCTTTCTCAATTTCTTTCACCCAAGTTTGGGCTTCTATAGGGTCCGTAGTTCCCTTGAACTCCGGCGGACCTACACTTTTAAAGTCCTTAAAAGTAGTAGCTCGTACTACTCCAGGAATTACAGGTACATTAGCCCCCGTTCTATTAAATGCAACTGTTAAAAGATTAACGAACTCTTGCATTGGATTAACCGGACCACCTTCCGGTTGGTTAACATTAGTTTCTTGATTTCGTTGTCCCCTTCTTGGCGGCATTTCGCTGTTAAGAAAACAACACATCATTATTACTTTCTCCTTGTGATTTAGTTATTATTTGTAATAAAACAATAACTCATACTCATTACTCAATATGTTCCATAAAAGAGGCTTATATTGATTAATATCTTGTAGTATAACACTACATTGTTTACATCATTCAGCCTTAGCTGATTACATTACTCAGTCTTAGCTGATTACATTACCATCCCTCAATTACTTTCCAAAAATTGGGATTTACAAAAGACTACCCTTGTTTATACAAAAGAGGGTTTTTACGTCACTACTAGATACATAATATTTACATATCTACGCTACTCTAGCTATTGCTAGATTACATCTGCCGTAAGGCATTCTCAAAATCTTTGCTGGCCAGACCTGCAATAACATCCCGACTGATGGTATGTCGTGTCTGTCCCGCCACTACCGGATACCCAGCCACTTGCTGCTGGAAGTCCACATGAGAACTCCTATGTATATAGGACATTCTCTCCAACCTCCTCTGTTTAGTCTTTAGCTCTTGCTTGAGCTCAAAGACTTCACATTTTAGCTCTCGGACCTTGTCCTTAGCTAAAACACGATCATCGTGTTCCTCCTCCCACATTCCCTCCATGCTAAGCTTGTCCTCACGGACAGCTTGGAGTTCCGCTTTCAACTCCTTTACCTCCTGGCAATAATTGACATTCCTATCCAATACCGCCATAAACAATGCTTTCGTCGAATCCCCCGTAGACATCTCCTCTGCGGGTGGAATTTGGTCAAAGGACATTACGTCCACCTCCTCCTCTAGCATGCCATCAAAAATAGACATATAGTCTAAATTGTCCGAGTCTCCAGACTCTATTGCTACGGGATTTGGTAGTATCTCTACCCGATTAACCGAATCCTCGCTTACTACATGTATATTTCTATACATATCATTTTCTCCTGACATCTACAATAAAACAATACAGTTTGATTAGTACATGTCAGTAACATAAATAAAAATACATAACATACTATAATGCATTTTTATAAGGTTATCTTTCTTCTTTTACTTCTTTATTAAGGTTATGACTTAAGGTTCTAATTCCCTTTAAGTTTTATAACCTAGGCTCTGATACCAACTTGTAGCGCCCCCAAATCCGGGTATCTTACAACCCAACAGATGGTGCTATACTGTACAAACATTCATACATTCATTCAATTGAAAGTCTCAAAGAACGAACATAACTTATATATATTTAGTTTAATATTTACATTTCCCAGGTTCTAAACCGATTACAAAGGTTCTCTTGTCATAATATTCATTACATTACAACAATAGACCTATACTATTACATGACAGCTTAACAATCTGCCTTAGCTTTTCCTTTATTCTTATTTGATCCTTCAGGACGTTCAGTCTTAGCTGCATTCATATGATTTAAGCAAGAATGAGCATGACTAGCTCAGCAAGTATAACAATTTCAATAACAACAAGCTTGATACATATGAATCGTATATCTTCGATAACTGAACAATAGCTATGAAGTACTATTGATGATTCAAAATAGTAATTCATCTTTACTTTCAAAATGTTTCACAATGAATAATTCAGTAAAACATTCACCCCGGCCAAAGACCTTGAGCATTCATTCTTTCTTTGAAATGGACAACCCGGACCTAAGTCCGTAAGCCCGATATTACTTACGAGCACTTCTAGGTGATCAGCCTATTGTACTCTGTATTGATCAATACTACATCCATTAAACGTATGTACGTTTAATCATTTGGCAACCTCGCGTGCCTGTCGTTTTACCGACAAAACATTTGTTTAACAATTCAGTCTTCTTTTGAAAACTATAAGTAGTTGACAAAAGATACTAGCATTTGATAACAGATGAACAGATTATCAATAATCCACTCAATATGTTAAGTCTAGCCAAAGAAACTGGCTTTAACTTCATTATACTTCAATTCATGCGAAAGGATACATGAACATCATAAACTTGTTCAGATTGAACTGAAACAAGAGTTAGAATACTTGCTTTTAGCGTCTGCTACTGTGTATTTTACTTTACGTTCAAGTCTTTCAAGTCTCTACAATATATGATCACATAATGCTTTACATTAGGTCACATATAATCAAGTATGTATCTGAATATATCTTACCCTTTATTTCAATCTAATTATAGATTAAATTTCATTCTTATGCGTTTTGACTTATCGTTTGCTTTACATTCATTCGACTTGGTTATATTAACCATTATTCATTACTTTTAAGTCTTAACAATGTCCCAACAATGTTACTTTAAGTTGTTTATGGTAGGTTTAGTTCAATCTCCTACCATCCCCTTCCTTTCCCTTCATTTTTATTCTTTACTGTCTAAGTTATGTGTCTGGCGCCGCGGCGCGGGCATTACACTTGTAACTCGCGCTGCGGCGCGAATTAGCAGTAGTCGAGTCCCAGATGTCGCGCTGCGGCGCGACTAAAAAGGCTGAGGGTTGGCGCCGCGGCGCCAACTCTGTACACCAGAAAATTTTTTCTAACTTTTAATTTTTGTGAACTTCCCGGACGCATAACTTCTTCGTTTTAAGTCCGAATTGGCTCGTTTAAAAGCCTACGGTTCACAAATTATGTAATCTACGCGTTCATGCAAGAATTTTATCTATTTGACTTCGTTTGCTAAAAATTCACCTATTGGTTCATTTTTAACGAAAACGATAAACGTTCGTGAACGTTAAATGCTCGTTTCTTCGTTCTAAGTCGGAATTCGTCCATTTTCGAGTCCGCAACTCTTAAATGACAAACATGACTTGTCTCCATTGGAAAATAACATTTCCAAACTCAAACTCAAAATTTGACTTCCATTCCGGAAATTTTACGAATTCGACGATTATCGTCTAATCGTACCATTTCCGGCAAATTTTCCTTCTTATGGTTTGTTCAATATTACAAATGAATTTCATTCATAATGTGAACATCTTAACATGCTAATTCCAACAACTTATAGTTCAAGTTGGATTTTTCCTTATTTCTTTCATGAGCTTATAACTTGTCAATTTATAAACTACTTATTGCTCCTTTGTTCATCACTTATGATAATTAAAATCCATTAATCATCACCTTTATATGTTCTCAATGCATAGTTTCATTCATGTATACTTGATACATCTTCTTACAAATTCTTTACTTTCATATTACTTCAACCAACAACCTCACATAGGTTTATCACTTATGCTAGTTCAAATGACTTATTACCAACTTATGTGGCTTAAGTTCATTACTCACACATACTTCTTACTTTTTATCATTCATGTTCCTCAATCCAAACTTTTATCATCAACCTATCAATGATAGAGATAGAAGATAATTGGAGAAGAGGTCTTACTTTTGAAGTCTTTGATATGAAATCTTCTTCTTCTTCTTGGCTTATGGAAGTAACTTATCTATAACTTAAACTCTCTAACAATTAAGCACTTTGAGAAAGAGTGATTGGATTAATTTGAATAACTAGCAAATGACTTGTCATGCTTCTTTATTTATAGAACTTGCAAGGCTTGGGTAGATTAGTCAATTCCATCATCCCACCTCCTTTTGCACCTCCTTACTATTCATTACTTGACCAACACCACTCATATCCTTTGCTTGGCCACTACTCTTATTACTTGATCATTACTTATCTTGGTCATTACTCATATTACTTGGTTACCACACATTAACCACATTAATATGGTTTTGCTCCATGGATCACCCAACTATTGGGCTTCTAACTTGGCTTAGTTATCTTAACCTTTGGGCTTTGCATTAATAAACCTTAACTTGTTTATTAATTATCTTTGGGCCTTAACATTTAAATTACTTGGGCTTGTACCAATTGTTAACCAATCTTCCAAGTCCATTAGCATTACTTAATACATATACATATTGTTTATGTATTATTCTCGTATTATCATTCGTATACAACTTTGTTATATACGATATTCCATTCTTCTTACAAACTCGTATAATACTTCATATTATACTCGTTTTCTTTCCTCGTATAATGCTTGCGTATCATACGATTAATACTTCCTTATTAATACTTCGCTTTCCTTAATATTCTTGAATTAAGTCCGCAAGCGAAATATTACGTTTTCCATAACTAGATTATTATTACATAATCCATCTTACTTTAATATTCTACCATTACGTATTTCTCGGAAATTCAAAAATAAATCCCGAGCAAATACCGATGAATAGTGTTTTTCGGAAAATTTCTCGGAAAACTTTTATTTTCGTCTTGGAAATTCAAACACCTTAAATCCTTCACATAACTCAAATACTACGATATTTCAATATCAAAAGGTTACAAAATGACAATCATCTTGATATCCCACATAATATGATTTTATTATTATTTAATCTAATAAAATCATCTTACATTAAAATTCGAATTTCTCGGTCGTTACATAAGCCACTTCTCCCACTCTTCACAGCACATCAAAGGGTCTAATAAACCTCAGTCTTAGCTTTCCCTTTTTACCGAAATGAATTTTCCCCTTCCAAGGAGAAACTTTTAGGAATACAAAAGTTCCTACGTCAAATGCACGATCTTGTCTGTGTTGACCAGCATACTTTTTCTATCTGTCTTGGGCTACTACTAATCTTGTCCTGATGAGTTTAATAACGTCAGTAGTTTGTTGTACCAGTTCTGGTCCTAACAGTTGGCGTTCACCGACTTCATCCCAGCACAGTGGAGTTCTATACTTTCTGCTGTACAATGCCTCGTAAGGTGGCATGCCGATGATCGCGTGATAACTGTTGTTGTAAGCAAATTCCACCAATGGTAATTGTTCTTCCCAACTTCCTTTAAAGTCTATGACACATACTCTCAGTATATCTTCCAATGTCTGAATTGTTCGTTCTCTTTGGCCATCTGTTTGTGGATGATAAGCCGTACTCATTCATAACTGTGTCCCCATGCATTCTTGTAGTCTCTTTCAGAAATTCGATGTGAATCGCGGATCTCTATCAGACACAATTGATACTGGTACTCCATGCCTCGAAACGACCTCTTTAATGTACAATCTTGCCAACTGATCAAGATTAAATCTAATCTTTATTGGTAAAAAGTGCGCTGATTTTGTTAGTCTGTCCACTATCACCCAAATTGCATCGTATCCTCTCTGAGTAGTTGGAAGACCCACCACAAAATCCATCGTGATGTGTTCCCACTTCCATTTTGGTATTTCCAATGGTTGAAGTAACCCGCTGGGTCTTTGATATTCGGCTTTTACTCATTGACATGTCAAGCATTTCGCTATGCATTCAGAAACATCCCTTTTCATGTTTGGCCACCAAAAATGTCGACGCAAATCTTGATACATTTTCGTGCTTCCTAGATAAATCGAATATCTTGTGTTGTGTGCTTCGGTCAAGATTTCGTCTTTCAGTTCTAGCACTGCTGGAACCCAAATTCTTCCCTCGATCCGTAGTAATCCTTTGGTATCGACCTTGTATTTTACATCACCGCCTTCAACCAGATTCTCTTTGATTTTCCCACACTCTTCATCTTGTAGTTGAGCATTCTTCACTTTGTCCACTAAAGTTGGACCAGCTTCTATCTGGAATAGTTGTTCGTCAGATTCTTTTGGAAATTTGATTTCCAACTCCAGTTTTGTCATTGCTAAAATGAGCTCCTCCTGAGTTGTTATCATCATCAACTTCTCTCGACCTTTCCTGCTTAAAGCATCTGCCACCACATTCGCTTTGCCCGGATGATAAAAGATTTCACAATCATAATCTTTTATCAATTCCATCCACCTTCTTTGACGCATGTTCAAATCTTTCTGAGTGAAAATATACTTCAGACTTTTGTGGTCTATGTAGATTTCGCATTTCTCTCCATAAAGATAGTGTCTCCATATCTTAAGAGCAAATATAACTGCAGCCAATTCCAAATCATGAGTCGGATATCCTTTTTCATAATCATTCAGTTGTCTTGATGCATACGAAATAACTTTGCCGTTCTGCATAAGAACACAATCCAACCCTTTGTGTGAGGCATCACTATACACCACAAAATTTCCTGTATTATCTGGTAATGTCAACACAGGTGCCATAATTAAATTTTTCTTCAAATCTTGGAAACTCTCTTCACACTTCTCCGTCCAAACGAATTTTACAGCTTTCCTTATCAAATTTGTTAGCGGAGTGTCTACCTTAGAAAAATCTTGAATAAATCTTCTATAATAACCGGCCAGTCCCAAGAAACTCCTCATTTCAGTCGGTGTTCTTGGTTGTTCCCAATTGATTACAGCTTCCACTTTTGACGGATCTACTGAAATCCCAACCTTGTTAATAACATGTCCCAAAAATTGAACACGTTCGAGCCAAAATTCGCACTTAGAGAATTTTGCATACAACTTTTCCTTTCTTAGTGTTTCCAATGTCAAACGTAAATGTTCCACGTGTTCTTCTTGAGTTTTGGAATACACCATAATGTTATCAATAAATACCACTACAAACTTGTCTAAGAATGGTTTAAATACCCTGTTCATCAAATTCATGAACGCAGTAGGGCATTAGTTAAACTAAAAGACATCACCAGAAACTCGTAATGTCCGTACAAAGTTCTGAATGTCGTTCTAGGTATATCCTCCTTTCTTACCTTCAATTGGTGATACCCACTTCTCAAATCAATTTTTGAGAAATATTTAGCACCCTTGAACTGATCAAACAAGTCATCTATTCTAGGCAACGGATACCTATTCTTAATAGTGACTTTGTTTAACTTTCTATAATCAATGTAAAGACGCATTGTTCCATCTTTCTTCTTAACGAATAAAACTGGCGCTCCCCACGGCGATACGCTTGGTTGAATATTTTTCTTGTCTAGCAATTCTTGCAACTGTACCATCATTTCCTTCATTTTTATCGGAGCCATTCTGTACGGGGCCTTCGTTATCGGTGTTGTTCCCGGCACTAAGTCGATCACGAACTCAATTTCTCTGTCAGGCGGAAGTCCTGGCAAATCTTCTAGAAACACGTCTTTGAATTTTCTCCCTACCAGTATTTCTTCTAGTTTCACACCCTTCTTCTGAGTATCGACTATGTAAGCTAAATAGCCCACACAACCTTGACTCAATAATTTCTTAGCCTGTATAGTCGTCAGACATTTCATTTGTCTAGGCGACTTGCTACCATAAAATACTACCTTTGACGGAGTCATAAGGCTTACATACTTCTTGTGACAATCGATTACTGCTCCATATTTGAACAGCCAATCCATCCCCAAAATTACATCAAATTCCCCGAGTCTAATCAGAATCAAATCTACCAACAAGATATTTTTCTTAATGTTCACCCTACAGTTCTTGTATACGAATCTAACAGGGATTACTTCCTTATTCGCAATTTCTATGTTCAAAGGAAAATTCAGTTCTTCTCTAGGCAATTCTAACCTCTTAGCAAATTCATCAGATATAAATGAACAAGTAGCACCCGAATCGAATAATACATAAGCATTTATATCATTGATTGGGATAATACCTGACACTACATCTTTTGATTGCATAGCATCTTGCACAGTCATGTTGAAGGTTCTGGCTGTGGGTTTGTTTGATGCTGCAGGTCTTACAATGGCCCATGTACTTCCTATATTACCTCCATTACTTCTGGTTGTCACTCCTTCCCTCTTCTTAGGGCATTCACGAGCAAAGTGATCCTTGGATCCGCACGTGAAGCATACATTCTTCTTCGGTTTAGTGCAATTTGGGACGATGTGACCCTCCTGGTCACAATTGAAGCAAACTCGCTTCCCCATCAAGCACACATCCTTATGGAATTTCCCGCATGTCGAACATGCTTCAAACTTTTTGTTTTGATGGTTACCCTGATGGTGTCCAGCACCCATGCTCCCATTCCACTTCCTCTTCGAGTTGTTGCTACTGTTGTTGTTGTTGTTATTATTATTGTTTCCACCGCTACCACTCCCATTCTTAGTCTCATTCTCATTCCTCTTTTTCTTTTGTTCCTGGTTGAACTTTGTCACTGCCACGCCTCCACCTTCAGCGAGTATTGCTTTCTCCATCACCGCTGCAAATGTCTTCAATTGGAACAGGGAAACCCTACTGTACAGCCAGGGCTTCAGTCCCTATTCAAATCTCTTCGCCTTACGCTCGTCTGTGCTGACCTGATATGGCGCAAACCTCGCCAATTCGTTGAACTTCGCGGCATATTAAGATACCGTCATCGTTCCTTGCTTTAGTTCCAGAAATTGTACTTCCAGCTGACTCTTCGAACTCTCTGAGAAATAGGTCTCGAAAAATAACTCCTTGAACCTATCCCAGGTCATCACTCCTGGCCCTTCCCGAGTTTTATTGGCCTGCCACCAATAACTAGCTTCTGCTTTCAACATGAATGTTGCGAAAGCAGTCTTCTAGTCATCCCCTACCCTAGCGACATTGAACACTTTTTCTATCTCCATAATCCAGGTTTGTGCTTCGACTGGATTCATGGACCCACGAAATTCAGGTGGTCCAACCGCCTTGAAATCCTTAAACGTTGTACCATGGTTTTGTGGTTGATTCTGCAACGCTCCTATCAGTAGTGTCATTAGTTGTTGAACGGGGTTACCGTCAACATTGTTGTTATTGGTAGTTCTCTCATTGTTTCTCTGTCGGGGTGGTTCACATCTGGGAGGCATTTTCTGTTAAAACAAAACATCTATTAGACTATTACTCAACTTCTTTAAGTATTTCTAATTATCTTGCCTCCATAAAAGAAATAACCACATAACACATAACACTTTGAATAAAATAATAACTTTTATTTATTCATCATTACTTCGAAAAACATAAAAACAATAGCATCACTGCTATTTACATTCCTTTCCTGAACTACAAAAGTTATAGGACAACATCATTATTATCATATCCCATTGTTACTTAACACTAGGGATTTACACATTATTTAATACTTATTACGTGCATTACAGGTACATTTTCTACGATGATCTATTAAGATACTGCTTAGCCCTATCACGTTCTTCCTCCATGACTCGAAACATTGTTCTGCGATCTAACACGAATGATGGCAGTGTCTCGAACTGAATCGGATATCCCATAACCCGATCTTGAGCTCGATTAATTGCGGTGTCAAATACTTTATCCATCTCTTCCATCTTCATTCTTTTCGCCTCTGAGTTTCTTACTGCTCTTCCAGTTCGTTGATAAGCTTCCTCGTATGCAACTTCAGCTCTTGCCCTCCTAGAAGCTTCTTCTCTCAGCTTGTTCTTCAGTTCAGCAACCATCTCGATCAATTGTTCTTTCTCTCCTTCAGTCTGTATTAGTTTCTCCTCGGCGTTTGTCAGTCGTTCCTCATGATCCTGGATCTCGCCATCTTTTTGTGTCATTGCAGTCTTTTGTTCAGCTACTATCTCCTGCAACTCCTCAACAGTATCTTGAAGTTCTACGTTACGGTCATGCACTTCATCGTATATACGGCCTGCTATCGAGTTAAGTGGAATCCTTTCCTCCTCGTCCTCACCATCCTCATCCTCCTATGGTAACTCAATGGGATCCTCCTCATCTGTTTTCACGTCATCATCCTCATCTTCAACTACTGTGACCAACGGGGCTGACTCCCGTGGAAGTAGTTGTTCCCAAACTACCTGAATGTCGCGAGGCTCCTTCTCAATAGGCATTTGAGCTCCCTCCTCCCTAGCCTGACTGGATTCTCTAACATTATTCATCCTGAAAATAAAGTTTTAAAGTTTTAATTATTAATCATTACCACTCGACACTCACGAGTACATAAACTATAAACACATAAGCACATAAGTGTTTTATTACTTCTTTCTTAAAAGTCGATAAGAGTTATCTCCACTATCTTTTCAAATGTTACTTTTTAAGGCTTTTCCACCCACCTAAGGTTCATAACCTAAGGCTTTGATACCAACTTGTGACACCCCCAAATCCTGGTATTTCATTTCCACAAGATTTGGTGTTCACTTAATCAAAACATTCATTTATAACTACCTAATTATAATAAAATTGAATAATAAAAACATGCCCATACAGGATTAAACTCAAATAAAAATCTCCCAGGTTATCTAACCTTTAACAACAATCATTCAAATGCGGAAATTTAAATAAACTTCATTACAATCTTTAAACCAAAGTCTGAAAGTAAACTATCAAAACTATTACAAGTCTTCAGAATTTGTTCATCTTTCCTTTTCCCTTACTAGTGCTAGGTACGTCACCCGTTTCAACTTTACCTGTAAGAAAATTTACAGGCAAGAGTGAGCAAACAAGGCCCACTTGAAATAACAATAAACAAATCTTTAAACTTTTACATCAATTGCCAATATTAGGCTCAATAGAACTGAACAATATATTCTATTAACTTTCTAAAAAATTTAACATTCACTGAGGGTCTAATGACCACGAATCATGTCTATAGCTATAAGTCATCTTTCAACTTTAACTTTAATAGTCATAAGACTATAAGGACTCCACGTACTTAGGGGTATCAACCCTTCGTACAATGTATTGTGCACAACCATTTCAACGCTAAGCGTAAACCTCTATTAAAAGAGTTGTTCATCTCAGTATTTAGAATACAAGTCCGCACCAAAGTAAGTTTGGTTTGGATAAGCTTTCAAGGTAATTTGGAATTCAACGAACATCAACTAAGGAGTAGTTGAATAAAACCAATAACACTATACTATAGAATAATCGTGATTTGAACCAATCATAGTAACTAAAGTTATGCATTAGAAATAATCTAATAGCATACAATTTGAATAACTATAGCATACCTTACTTGAACAACACTAAGTCAAGGTTAATTAGAATTAAATAATAAGCATGCATAGCATATATAGTTATGCATGCTAAACAACAAGTTAAATACAAGAATAACTTGCTCCAAATAACTTACATCATTATATTGTAATCGAATTGAAAACAGTAATTGAATTAACAAGATAATAGATTAGAAAACTTGCTCAAGATCTAAACTATAAGATTTGGGATACTTGTACCGTCATGAGAAACTAGATACAATGACTTACTCAACAATAGGCAACCTAGCTCTACGAAAGTGTAGAGGTAGCAACTTACACAATTGTAATTGAATTTGAAAATAATAATGTACCAAATGAAATTAAACTCACATAATGAAGTGTTGAGTTAGAGAACTTGCTCAATTATAAAATAGAGTTAGAAAACTTGTCTTTAGCACAAGCTAAACCTTACAACTTGAATCAATACCCTATACATATGCCATATTGACATAGTTAGTCATTACAAATATTTTATATCTATATAAACAAAATGTATACATCATGTAGGTTAAATTACCAATTCACATAATCAAACTACGTTAACACTAATTAACTCTTGATAACATGCTCATTCATAGTTTAATACTACTGAAATCATCATTTAACATTCATATTATTAACACATAATATTTATTTTCAAAATTTGTATACTTAAACAAAACTGTCAGAACCCACTGCTAACTCGCACTGCGGTGCCACAGTTTACAATGTGGTTCGCGCTGCGGCGCTGAGTTGGCGCAGCGGCTCGGGTCACAGGCCATTAGCCAGCGCTGCGGCGCGAGATTTGTACTGCTGGGCCGCGCTGCGGCGTCAGACTCCAGAATCCGGCGACCAAGCTCGGCAACAGTATGAACACAAGCCAAATTGGCCTAAAAGCTCGAATCTAATAGACTGATTAACATGTAATACACATATAGACTTCATATAAACATATTGTGAAGACTTCTAATATGTTTCTACTCATTAAATAACATAAACATCAAAGTTACAACACCCAAATTAAATATTTTTGGCAAAAACTCCATTGTTGACATTTTTAATGAAAATCAACACTATGATTTTGTTTTTCAATCAAAACAGAAATTTCAAAACATCATAGTTACGATTATACATATTCTATCAATTTCCATAGTCAATTTATCAATCTAACAACTAATTAAACCTTAATTTCTATTTTAAATTAAGTCATACTCATATATTTTTCATATGAACACTCTGTAATATATTTTCTTCACAAAACACATAAATACATGAATTAATTTCTCTATAATCATGCATAAACTCATGAAATAACCTTATAATCAATAATCATACAAAACTATATACATAACAACAATTTATCTTTTATAAAATTTTCACAGAGAACTTTTTGGAAGAAGAAGAAAACTAACTTTTTAAAGAAAAGATTAAGCTCCTACCTTTGATTAAGAAGATGATGGTTATTCTCAAGCTTTTTCTCTCCAATTGCTTTCTCAAAAACCTGTTAGAATCACTCACTTTCTCTCTAGAGTTTTCTCAAATTTTTCTCTGTGTTCTTCTTCTTCTTCTCTCTTCTCCAAACTCTAGTTTACGTAATAAAAATATAACGTATATGGATATAATGTATATATTAAATATATAATATAACTCTAACTTAACTGACATCAGTTATTTTTATTTTGAAAATCAAAAGCCATAAGGCTTGTTTGGCTAACCACTAAAAATAATCAATTAACCCTTATGCCTTGTTTGGTAAAACACAATTAGATTAAAGACTTAATAGGCATTAGGCCTTGTTTGGCAAAACTGAATTAAACTCCCTTAATTTATTTTAATAACTCCTTTATAGCAAGGTTATTTGTCACACTTCTATTTAATTAAATAATCAATTTAATCAATTCAAATATTAATCTATTAAATTACTTTAATACATAAATCATTATCACAAAACTATAATTTCTTTATAATTATAATTTTATTTAATCCAACTAACACTTTATTTTAAATCACAAATTCCAATTAGAATATTATAATTCATTTAATCATTATTAACTCTCTAACTTAATTATTAAATTAAATTAATGTATAATCTCATAACAATTAATTTTCTTAGCTCCTTAATTATTTATTCAACAAATAATTAACTAAATCACATCAACTCAAATTGCCATTAAATACTTATCTAATTCAATAAATATTTAATATTGAAAATAAATATTTAATATATATTATTTAACTATTTATTCAAAAAATAATTAACAAAACCACATCAACTCAAATTGAACAATTATTTATTCAACAAATAAACATATCCATTAAATACTTATATAAATTAATAAATATTTAATATTACACTTTAAAATTCTGGAATGTTACGTCCTCTCGAACGGATAACTTCCTTCGGGACGGACTAACGTCCTCCCGAACGGATAACTTCCTTCGGAACGGACCAACGTCCTCCCGAACGGATAACTTCCTTCGGGACAGACCATCGTCCTCCAAAATGGATCACATCCTTCAGACGGACCGACGTCCTCTCGAATGGATAACTTCCTTCAGGACGGACCATCGTCCTCCCGAACGGATTACTTCCTTCGAACGGACCGGCGTCCTCTCGAACGAATAACTTCCTTCGGGACGGACTATCATCATCTCGATCGGAAAATATCCTTCGGGACGGACCAATGTCCTCCCAAACGGTCGAAATAAACACTTATACGGTTCTTCGGAATGAATACGTTTAGTTCCTCAGAAGGAAATTTATAATTGGTGTTCGGTTGGATGTGTTCGGTGGGTTATTTATCTGTCTTCGGTTGTGATAAGGTTGGTTCGGTTGTGATAAGGTTGGTTCTCTATATATATTCGGTTGTGATAAGGTTGGTTCTTTATATCTTCAGTTGTGATAAGGTTGGTTCGGTTGTGATAAGGTTGGTTCGGTTGTGATAAGGTTGGTTCTTTATATCTTCGGTTGTGATAAGATTGGTTCTTTTATATCTTCGGTAGTGATAAGGTTGGTTCGGTTGGTATAAGGTTGGTTCTTTATATCTTCGGTAGTAATAAGGAAAAGTGTTTATTTATCTTATGAGTGAACAAGAGGAGTGGGGCAGCGATATTGGGAGCCAACAATTTTAGTTCGGCATATGGAGTTCAGGTGTGATATTTTGTCTTCGGCAAATATGGTCGTTTTGTTGGGATAAATTTGTATACTCTCTCATTTATAAGTTCCTTATAAATAAGAGACTAGGGGGCAATGTTCGAGTGTGATTATTTGGGTCTAGCCATGGTGCAGTCCAATCTATTTAATGGTCCAGATATGGTGATGGCCCATATGTATTTATTATGACAGTGGAAGAGTCCTTATTAAAATAAGATTGCATTTCCTTATTTGGAGGGATAAGAAATCCTTCTCCTAGTTGGATGCAGGTGGAGGTTACTTCTATATATACGGCTACAAGCTAGGGTTAAGGGGACAACATAATAGAAGACAATATGATAGGACACAAGAGATATAACACAAATACACAACTTGTACTCCCAATATTATTATAGTGGATTACTCTCTCTGTCCGTGGTTTTGCTCCAATTGGGTTTCCACGTAAATTCTTGTGTTCGTACTTTATATTTCTTTATTTATGTTTATGCGAGTGTATTTCGTGAGTTTGATTTCACAACAATTACTCCATCAACCGTTGGCGCTATTTTGGCATGCTGTTTTGGTGATTTCGTTAGACGTACAAAATCAGGCGTTAACAAATACAAATTTGGAGATCTCTTAAACGTATTCAAGTTTAATTCATCTAATTAAACATGTTCAATCATTTTGGATACATGCATCCTTTGAAGGAGATTAAATTGTTTTTGATCCAAACACAAAGAATTTCATATAAATGCTCATTCCTTTGAAGCAGATCAAATTGTTTTTGATCAAAACACAAGGTTGAAGTCTTTTGATATTATTTCTAGATTTAGGGTATGTTCAGTTACTCGTGTTTACAACGATAGTGTGTTTAGAATAAGTAACTTGTAAATGAACAAGATTCTCAAGTACATTTAGAACTCTAAACACACTACATGCTCCATAAGATGGTAGATGAACAAGCACTTGATGCATAATTACAGAATTCTTGTACTTTACCAGAATAGTATTTCTAGGCAATTCTTTGAAGGGGACTTGGCAACGGGGGCTTATCGCCGGAGTCCAACGTAATCAAAATTTTCAAACCCCACCCCACCCGTACCCATTCAAAATAATAAGTGGATGTATATATAAATGTATAAGGTGAATAAACTTCTCAATCCATCTATCAGATTTCTATTCTACTCTTATAAAAATCCTATCATAAAGTTTTGACACAAATCCTCGTGAATAGGATCATGCCTTCTAAATACCCTAATAAATATTATTGCCTACAAATGGATTCAACAAAGCACCAAGTAATAATACTAAAAAATTATGAACAGGAGCTATCAACAGCTCAAGTGCCATCAACAACTCTTTGCTTCCACTCGAATACTTGATCAACGGTCCATCCTCTTAAGCTTCATTTGATCTGCTGCTGTCAACTTCATCTGATACACAAACCGGTCTTATAACGCAGGGGCTGAAGTTTTGCCAAACTGTGAAACAGAATCAAGTCAGTTAACGGGAAGCAGCGTTTTTAAGTGAAAAATATTTATATCCCGACAGCTGAAGGATCACATACTGTATGGTGTAACAATTCAAAAGAAAAAGAAAATACAAAAGGAAACAGAAGATACATACAAAACATAGAAAAGAAAAGAAAAGAATGAGGGTTTCAAAAGCTAAAACCGTTTGGTTATATGTGAATTCATTAAACATGAAACAAGTACTTCCTTTGTTCCAAAATATAAAATCACTATTGACTTTTTGAAGTCAAATTTACACATTTCAAACTCAAAATTGATATTGATTTCTTTGATTTTACTCAATATAGTGATAAATATTGTAACCTATCTAAAAAGTTTTACTCATTATAATTTATAAGATATGTTGTTTCATAATTTCTAATGAACCCTCAATTTTGAATTTGAAAATATTTCACGTTGACTTTCAAAAGTCAACAATGATCTTATAAACTGAAACAAGGGGAATATTTGTTTCAGGACTAAAATAAAAAGTCTCGGAATAACAAACCTGTTTCAGTACAGCATTAAATTCATCATCTTCTATTTCAATGGTATCTGTAAGAAGTTGCGTTCCCTGACCGTTTACTGTGGATTTGTCTATGGTTTGGTGGCCACCGGTTGACCACCCTCTAAAATCTGAGCCTATTCTTCCATTGAAAACAGTCAAACTTCTTCCATCAACTTGTCCTGAAATATAAGCAAAAGCAGAGTTAGAAAATGACGCTACTGCAATTCAATTGGCTTTTGATTGCAAAAGAAAGAAATAAACAACATAAACAAATGAATACTTAAAGTGCATTAAATTGTAAAATTAGTAAATTATACAAATGAACTATAAAAATATTGTATATGCATTAAGAAGACATACTTTTATGTTACAAGTGCTATAAACTCTGAAGTATGTAAAATGCATAATAAACGAATAGTTATAGAAGGGAAACAAGTCCTCCATAGCAAACAAGGTACGTCCACTAAGAGACTTTTATAATAATAGCTCTGCTTTCTAAATATTTAAAATTGGAAATGAAACTAATTTTAAGAACTCAAAAAACCTCCATAGAAATGGTGTGGAAATAAAATAACGGTAATTGAACATGGCAGACCATACTATCATTAATGTTGTTTGACGAGAGAGAAAGAATAATTGAGAATCTAGATACCAAACAGAACAAAATGATAAAGATAACAATTTAAAAAGGGAAAGATATTTACTACCAGGTAAAGAATTAGGCTGAGAAATTGGACTAAATTGAGTTGAAACATTTCCAAGCATGTGATTAGGAGTTCTAACAATGTTGAAAGCACCAGGAGGAAAAGGATATGAAACAAGTCCAGCCATTGGCACTTTATTTGGACAAGGCTGCCTCACAACGAAACCCTGAAAACCAGGAGGTCCAGATTGTACAGTACCAAAATTAGTATAACCAATCGGAGCACTTGACTGTCCAGCACCATAATTAGGAATTTGAGACGGCATATCAATGTAGTCGTCAACCATCATATTTGATGAATTTGTCATCCATGCCGGACCAGATGGCACATTTTCAAGCAGCGGAATAGTCTTGGGTGGTAGTACTTGATCTGCCATTCGAGAAGAGTGAATGTTTTGTTGGAGCAATAAGTTCTGTTGGTTTAGAGGCATGATCATGAGTCCTTCGTTCAATAAAGAAGTGTTTGTGTCAGGTTTAGAAAAAAACTGATCGCGAAATGATAGAATCCCGTTGACACTGCTGTTGTATTCACCAGAACTATTAGCTTGTCCCAACACAGAAAGATAAATATTGTCAGAAGATGTAGTCGAAGTAGTATTGAGTACACCTCCGTGTGACCAGTTAAGACCAGCGTTACTAGTTCTCTCTTCACTTGTACTGCCTTGTTGCTTCTTTAGAAAATTTCTGTATTTCTGTAATGGAATTCACATCCTAATTACTTTAGTATAACCACTACAGTTTAATATTCGTTATTGTTCCTGATCTAGCATTCTTAAATCTTAACTACCAGAAGATTGAAAAATTAGAAGACTAACCTGAAGATGGCTGGCTATAATTTCTCGGGTAAGCTGGGGCTCATTCAAGATTTCGAGTATCTTCTTTGGAACTGCTCCTGCACAATAATCAATACAAAATTATTTTTCAGGACCAAGGATGTAAGGGTATTTTGGAAATGGTTCACTTGATCAAAAAAAAAAAAGATTTCTCATCAGCCACATCTTCTGAGCAGACTTCATCAAGTTCAGTTAATAAGAGATTGTACAAAACATACTAGATTTTTAAAGTTCATGTTTAGAACTCAAAATATGCTTGGTAGACTAGAAAAGTTAGACACTTACTTTCTACATCCAGCTGCTGAACTGCATCAACAAACTTTTTGTGCAACTCTTTTGTCCAAGCAAACCTTCGTTTCTTTGCCGCAACAAAGTCCCCATCAGGCGGAGTGTTTTCTTCTTCTTCTATTCCCATGCTTCTGTCCCTTTGCTTTCTCAAGGGTGGGTTTTCCATATCATCCTCTTTGGTCATGACTGATGACTTGTTGGGATTTAATATACTTTTCCTCATTACATGTTGCCAAATGTTCTTGAGCTCCAACATTCTAACAGGTTTCACTAGGTAGTCTCGGGCTCCATGCCTAACACCCTTCATTACATTTGAAGTGTCATCATTTGCAGACATCACTGCAGTTTTGATCAAGTTCATATGTACATTAACTAAGAAAAGTTTAGTGAAGTCTATGAGCAAAGAATTAATTACTCAACATTGAGTTTCTAGACTATACTTATTACTGGAACGTCCATTTCAAGGCCTATAATCCTTAACAACTCGAACCCATCCATGTCCGGCATTCTAACATCAGTAATCACAATATCGTAATTGTCTTTGTTTTTCCGCAACAAATCAAGAGCTTCAGTAGCTTTTGTTGTCTCAGTAACTGCATATCAAGAACCCACAAGTATTGGAATTTTGAATAAATAAAGAAGAAATCAAAAGAACAGCAAAATTTGTAGCAGAACATGATACACAAAATCAAAACTCTGAATTCAAACCGAGTATTAGAAGAACAAGAAAATAAACTTCCAGTATCCGATCAAATAGTGCCATTTATTGCAATTTTGTCTATCTGTCGTTTAAAGAAATTGTGCATTTGAATTCATTTCTCTTGCTTGGATTACCCTGAGATCTAATCTTCAAGCCACTAACTAAACACACACAAAAAAAATATTCTCAAAGTCTATTTATTTGATCAATTGATGTTTTCTATCAATGAATATACATATTCCAAATCTTTCCCACACCCACAAAAACAGGTATGCCACAATTGGAAAAATCAAAAAATAGATCAAATCAATTGTGACATCTTGAATATGATAATTATATGTGATATACCATAAAGTTCAATCAAATTTAACTACATAAAATTTAAGAATGCAATCTTAGTAGGGTATCAACATGAGAGAAAAAAAATAAATAAATAAAAGAAGTAACAACTTAAGAATAAATTCTTATTTGGGTATCCATAAAAAGCAAAGGATCTAGTTCTCATTCAATATATATATATATATATATATATATATATATATATATATATATTTCATTTATAACTAAACATATATAATATAATCAAATCAATACAATCTTTTATTTAACTAAATTATTTGCAGTATCAGTTGCATATATTATAAACAACTTTCTACGCACAAAACCTCCACAACTCTATTGATAGTCAGCAAAAGTATTCTCAATTAATATCCCCAAAACCTGATCAGCTAAATTCCCGTATATATATATATATATATATATATATATATATATATATATATATATATATAGGGGCTCATCCATAAGTTGTAAAAAATTGTCTATCCTCCCAACAAATCCCGATCGTCTATCCAACGACACATATATATAATATATATCAAACCTTGGTATTGACACTTTTGAAGCATTACGGCAAGAGTTTTGAGACAAGTCATATCGTCGTCAACGGCAAGTACCCGGAGCCCCTTCGGGAACTGGGTTTTCTTCATTTTTTCCGGCACCGGATTCTGATCCACAACATCATAATTATTATTTTCTGACATAGTACTAAACCTAAGAGATTTCGCTTTACTTCAAAATTGATACGCAAAATCGATAATAATTTGTCTGGGAAATCAGTTGGTAAAATCCTTATAAAGGATTTGGGGAAGAAGATACAAATTATTACTTGCATTGAAAGGTTTTATATAAGCAAAAGGGGGAAGTAAAAGAAGCAAGTGCATAAGCTTACTATAATTTGAGCAAAGGATAATTAATGCTCAGAGATTTTGGAAGGGGAAATTTATTACAAGAATAAATACTCAATCATTACCATATGTGCCATGAATGAGTCATTCTTGGGTGTCGTCTTCATAATTATATATGTTTTTATTTTATTGATGAAAATAATAGGAATAAAATTTGTTTTTAAGTTATTGTAAATTTTTATTGCAAACTAACTTGTTTTGGTAACAATAAAAAAAAAATTCAACTTGTATTTTCGTTTAAAAAAATTATATTTTGATTGTTGCATTAATTGTGAGACGAGTTATAGGAAAATAAATCGGTCAAAACAACTAAGTTTTAAAAAACAAATTTGTCAAAACGACATTTTGATAGGTTATGCAAAAATAAAACATACATAGTTGTAAAGATATGCTTTAGATCTGTCATATATATATATAGAATGGATCCTGCCCGGGAGTCCGGACAGGTCCTAAAATGCGGACCAAAATTTTTTTTCTTTTTTTTGCTTATTTTTTTTGAAACAACTAAAAAAAAAAATTTATGGAACTGAAATTTTTCCATAATACAGTGTTTTGGGCGTGATTTGGATGCCTATACCAAAACATTTCTGTACAGTCTAGGCAGACTGTACATATATTGGTTGGTATAGGTATTAAAAACACACCCAAAACACTGTATTATGGAAAAATTTCAGTTCCATAAATTTTTTTTTTTAGTTGTTTCAAAAAAGCAAAAAAAAAAAAAAGGTCCGGATTTTGTTAAAATCCAGGAGTCCGGACCTGATCCGGACTATATATATATATATATATATATATATATATATGAAAAAGTTATCCGTGGCAATGTTTTAGTCAAGTTTAAGGAGTGTGTATCCAATTAAGATTTTTAAAGATTTTTTTTAAATGACATACTTTTGTAGAATTTGTGGGATTTTAATGACTTTCAAAGATTTTAAAACTTCTTTTAAAATGACTTTTATAGACTATGAAATAAGTAACAAACTTTTATAAACTTTTTATGGCCCAAATTTTATCAAATTATTTATCCATCACATATTAATATTTATTAGCCCATATAAAATAAATAATTAATTTGACCCAATAAAAGATAAAGTCCAATTAATAACTAGTTTTATCCACCTTTGTGTTTATTTGGAAGTCTTTAGAAATCTTTAGAGATGAGGCAAAACTTTGGATATGGATTGATAGTTATAATTCTTCTTCTAAAGTCTGTCAAACTCTACCATTTGATAGAAATCTTTAAAATCTATGACTTTTTGAATACCAAAATACTTTTATAGACTTTGTAAAAATCTTAATTCAATACCACCTAACTTTTAAAGACATTAAAAAAGATGTAATTGAATACCACTAAACTTTTATAAACTCTTTAAATGTCTTGATTGAATACACTCAAACTTTTAAAGTCTTTAAAAATCCTAATTGAATACACCCCCTTAACTAAGACTATAAGACCCCAACTTTTTGAATAAAGATTAACTTTTTTCGAAATATTTTTTTGAAAATTATGGTGTGAATTTGATATAATGTTATAGTTGTGGGTAATATTTATAAATTTTGCAAAGTACACAAGTTGTTATATAATATTCGATTGGTCGGGGAATATTCGTTTTAACAGGGAATATTCGTACAACGGCACAATCATTGGTGGACCCCCACAACAGAATTATTGTCGGATTGAGAAAACGACAAAAATACTTTATGAAAATAACGGCGGAAGTTTTACCGTTAACTGTTGAAACACCCGGTGTTAAAAGTACAGTAATACGCGTAGTTGCATAGTAGCACACAGTATTGATTATTGATGCTTACGTGAGAAGTCGCTCAGTTATACTCAATTATTGCTACAGTAATTGCTGCATCATATCTATCATATTATTGATTCAATTATTGTCACAGTATCATCTGCATAAAATATTTTTTATTAAATCAATACTTGAGACGACAAAGTTATTCATATTATAAATTGCAATATTTACAATGTCTAGAAGTTCTGTCAAGGAGAGGTTTGGTCACCTAATTGCGCGCCAATAGGGAGAAATCTTTATTGGAAAGCCCCCTCTTTCCTGGGAACGGCCTGGTTGTTAAATATTGTGAGTTATAATATTAATAATGAATATTGTTCGGAGTTGAATTTGGAGACGCGGACGTGATATTTGAGTCCAAAACGACGAAATTAGTAAAAATAGTCTATAAACACAAAATTTTCCTGGATTCACTATTTGGTCAAAAAGTCAAAAGTTGACTTTTTTGAGAAAAGTCAAACTTCGAAATTTCAAAATTTATATTTTTGATAAAAATGGTTTCATTGTGTTGGAATTATTTGTGTTAGTAAAAATCGACAATTATTTCGATAATAATTGATGTCTGGAGGTTATATTGATCAATCGGGTATTTAACCGGATAAATGAGCAATTGATTGTTATTATTTCACATGATTATAACTATTTGTTCACATGTATATACTATTGTTTCACATTCTTGTTACTATTAGGGGAGTAGGTGCAAGATTGATAACACTTGCATAACTAAATTAAAAATGGAGGTATAGATGGAGGTACTATACTGAAATTCGTATTTTTCACATGATTATACTATTGATTCACATGATTGAACTATTGATTCACATTATTTATTATTAGGGGAGTTGGTGCAAGATTGATAATACTTGCAGAACTAAATTATAAATGAAAGAAAAGTTGGAGGTATTGTACTGTAATTTTCGAGCCCCAAAACGTGCAATTATCGAAACTATATTTTCCTATAAATAGAAGCTCATTATTCCTTCATTTCTCACCAATTCACAAAAGCTTTAGAGCGATTATTATAGAGAGAACTTCTGTTATTCCATTCTTTATTATTCTGTTGGAATAACCTGTATTCGCGGGCTACCCTATACTTGGTGAAATTCTTCTGTTGTTCCATTCTTTATCATTCTGTTGGAACATCCTGTCTGTGCGTTCTACGCCGGACCTGGTTCCGTCTTTATTATTCTGTTGGAATATCCTGTCTGCGCGTTTTACGCCGGATCTGATTCCGTCTTTATTATTCTGTTGGAATATCCTGTCTGTGCGTTTTACGTCGGACCTGATTCCGTCTTTATTATTTTGTTGGAATACCTTGTTTGTGCGTTTTACGCCGGACCTGATTCCGTTATTTATTATTCTATTGGAATAACCTGCTTGTGCGATCTATCGCATGCTTAGTGATTTCTTTGGTTATTCCATTCCTTATTATACTCAGTTGATTAAATTTTTGACTTCTATACTCTATAAAATTAGTGGAATATCATTGATATTTGCGCTTCATCCAGTATCTTTTCTTGGAAATACTCTTCTGAGCATTCTTGAATTTTACTCTACAGAGCAGTATCATGTTAACAATTTAGACGTTATTAGTTCCTGGATAAATTAATTCTTGAACTTGTTTTATTGAATTCTTATATCATTGTCATCATCCTCATGTTTATATTTTGTTGAAAGTCATCTGTGGCCTATAGTGCATAGATGGACTTGGTATGATTATGAACAGAGATTATTCAGTGTAATCACGACCTTAATGTTACAAATGATGTGGAAAAAGTCCTCATTGGCCCGTAGATCATTGATGGACAGTTGTTGGCATGATCATGACCATTATTGAATACACAAATATCCTTGGCCCATAATGCATGGATAATTGTGATCGTGATACTAAAGAATATCCTTGGCCGTAGTGCAGGGGTGATTCAATGATGTGGATTATTTATTAAGCTGAGTCCAAGCGATAAAAGTGATGAAAAACATTCTAAATCATAAAAGATAGTAGATTTTATTCTCTACTTGACTCTTTTAATGGATTACTTGTTCCGCTGCAGTTAAACTTGATGGTTGTTATATTGTATCAGTTTAACACTGTTGAAGGCTAACGATAATATATTCTGCATTATCTTAGTCATAATATTTCCTACTGGGCTAGTTGAGCTCACCCTTTTACTTTTGTTGTTCTCTTCAGAAAATGAGAACATAGCAGGGACTAGTCGGGGAACAGAGTGACGGACCAGATGATAGCATTAGTAGTCCTCACTATTTTATGAAATAATGTAATAATAATTGTAATAAGGACTCCTTTTGAGTTTGTATAATCTCTAGTAGACAATATTTGTATTCAAACTCACAGTTTATGTTTTGTCGTATTGTACACGACAGTTGTATTATTAATTTGTATTTGAATTTATGTACCATGTAAGTGGCGACCCAACATGGGTGACGTATACCTAATTTTCAGGCTTTAAAATAATTTTTCATAATTTATTATGTATTTTTAATAATTAAAATTTATTTAATACTAATTATTTTTTAAAAATAATAATTTTGGAAAAGAAACTGTCGCTAAAGGGCCCTATAGCGACGAAACTGTCGCTATAGGTGTTCTTGGGCTGTTCTTAAGGAAACCCAGAACATCATGTTAGAGTTCAAGGTACACACTTTGACTGGTGTTATATTCATGATCTTTAAGTTTTCTGGGTTGCTTAAGTGTTCATGCCATAATATAAATGTAATTCTATAATTAGTGACTGATTCCATGACCAAACAACAACAGATCTGTAAGATAAAGACCTTACAAAATCATGTCAAACACTGTTCTTCATTTCTGGGTTTTCCAGAAATGAAGAACAGTCCAAGTGTCTACCTTTCAATCCTTGTAACCTGTAGACTATGTATTGTTTGTGTGATCTAAAGGTTTAGTCTTGTAGTACTCATGCGAAGGTATAATTATCATGTATCAGAGTAGTATAACAACATCACAAGTAGTATATCTAGGTCGGTCAAAGTGGTGTCTACAAACTGCCCTTGACGATTTCTGGGTTACCTAGAATCTTCATACGACCGTTTTGTCAACCATACTTTGACCATTAATTAGATCGATTCTAAGAAAGATATGGGTGACCTAATAGTTTTAGTGTGTAGATTACATGTCAGACTACAATATCCACCCAACAAAACGACATAAACACTTAAACTCAGCGAGATCTAGAGCCTGCAAAAACGCTGTCAGGGTTTTCAGGAAATCTGGGAATTTTCTGGGTAGCCCAGAAAATCATTCCGTGATCGGTTAACTAGGTTTGACCGTTCATAAATTGAAATCAAAACATGATATGATCCTGATTTTAGTTCTAAATCATAGTCCAAATGGCATAATATAGATCTATAACATAAAACACACATAACACCTAACACACATGGATCTAGAAGCCCTGACATTAGGCTGTCAGACAACATTTTCAACCTTTTTCCAGATTTTTAAAATCATCAATTTCGAGCATCTAAGTGTTATGGATCTGAGTTATAACAACTCAGATCACTAAATGACACCTTCTAACAAAACTTTAAACAATAAACAACAACAAATAACATGAATCACATAAATTTCTAAGTTTAGGGTTTTTATACCTTTTTAGCATTGATCCTTGAATCTGACTTTTGATTCTGATCATTGGCAAGCTATGAAGTGTTCTGAGCTTTGTTTCTCACTCACTATCACTCAAAAATTTAGGATGGGAGAGGGAGAGAAGACTTGGATAGGTTGAAAAGTAAAGTGTGCATTTTATCTCTCTCAATCTATATATAATATGATGTGATGCATACGGCTAATCATGTGATCAGTTGTTGGCTGATTAAAGTTGAATACTAGACCATGTGGCTAGCTAGAGTTGGTCACCAACCACAAGTAGGGCTAGATCTACACTCCACCTCATTAAAATATTAGAAAGGGCACTTTGGTCATTTGGCTTGTAAAATGCATGACAACTTGGTAACTTCTCATAGTTATTAGGTTTTAACCTTTAGGGTTTAACCCTTAGGGTTTAACCCTAAGGTTATATAAATTAATATTCTAGTATTTACTAATTAGGTTTTAAAATAGAAAATTGTAATTAGGGTTCCCTAATTATAGTAAAGTTTATTAATCACTTTCAAGCTTGCTAATTAGGGTTAATGTTTCCTAATTAACATTAAACTCTATAAATTAAAAAATAGGTTTTCTCTAATTGTACATTAGGGTTTCCAGTTGAATAATTAGGCTTTTCTAATAATCAATTAGGGCTATCCCTAATTAATATAAAATTAATAACATAAACCCTTAACACTTATATTCAAACTTCCCAATTAGGGTTTGGAAAAAAGCACTTTTTGGCCGCTATGGTTATAGTGATTTAACGAATTATCCACTATGTTTTTTAAATATTCATTAGCCCACTGAACTTTTTAAAAATGTTCAATAAGCTCATTCCGTCTAATTTTTCAGACGGACGTTAAAAAATATCATACGTGGCAGTTTAAAAGTAAAATAAAAATAAAAGAAATGACATGTAAATGCTGATGTGGCTCATTTTCTTCCTCAGTCGGGTCAACCCGACCCGTACACATTTAAAAGGGTCAAATGCTGGTTCAGTCCTTGCTGGTGAGCTTTCCCTTATGTCTGCACTAGCTGCAGGGCAACTTGTGTAGAGCCACATGAAATTCAATAGATCTAGCAGGGCAGATCTAGCATGAAATTCCTCTACACACATTCATATATACACAAGCAGATCTCGTATCATTGTATTATCAAATTCTAGGATCGCTCTGTCGCATCTTGTTGGAGGCGTTGATTTAGGGAATCGCTGGCGAAGACATCGACTGTAGATTTTGGCTGGAAAAAATATTTGATTTTGGCCGGAAAAAATGGGGGAAAAGACTGTAGATTCCTATGAAGCAAACATGTGTCTTGTGGATGAATATGAAGATAAATATTATAATATTAATTTTTATTAATATTATAAATATTATAAATATTTAGGTAAAGAAAAAGAAATAAAATAAAACATAAAATATTTTTATTTTTAAAAATTTTATAAGTAATTTAAAATATAAAAGTATTTTTATTTTTATTTTTAAAATAAAACATACATATTGTAAGACCCCGAATTATTAATAAATAAAATTTATTTTCCTCTATTTATTATTTTTGAAATAGTAAGGGTTGATTTGATTAATGTGGTTAGTTATAGGTAAAATGCGCAAATATTTCAAATAAGCAAGTGGTTATAAAATACTCATTGTTGTCAGAGAATATTCGTTTAGTAGTTAAATATTCTTGTTGTTAGGGAATATTCGTACGACGGCGCAGTCTTTTGTGGGCCCCATAACGGAAAGCGATTGGATGAAAAAAACGACAAGTATAAGTTGTTTATAAATAAAGGCGTAGTTGTGACCGTTAATACTGTTGGAATACCCGGTGGTTAAAACACAGTAATACACGTTGTTGCACAGTAGCAAACGGTATTGCACTAATTATTGATTCTTACGTAAGAAGGCACTACTCAATAACTGTTACAGTAGTTACTGTTCAGTATTTTATTTTATTGATTCAATAATTGTTGTGTTGATTTTTTTTTATATTACTGTTGTTTCAATAATTGTCACTACACAGTATTTTTTATTATCGGAGCAATAATTCATATTATCTGAATAATATTATTAGAAAACATTATTGGCAATGTCTAGAAAGTTCTGTCTAAGGAGAGGTTTGGTCACCTAATTGCGCGCCAGTAAAGAGAAATCTTTATTGGAAAGCCCCCTCTTTCCTGGGAACGGCCTGGTTGCCAGTACTGTGATTCTGTAATATTATTTGTGAATAATTAATTATTGATTTATATGATGATAAAAATATTAATTTTATGTGGATATAGATGGAGAAAATTTTTAAGGTGACAATTGTTAAAAATTGATATTTTATCTTTTTTGATAAAATAATATTTTATTATATTATTATTATATAATAATGGAGATATTTTTACAATGAATGTGAGATATGTGAGTATATGAGGATGATGAGTATTTTTGTTGCAAAAGTTATTTAAAACATGTTAAACATGTCAGTGGGCCCATTTCTTGACAGAAATTTGATTTTAGCCTGTAAAATCACCTGTTTATGGATTTCGGTCAATTTTTGTTTAGAATTTAGAAAAACTTTCTTCTGCAAAGTTGTAGAGAATTGAATTTCCTTTAAAAAATTGCGAGATTCGAATTTTCTGATAAATGACTATTTATTATGAATTATTGAAGTTCCGAAATAATTGATTTTTGGAAGTTTTAATTATTTTTATTAAGAAAAATGTTTTTATTGTTTTTGTTGGCCCCCCATGTGTTGTAAACATGCTGATTTCAGGAGTCTTAGTGGGTGTAGGAAATTTTTTATAATATACTATTATTATATTCAATTTTCTGCTTTGGTGTTCTAAGCATTTTCCTATAAATAGGGTGCTTAGGTTAGAATTAAAAATCACACCAGAAACTACAGATTTCTCTCTCTTTCTCTCTCTATAATATCGAGCGTATTTGTGAGTATTTTAGTACTTTGAGTATCGCTATACGGTGCAAGTTCTTTCAACACTATATCCAGTATTTCAGTCAGAAGTACTATTCTTTTTGAGGTAAGGGATGTTATTTTATTCGAAAATGATATTACTTCTTTAATATCATTATGTCAAAATATTGGTTGGAAATTTTTATCAAATTTGGAACTTTTTCATGTCGGGGTTACTATTCATGAGTTACTATTCACGAGTATTATTCACGAAGCATGATGATGTTTTTTTGTGAAATTTCTATCTTTTGGTGTCAGAGTTACTATTCATGTATACGACACTATTCACGTATACGACACTATTCACAAAAAAATCAAATTTTCTTTTCTGTGTCCAAAATTGTCTGTTATGATTCCTATCTTTGATAAGATCTATGTTTTGATCATTCTTGAATTTTACTCCAATCTGGTTATTTATGAAGTATTTTTGAACTTTGATTATTTAAAGTACGAATCCTTAATACTTGTTCTTTTGTTTCACTGGATTCGTTTCCTTTAAAATATTTTTCATCATCCTTCGTCCTAAATGATGATATTACTGAATATCTTTAGCCCGTAGTGCAAAGATGAACAGGTGTTGAGATGAACATGACCGACTGATTAATATCTTTGGCCCGTAGTACAAAGATGAACAGGTGTTTAGATGAACATGACAAACTGATGAATATCTTTGGCCTGTAGTGCAAAGATGAATATTTGATTCCAGATATATATTGATTGATGTTACAGGGATAAAATATCAACGATGAACTTTTAAATTCATATATAGAAGATAGTAGTTTGCATTCTCTACTTAACTCTTCTAATGAATTATTATTTCCGCTGCGAAGATTGATTTAAACTGGTTGTCTATTGTATTATATTAGATTTTTCCCTGTTGAGGACTAACGATAATTTGTTCTATATTATCTTAGTCATAATATTCTTTATTGGGCTAGTTGAGCTCACCCTTTTCCATGTTGTTCCATTTTTTTTCTCAGGAGGCGAGAATGTAGCGAGTACTAGTCGGGGTGTGGAATGATGGTTCTAGAAGTTGTTCTAGTAGTCCTCACTATTCTGTAAAATAGTGTATTAATATTTGTAACGAGGACTTATTTGAGTGTGGATATTGTCTAGATGACAATATTTGTATTTAAACTCACAGTTTTTATGTTGTATTAATAAAGTTGTGGTTGTTTCTGTACCATGTATTTGGCGACTCAGAATGGGTGTTGTATACCTATTTTGAGGGCATCACAGTTGGTATCAGAGCTTAGGGATATGATCTCTGGCGGAGATCGGGGAATAGAACTAGGAGGGGAAAGACGAGTAAATCCTTCACTAGTGTGTCCTACCTAAGCTTATTTGTTGGTCGGTCATAATATAGGGGTATTATGTGATTTGTTAAATTGTTTAATTAACCCTTGTTTTATGGCAGTATTTAAGAATGGCAGCTGAGAATATTAACGGTGGAGTTAATGAGACCGTTGAAACACCTTTAATCACCACCCAGGGGAACGTGCAACAGGAAGGCAATATTCCTCCTGTAAACAACACCACTGAGAAGACGATGAACGATGGGATGCTTAGGAGCTTTTTGCAGTTCATGCAAAACCAGACGAGGGAGACTCGTGTACAGGATACGGCTGAGTATGAAGGCTATCTCATGGGGCTAAAACTTGCCCGTTCAATGGGCATCAGGCGGTTAACTGTCTTTGAAGATTCAGAGTTGGTAATCAGACGATCCACTAGAATCTATCAAACCAAGGAACTACATTTCCTGCCTTACCATCGACAGGTTTTGAAGATGGCTTTGGATTTCGAAGAAATCTCCTTTCTACATGTTCCTCGTAATAGGAATGATTTCGCGGATGCGTTAACAACTTTGGCCTCCTTGATTTGCATATCAGACAAGGAACATTTGCCAAGCGTCACAATTTCCCTGAACAAGGCCCCAGCCTATGGGAATTATGTTGGAGAAGTATTGGATGAGCTACCTCCCATCCAACATCCTTGGTATCAGCATATCAAGGAATATCTACGAGATAGATCTACACACGTTGGGGCGAGCCCGACTGAGAAAAGGCGGATCCATCGAATTGCAATGAAATTCTACCTGAGTGGAGATGCGCTCAACAAAAGAGATGCAGGATTAGGTCTCCTCAGATGTTTAGACAAAGATCAAGCCCAAAGGCTTTTGGATGAAATCCATGGTGGACTCTGTGGTCCCCACATGAGTGGCTCCCTCCTTGTCAAGAAAGTCCTCAGGACAGGACATTATTGGCTATCTCTCAAAGCTGATTGCAATGACCACGTCAAAAGATGCTATCAGTGCCAGATGCATGGGAATGCTATACACGCCACTTCACGGGAACTCCACAATATGAGTTCGCCTTGGCCCTTCTCAATGTGGGGAATGGATGTTATCGGGCCCATCGAGCCTAAAGCCAATAATGGTCATCGATTTATCTTCACCATGATCGACTACTTCACCAAGTGGGTAGAAGCAGCCTCCTTCCCCAGGGTCACTAAAGAAGTCATCATTGCTTTCATCAGAAATAATGTCGTTTGTCGATATGGACAACCAGAGGAGATTGTGTCAGACAATGCCAAAAACCTCAATAACAAAATGATGGAGGAATTATGCAGTAAATTCCACATCAAACATCTTAACTCTGTCATCTATCGTTCGAAAGATGAACGATGCTGTTGAAGCGGCTAACAAAAATATCAAGAAGATTATGCAAAAGATGTCCGCCAACCACAAAGATTGGCCTGACCTATTGCCTCTGACTCTGTTAGCCAACAGAACCTCAATGCGCACTTCAACTGGGGCAACCCCCTACGCTTTAACCTACGGGATGGAAGCAATGCTCCCCATAGAAGTTGAGATGGAATCTCTGAGAGTGTTGATCGACGCTCAGCTGGATGAAGACCAATGACTTGGTTTTGAAGAAGATTCTTGACAAACAAGATCAGGCTAAAGGAAAATTTGCTCCTAACTGGGAAGGCCCGTTTATTGTCAAGGAAGTATTGACAGGAGGTGCTCTCAGATTGCAAGAAATGGACAGCGATGAATTTTCGCAACTCATCAACTCAGACACCGTAAAATGGTATTATGTCTGAAGTAACCAGCAAACACCCTGGTGCATCATCATCAGGTCACCAGTCATTCCGGTTCTTTAACCCTTTACCACATACAACTTAGCTACACTTTTCCCCTCAGGGAAACATAAATTTCAAGCTAGCAGCCTGGTTTTCTCCTTTGCGCTCATATAATTCAGGTCATCCCACCGCGGATTGAACCTCTTGCGTTTGCAATTTGGATACCCATACCTGGGATCAAACTTCTCGTACCTACAATTTATCCTCAACCAGGGATTAAACTTTCTCCTCCCCGCATTCTGACCTGCATATGGGATTACGCTTTTTGTCTCGCCCTGAGGGTCGAACTACGTCGACCTGATCTCCTCTTCAATAGGAGAACGTAGGAAACCATTTCACATGGCCCGGTCGCAATAAAACGAAAACAACAAAAACATTTCTACCCTTACAAAAACAAAAACAACCAAAAACATTCCTACACCATTTTCGCCATACACAACGTTGAACCTCTTACACCAGGTTCGAACTACGCAGACCTGATCTCCTCTTCAATAGGAGTACGTAGGCAGCCATTCATGGTGCGGTCTCACCCCCTACCAAAACACAAACCCTTGTCAATTGGTACTGGAATTCCTTCAATACACTACATATCATTTGGCTTCAGACCAAAGGGATGGAATTACCTGAACTCCTCCCAAATAGGAGATTCGACGACCATCTAAGCTGTGGTCATACCTTGAAGAGCAACACCAATCCATAAGAGGTGGAATTAACTAGGCTTCTCCTAAATAGAAGTACTGGTGACCACGTGTGATGCGGTCAATCTTAGAGAGGAAAACCACACTCCTCTGCAGATTTCCATCTAGAAACCAGTCCCAAGACACCAAAGATGGTAGGGATACACATAGATCGATGATTCATTCTAAACTATCCAGAGACAACTCAATGTCCATCCTCCCAGGAGGAATTCAGAATACATCAAGATCACAAGCCCTAAAGCAGCAGGCAAAATATCAAGCAAATAGCAGGACATATCTAAAAGGGAAGTGATCCAAAAATATATTTCCCTGTCATATATAATGTTGTTTGATATATACAAATGTAAGTTGTACATGACAAAATGGCTAAGCTAGTCTGTGCAGGTAAATACAAGCTCATCTACGAGTCAAGGTATATGCGAGCTAACAATCCCAATATGGAGTCCCTCTCAGAAGATGAAGGTGAAGTTGTGGTCTCCTGTATGAGAATATTCACACGACCCAAAAGATCTGTAGCCATCTGCATGGTGACCATATGATCATCAATATATGCGTTCATCTCTACAATCATGCCAGTGGTAAAGGGCCTCACTGTAGTGCTATCTGTGATGGCTACATCCCGGGCAGATATAACACTATCCCGCCCAACTATCACTGCATCTCTGGCTGATATAGCCTCATCCCGCTCAACAACAGCGGCATCTCTGCGATCTAATGCCTCGTCTCTCTCCAATAGAGTGGCGTCCCTCACATCAAGAGAAGTCGACATCATAGATCGAATCTGGTCTCTCTCAAAGGTTATCAGATGGAGACTCTACTCTAAGTACTGTGCTGAGTGCTGAATCACAAAAGTACTGGTACTAGGAGAATCCGGAAGAAATGCTGGCAACCCAGAAACGGGCTCCTCCTCGATGTAGGTATCAATGTCCTCCATGGGCTCTGCATCTTCTGACTCAATATTCAGTACTGCAGATACTGCTGCAGCCGATAAAATATCTGTCTCCATCCATGCAAAATACTCTGTAGAATAACCGGGATGACTAACAGAAAAAGAAGCTATCTCACTCTGATCCCAGCAAGCATATACACTGGATTGGTCCTCTGCTGAGAGATATCGAGAAGCTGACCGCTGACCTATCGCCCCCTCAAAAGGATGAAAATCCTGGAACTGGTCGAACTGCGACATCACGGCCAGTGGGTGATAAGTAGTCATGCCCCTCAAGCCAGCCAGAGGGAGGAAATCCATGCCCGGAGCATGAATAATGAAGCTGTATGGTGAGCAAAGCCCTGAGCACAGCAATATGCTAAATGAATCTCTGATATCTGCCAAAAATGCGGACCAGGACTTAGCATATGTACACTCCGATGGCTGAAAAGAGTATGACATGGCCTCATCATGGGAGAAGAAATACCTATGTCGTCTAAGGGTACCAACCGGTCGTAAGTGTGACATAAACCACACATACAACATAACCGAACTCCCAGTGAACACTCCTGATGGGTAAGTACAGCAGTAGGATGTTGACCGCAGAGTCTCTGCTACAATCATAGGCACAATGGTACGACCCTCCCTGAGACCTCTCACGGCCATGATAACGCCTATATCTATCTCATCCATATACCGCGACATATACACATATGACAGTACACATAGCATCAGTACATCAACTCTGGCCAAACGCCAATGATCCTCCGACGCGGTGAAATCCCCGGAATGTCGTGAGTAGCCATCCTCCACGCAAAATCTGTCATACAGAAAATACTGAGAGATCACTTGGCCAGATGTCAGCTCATCCTGCACTACTCTACGCCTCAATCCTGTGAGAGTCATGAATCGTCTTCTCATGTCTCCCAAAGCCAGATGCACGCAAGGTCTGTCTAAAGGCAGTATCGTCAACCGTGCATACTCCTCTAGAGTAGGAGTCAACTCATAGGTGCCGAATCGGAATACCTGCCTATTCGGTAACCAATTCTCTAGCATCCCATCCACAAACCCTGTGGGAACCTGAAAAGGCAATAAAGTCATGGTATGCTGCACCAACTTATCTACAGTCACCCTGTCTGGTGGTGACATGTTATCATACCACGATCACATACCCAATACCACCACTGACGGTGGGGTATGATCTATACGGCTAACTGTCGAAGAAGACATCTGTGCGGGCCGTGTCATAAGACCATTCATGGGTCAATGCCGAATATCTCTGGACACGCATACATATACATAACATGATACGTGCATAACAGATAACGGATGGCAATATGATATAGAGAATGAAAAGACGGTGCATACATTCCTAAATATATCATCATCTAATACATCAGCTCTGTACAGATATAAATACAGGGAAATGGGGAACAACCGCCCTACTACTAACAGATGCCTATAAAAAGATATAGCGAGAATGGGGAACAGCCACCCAATATCTAACAGAGGCCTATCAAAAGATATAATGAGAATATACATCAGAAGAAGACCAGGGTCTCAATGTCTACGTCCTCAATCTTGTCCACCTGATGTAACTCCTCCTAAGTCACTGGATCTCTATCAACAGGGATGTCAGGCCTATAAAGAGGAGGATCTGTGCTGGCAAAACCAAATAGGTCTTCTGAGGGGCCAGCACCTGAGCTAGAAGGAACAAATGACTCCGCCTCTGCTGGATCTCTGCCCAAATGCCGAATAAATACATGTGCCTGGTCCAATTGTCGGGTCAAACTATCAATCTCGGTCATATAAGTTGGATCTCGGACACAAGCTACCCAATCCTTCATCATTAAAGATCTTGGAACCATGTCCCCCATAAACTGTGTGGCGCAGGACTGGGCTCTAATAGTGCGAGGGAACCACCAACGCTGGAACGTCTCCTGAGTACATGGGCCCTCTGATAATGCAAAGCCAACAACCCCCAATAATGGGATATCAGTGATGGGTGACTGTGATACAGGCCAATGACGCCTAGCAGGAGGCAAGATCGGTATACGGATCTCCCCTGTGGTGCTCCTAATAGCACGCTCTCCTAAATAGAGCTCCCAGCATCCATCTGTGAAGAGAGGAAATCTCTTGGTGGAAATCAAATACTCGACTTCAGTCGGGTGTCCATCCTCAAGCCGATGGTCAAATGCTCCCCTGAATAGGGAATCCATGTAATGGTACCCGCCGTCAGCAACTCTAGCTGCATACGACAGTGAGTGAATCCCTCAGATATAGGGACCTCCGGCAAAATAGAATGGTGTCATCGTCGTCCTCGTGGATATGTATCTAAACCAACACACTCACAGGACGCAAACATGGGAGCCTCTCATAGGCCCAAAACTGCCAACACAATGGCAAAACATCTGCTATCAGTAAACATTCTTAACCTATGAATGGGAAAAGACAAGAGAAATACTCACCAGCAGAAATGGGTAAAATCCTAGCCAAACCTCGGTCAAACCCTGTGAGCACATGCGCATTCCCCTAGAGGAAATAGGCAAAGGTGTAAGAGCCCCAATCGTACTCTCCAATATGGTCCACATCGCGTGTAGCGCTGACCAAAGCGAAATATACCGTGGAAGAGTTGACTGCTATGAAGCTGCCTCGAATGATCATCAGGAACAATCACCGCAGAATGCGATCCCTGATCCCGACATCATCAGGCATGGGCTCACTCAATAGCCCGCTCATAGCATCTACGCTCAAAGGACCTGAACGGACAGTCCTGCCTTTGAGCGCCTCCGCCGGAACTCCTAGTAAAGATCGGATGGCAGTAGGGGTGATATTCGCCATGCAAGGCACTGGCTCCCCTCCAAACTCCATACCTATGATAAATTGCCAATCCATAGGCATCATCATCACCTCGCAATCTAGCAGGTGGAGTGACTGAGTCTGATGAAACTATCGCTCGGACAATGCCCTGAGGTAACCCCAGGGACAACGACGGGGAAGGATGGAGAAGAACGTCCCAAATCCCCACTCATGCACTACTGCTCTGTAGTCAGGATGAAACGCCTGGTATATGGAGTGAATGCTGAACCAGTTCTCTCGAGGCTGTGTAAAATCAGGAACCTGCATGAAATGCAGAGCAATATCAAAACCCTTTAAATCCTCATCAATAGGAAAGAAGGAAGATCAAAGTCTAACGCCATACCTCGTTAGCATGTAAATACATCGATGAATGTCTGCCCAAATCACCTAGTGACTCTGGGTTTGCCACTTGAATGCTCAGAAGCTCCCAGCGAGGGACATGTGTAGCAGGAGCGGGATCCTCAATCGGAATATCCGCCTCCTCGTCTTCAACGTCTGGAACATCTACGTGGACAGGACGTATCACGGCCTTAATCAACTGGCGAGGCTGTCTGACAGAATGGGGATGATGCACTTCAGAAGCCCTCCGCCGTACGCCAGAAGCGGTCCTATAAGAACTGGTCGGCTGATCCGAATCCATAATATCTGGACAATAAGTCTCTAAATCACCTCAAAAAGGGTGTGGTATTTCCTTACCTGGAGCTTTCTAAAATGCATTTTATGACTATATCCATGCATGCATTTACTTTAATATATAATATAGTTAAAATGCATGACTACCCAATGCCTACATTTGGAAATTTTTTGCCATAGTCCCCTTTGAAAATAGGACTATCCACATGCACATAGGCATGTCTAGGTGGCCATTCAGTAGCACACCTACCCCAAAGTCATATACATAATATATGCATAAAAAATTAAAATCATCATGCATAAGGTCAACCTCAATGCTAGGAGTATTTTGCCTTTCTACCTTCTGCTCATTGGACCTCAAATAGGACAAAAAATAGCAGAAAAAGGTGCCAATTTGACGGTTTAAAAAGTCAAATTTTTTCACATCATTATGTTCAGCATGGTTTAATACTAACATTTACTATGTTGAATATTTTTTATCAAGTCATTTGTGCATACATAATCACTACTATGTGTTTAGATACATTTCGTGCAATAACTCACAATCCAACGGATAGAAACTGGAAAAAATACATGCATACGTTACCAGGATAGTGTAGAACACTTATACGGTGATAGAATTTGCAGAAAGCAGCCCGAACTCAGCAGATCTGAAGATGGATTGCGGTTTTCTCTTTATGAAACAAGTTGAAAGTGACTTGTGATACCAATCTGTTGGAATTTATCATGCACGATTGGCCGCAGGCCCACCTGCGGCTGCAGCAGGTGCATCTACGGCATCCCTATGGGGGTCCCACCCCTCCAGCTTGGTCCAGTTCGAGTTGAAACGAATTCTTACAGACTAGAAAGGTCAAATCGTTAATAAAAATGCCACGCGATTGAGCAGAACTGCATACCATCCTGGCCTTCTCAGATGAGACTTTGAATTTGTACATCACTCATTGGTAGTCACCTAAATACAAGGTATACCCTACCAACGATCCCAGTTGTCACAAGTCACATACGACAATACTTTATACAGGTCCGATGCCGCCAACTCCGGGTCGTTACCCTACGTATCTCCCCGACGGGGGTTACAACGTAGATCCTCGACGGGGGTTCTACGTAAATCCCCGGTGGGGGTTACAACACGTTCATCTGTTGACATTTATATGAACGAAGGTCAAGCAGCCTTGACGTTATTTCAAGCCGATGGCAAGTAAACCCATCGAAGCATTGAGGACTGTTCGATAGTTATGTATGTACTCATGAGTCCCCAGTAGGTCCCCGATGGGGGTGACAATGTAGATCCCCGATGGGGGTTACAACACTCGTCCATCCGTTGACACGTTTGCCAGCGAAGGTCAAGTAGCCTTGACATCATTTCAGCCGATAGCGATTAAACCTATCAGAGCTCTAGAGCCATTCAAGGTTTTAATACCCAACTGCTCATATTCCCCAGCATATCCCCAGTGGGGGTCACAACGCAATGCTCTGTTGATCTACACGACAACGAAGGTCAAGCAACCTTGATAATCTACTCACAGTGCCTCAGCCGCTGATTCACGCATCAGCGAAGGACAAACAACCTTGACAGTATATCCCACAGGATGTTTCAGCCGTTGATTCATATGTCGATGAAGCACACGTCAACGAAGGTCAGGCATCCCTGACAGCATTTGATGTTGGCAGTAAATCCAACAGAATCGTGACATATTCTGGCGATACTAACCAGGAAAGGTCCATGTTTATCAAAGAGGATAGATGATGGAATATGTTATACACATCCTCAAACAGACCAAGCTTTATCCCCACAGATCTCTTGCACATAAGAGATACCTCCTCAAGATCAAGTCATTATCAAAGACACAAGAATTTGGTGATAACTCCAACATCAACATTCCAACAGATTTGGATTACACACCAGATCCGGCCATCATTGCCCATCCCCAGTTGAAGTAACAGGGAGCCAGTAATCATCCCCAGCATGTTGGGCTACAACCCCGTACACATGCATCATACATTTGCATCATTTTTTTCTACCCATAGTACCATGTTTATCTTGTTGCGTTTCAAGTGTCTAGGATTCTTTATCCTACCCATGTATCGCCATGCATGAGTATGATAAACAGGGGCATCTGTAGACACTCAAATTTTCTGTACTACTATTACTAACATCGCAGGAGGACATATTCGCCTTTTAAGAGAGAACCCTGAAAGAGAATCCAAATCCATACCGGATTCTACCGGAAGTTTAGCATCAACCCCGGATCACAATCTGGGAGTAACAAATCCAACCTTGGAGATAACCCCGAGACCTACAGATACAATACCAGAACACACACCGGAGAAGACCGATTAATCTTGGAGATAACCCCGAGGTATCCAGTCTCAGTCCCAACAATAGGAATAGCCACCAACCTTGGTGATAACCCCAAGGAATGAAGTTTCGGCGATAACCCTGGAAATGCTTGTTTCAAATACGACCAGCTTCAATCTCAGCGCTCACAACAAGATACACTGCACCAACCCGGCAATAACATCGGGAAGATAGGCACACCTCAAAGATGACAATGAGGACCTTCAACAATTGTAGCAGTCCAATCTCAGCGAAGTCTGAGCAATGTCTGCTTTATCAGCCCAATCCAACGATAACATCGGTGTGGGGAAACATCGTCATCTCGTCAAAAAATGATGCCATGTCACGTCTCTACGCAACAATGTCCTACAAGGCTAACCAATTCTGAGTGACTATTGTGCGGGGTAACGGATGAAAGTTGAAGCTTGAAGACCGGAGGGCATCGTCCCATCTTTAATGACTTTGCACAAACTCTAATCCCATGCCATCGTAAAACTCTCGACAACGGCGGTCTGAAATAGGTCTTGTACACCTCAAACGGATGTCCCGATTGCACTTCTAAAAGTTTGAGTGGACATTACAGTGCCTGCGTGCACGTACTTCGAGACGGCCCGACCTGAAAAACCCCAGACAACCCAGGTTGCTTCTGGTACACCTACGGCTCAGCCGTAGGTACACCTGCGGCTAATATGCCTATAAATAGAGGGCTTGGGGTGATGATTTTCTAAGGAAAAAAGACGGGGAAACCCTGCACAATTTGCTCCGCACTCGCCCATATAGTGTATTTTCCTACTTTTAAACACCTGTGAGCTCATATATAGCCTCTTTTGTACCCACAAAAGCCAGTGTTTACCCACTCTAAAGATATAGAAGCCTTTTTTAGCGGTCAACTGTAAGCCTTCTCACACACTTTAGAGTTTTTCTCTTCATCTATGCACACACCCTTCTACACGTTGAGAGTCGTGTTGATTGCTTCTGCCCGGACATCGGTCCGTGGTTTCATTTCAGTCTATATATATATATATATATATTATATATATATATATATATTGACTAACACTATTGAGTTATGCCTCGATTGAGCCTAGACTTCGGTCTGGAGCGTTTATTTGCTTTTCTATATATATATATATACATTTATGTATATGAACTATGTGTCGAACTTTGATCAATGAGCCTAGACTTCGGTCTGGAGCGTTTATTTGTTTTTCTATATATATACATTTATATATAAGAACTTTGTTCGATGAGCCTAGACTTCGGTCTGGAGCGTTTACTGCTTTAATATATATATATATATATATATATATATATTTATATATATATATAGCTTTTATATATATATATATATACTTATATATATACTTATATACATATGAACTGTGGTCGAACTCTGTTCGATGATCCTGGATTTTACATCCTGTGCGTTTAATGCTTTTATATATATATATATATATATATATATATATATATATATATATATATATATATATTTATTTATTTTCGTCCTGCCTAGAGTTTCCTTCGTGGCAGTTGATCGCTCTTACGACTTAATTTATATTTCTGATCCTCCATGGAGGTGCTTCGTGGCTGGTGATCATGTCTGTATAAATATATATATAAATATATATATATATATATATATATATATATATATATATATATATATATCTGCTTACTGTTTTCATACAAATTGCAGCATTCTGTGCGCCTAAGAATCATGTGATCACAGATTCATCCCATTGGATCTAGATTCGGTTCCCGTGATGGACATTTTCAGCTGTAAGCAGCTTGTAAATTATTCTGCGGTGTCTAAATTTCCTTAGATGGTTTCTATACCCATGAGGAAGTCGGCATTATTTTTGTATATTATTTTCGTACGGATGCCTCGCATCCGTCAAATAAAATCAATCCAGCCGATCACTTAATAAAAATGGGAGTGTAAAAGGTCTCAATTCCTATTGAGCATCAGGGTTTGAAAAACATCTTTTATAAAACAGCACTGCCATATCTTGCTAAAAACTGAATTTTTACATAAATTCAAACCCTCTGTATATAGGTTCGAATGAGGCCTCACACAACTTCTATATAACAGCATATTGTCCCACACACACACACACTCTTATAATAGTTTCTTGAAAAGAGGCGGTCACCGTGGTAACACGGATGTTGGGGGGTGCCTAACACCTTCCCCCCGCATAACCAAGTCCCCGGACCCTAAACGAATCTCGGTTTCACCGACCTGTATACCAGTGTCACATCACCGGGTTAATGTGCAAACATTTTCTCGGTTATGTTGGTACAACCATTTAAAAAACCAACTGACGACTCTTAACAGTCCCATCGTCGACATAATACATGTCAGACCTTTTTCACATGTTTTTTCAAATAAATCTCGCCTAAAATGAGAACACCAAAGAACAAGTAACGGAAAGGGACACCCAAAAATCCCGACATCGACAGTAGGTACAAAAGTAGCTATATATGAGCTCACAGGTGTTTAAAAGAGAAAGCACTCAGTATGGGGTGAGTACGGAGCAAATTGGGCAGGGCTTCCTCGCCATTTTTTCTTGCAAAATGGCCACCCCAAGCCCTTTATTTATAGCGGGTGGAGCCGCAGGTGTAACTGCGGCTGGGCTTCTCGGGTCGGGTCGGGTCATCTCGTAGTACGTGTATGATAAGTAGGATTTTTACCTACTTATAGAGTACCAATTCATCCGAACTATGCCCATCTCAAGTACATTTTTGTCTGTTTTAGCTGAATTTCATGTTAATTTGGATTGCACGTTCTTAAAACTCCTTTGGGTGAATAAGTGCAGGAATCAGCCTGTTTTGGTGGTGTTATGGAGCATAAGGCAAATGGATGCTTGGAACAAGGTAAAAGGATGGGATATGAATGGCATGAAGGTGCATTGGTGCAAGGAGATAAAGCATGACTGAGCAAGCAGCAGCAGCAGTAGGAAAATAGGAACCAGAATCTGCAGATTGCAAGCCGCACGACCGAGCGAAAAAATAGCCTTAAGAACGCGCGCCCGCGCGATTGCCCAGCCAGATTTTGGATGCTACTGCAAGTCTCGCGGCCGCGAGAAAGAGAAGCCTATGGAGCGCGCGCCCGCGCGCGAGATCAGCCAAACATACAAACCTACTGCAAGTCTCGCGACCGCGAGACTATCATGCTGGAAGAGCGCACGGCCATGCGCGATGTCTGATGCTGCTGATGTGTTTTATTTTATTTCCAAATTTTAAAAGGTTGTATTTGATTTAAAATGATTCCTGACTGGTGTCAGGGGTATTAATTTGACATTTTATTAGATTTTCACTTACCTTTACATCGTAATTAGGGTTTTTACTCTCTAGAGAGGATTCCAACGTAGAACGAGGCTATAACTCTACTTTTCTACTCCTTCTTGGGATTTTCTCTACGAGAGCGGATTATTAATATTAGTTTTTGCTGGAATCTTATGAGGATTGAATATTGATGTGTATTCAGCAATTGGGTTTGATAGTTTTATCTTTTATCTTTCAATTGTTGCTTATTGATCATGTTTAACTTTGGTCCCATAATGGCTTTTGGTTCAGTCATGAACTAAACTCCATTATGGGATTCTAACGGATTTTATTATGTAGTTTGATTGCACACTTAAATGCAGGGTTGTTTTGCATATTATATTGGATGTCTGTCATGATTGTTTTGCATACATGAATGCTTGATCACCATTCTTTTCAGTATTTGTATGGAATTGACAATGAACATACAAATATGGACTGTAATCATGATAGTATACGTATATAGGGTTGTGTTATATGGCTTATGTATTTCGTGAACCAGATAGAGATATACTGTTTCACCGTATAAGTTAAGATAAGAACTTGAACTTAAAATTAATATAGTTACAATTTCACATAGACATATAGTGATGTTGGTTATATTGATGATTACATAGAGTCTATCATATGTGGATGCTGTGTAAGTAGGTCTTAGTGAATTGAAAATTGGCTAATACTCTTTTAGTGCTCTTGTCTACTCTCCTATGATATGTGCACAAGTCAGACATGATAGTGGCGAATGAATGAAATATTGCATGAAGTTAGAATCCCATTAGTTCCAATATCATTTATTATATCGTTTATATTGTTTTAGTTGTTATTTGCAATTCAAGAACAAATCAAGTTTAATCCATAGTGTGAGCATATAAATATAGTGATTTAATTAATGAATGGTAGTTTAAGTTAAACAACTTTCTCTGTGGGATCGATACTTTACTTGCTCTGTATTACTTGTTGACACATGTATGCTTGCATGAGTTGGAGCTCTTTTGTTAGTCGTTAAAAAGAGGCAACAAGTTTTTGGCGCCGTTGCCAGGGAAAGGCGTTTAATTTAGTATTATTATCATTAGTTTTAAGCTATATTGTATGACTTAGACAAATCTTGTCTTGTCTCATTTCAGTTTTTTTAGTTTTTGTTTCATGAATTTGTATAAATTTTTATGCGCACACGGTCAACCAACCCCGAGTTAACACCTGTTCAGGATAATATAAACGGGAGAGGTTGGAAAGTGGGTGTACGTAGAAATTTACAAGAACAGTTGGAAAACACGACAGGTAACATGGCTGCCGATGCACAAGCAGAGGAACAAAGAGAGGAGCATCGAGCTCTGAAACAGTATTTCATGCCCAATATCAACAGACTACAGTCCAGCATAGTCAGACCAGCGATAGCGGCCAATACCTTTGAGATCAAGACTGGCACTATTCAAATGGTGCAGAATATAGTTCAGTTTGGGGGTGCTGCTACGGATGATCCGAATGAACATCTATTGAGTTTCATTGAAATTTTTGATACATTCAGATACAACGGTGTGACGGAGGATGCTATTAGACTAAGGTTGTTCCCAGTTTCATTGAGGGATAAAGCAAAAAGTTGGCTTCATTCTCTGCCAGCAGGATCTATAACTACATGGGAGGATTTCGCACAGAAATTCTTAGCTAAGTTTTTCCCAATGGCCAAGACTACAAAGATGAGGACAACTATCTCTCAATTTGAGCAACAATAGGGCGAATCGTTCCATGAAGCATGGGAGAGATACAAAGAAATGCTGAGAAAGTGCCCACATCACGGTATGCCAGATTGGATGGTAATTAACATGTTTTATAATGGATTGGGATGGCAGTCGAGACCGATTATAGATGCAGCTGCAGAAGGTGCATTATGGGTAAAGAACTATGAGGAAGCCTATGATCTTATCGAGACAATGGCATCAAATGATTTTTAGAATCCTACATCCAGAATGCCATAAACCAAAGTTGCAGGTGTATTAGAGGTTGATGCTATTACTCAGCTATCACCGCAGATGGAAGTTATGGAAAAGAAGATAGATACTTTGGCTGAAGGAAAGGTAAAGACGGTTGGCTACGTATGTGAGATTTGTGCGGGGTCACACTCGACGGACCAATGTGCTATCAGCTCAGAATTAGTGCAGTATGTAAGCAACTACAGAAAAGACCAAGGCCAATTTCAGAACACATACCACCCCAACAACAGAAATCATCCAAATTTTAGTTGGTCGAATAATCAAGGGAATCAGCAAGCTCAGTTTCAACCAAACAATCAATTTAAGGCGCAGCCAGCGCAAACGCAATTTAATCCTAGACCACCCTTTCCGCCAGGATTTTCTCAACAACAACAGAAACATCACACTCCAGCTTCACCTCAGCAAGAAAAAAAATCAGAAATGGAGGAGATGATGATGAAATACATGGCAAACATAGAAGTTATGATCAAGAGCCAAGCAGTGGCTATAAAGAATCTGGAAACTCAAATGGGGCAGATGGCGAACATGCTTACTAACAGGCCCCAGGGTACATTGCCAAGTACTACAGAGACGAATCCAAGAAGAGAATGGAAGGAACAATGTCAACCAATTACATTGAGATCTGGGAAAGATCTGTCAGCTACTGTAAGTCGCGCGCCTGCACGAAAATGTACTGAGGAGAGTGCGCGGCCGCGCGAGGCAGAGGAACCAGCCAATGAGCAGGAAAATTTGGAGAAATCTACGGATCGGCAGGAAGAGAAAGATAAAGTATGCTCAGAGGAGACAGTTAAGAGTCCAGTACCACCAATGCACATTCAGGTTTTGTACCCGCAGATATTAATGAAAAAAAGGGAAGATAAACAGTTCAGCAAATTCTCGGAGATGTTCAAAAAGCTGCAAATCAACATACCCTTCGCCGAGGCATTGAAACAAATGCCCAGCTATGCCAAGTTTATAAAGGGTATATTATCAAGGAAGAGGAGATTAGATGAGTTTGATATAGTAGCCTTGACAGAGGAATGCAGTGCAGTGCTTCAACAGAAATTACTTCCAAAACTGTAGGATTCAGGCAGTTTCACAATTCCATGTACCATAGGAAAGTTGAACTTCAGTAAGTGTTTATGTGATCTTGGGGCAAGCATAAATTTGATGCCCTTGTCAGTGTTTAATCAGTTGGGATTGCCGGATCCAAAGCCGATAAACTTATCATTACAGTTAGCTGACAAATCGATCACATATCCACGAGGAATTATTGAGGATGTGTTGGTTAAGGTGGACATGTTCATTCTCCCAGATGACTTCATCATTCTAGACTACGAGGAGGACAAAAGCATACCAATAATATTGGGAAGGCCATTTTTGGCCACAGGTAGAACGTCAATAGATATGCAGAAATGTGAACTTACTATGTGTGTCCAGGATCAAGAGATTACTTTCAACGTCTTTAAAGCAATTAGTTTACCAACGGATGAAGAAGAGTATTTTCTAGTTGACATGGTGAACTGGTGCCTACAGGATGAAGTACAAAAATCCAGGGATTATGGACCATTGATATATGCAATGGGTAAAAATTCAAATTTTAAGGAAAAGTCATTAACGAAAGATGAAGTCATGAAATTTCAGGGTGCAGAGAACACGAAGGAAAGCACCGCAATTCTAACGGTGACATGAAGTCAGAGACAGTCAAGCTAATTGACTATAACTTAGCGCTGAATAGGAGGCAACCCATTATTATTCTCTCCCTTGCTTAGTTTTTAATATTTCATTTTGAGTTATTTCTGTAGTTATATCAAACTCCTTTTTAATTGGATACTATTATTCATGCGTAAGATTGTAACAAGAATGGCTATGAGAATGCTTGCACGCTGTTAGTGATATGAAATCACTAAGTCATGCCTTAACATGGTACATTAATATCTATGCAGGAACCATCACTGGACAGCATCACTGACAAGCAGAGTGGAACTGAACATTGCGCGACCGCGGGGCATAAGTGGCATGAAAATCGTGCGCCCGCGCGTCAAGCCGATATAGTTAACAGTCTGCAAGTCTCGTGGCCGCGCGACCTAGGAAGCAAGAAAATCTCGCGACCGCGCATCCATATAAGAAACCCACCAAATGTCTATGCAAGTCTCGCGCCCGCGCGCCCAGCTTAGTAAACAAGCTCGCGGTCGAGCGCGACACCGGGTTAAGACAGAGCTGGCTGGTTTAAAATAGAGTTGGGGACCATTTGGACTCTCATTTGGGATATTAACAGAAGCAAAATTCTCTCCCTTTCCATAACTCACGTCACTATCTCTTCATCAGTTACAATTCGTGTCGTACATCTCTCAATCAATCAGCCACGATTCTCTCCTCATTCAAAGTCCATCTCTCCTCAACTTCTCCAAGAGTGCTATAAAGCTAGGGTTCCTATGTGGGAGTGCAGAAACAAGTGTGAGAGCTATCAATTTCAAGCTTTTCTTCTTTCCCAATCATATAATCTGTGCAATTACTAGTAAATACAAATGGGGCCTAAGCGAGCACGATCTATTACATCGTCTTCTTCATCCTCTGTGGACAGTCAAGAGGCTGACATTGTGGATCATGAAAAATTCCTTAATTTGGAAGCTCAACATGAGTACTACCGCATTGTGGTGAAAACGTTCATCAAGGAGCGAGGATTCAAGCCGACAAGTAAGGATGGTTAGTTGTGCGCCATGATTCTAGAGAGAGGTTGGGGTGGACTGACAGCGACTCCAATACCCAGTCCTATGAGCATAGTCCGTGAATTCTATGCCAATGCCAAGGTTACTATGAGCGAAATATCTCTAGTTCGGGGTAACGAGGTAAATTACAGGCCTCATGCTATTCGATCAATTTTCAAAATTACGGATGCACCGCCAGTGGGGGCTATTAATTGGATAACCGGCGCTCATTTGGAGACCGACATGGAGCTGATCATTGCAGAGTTATGTGTGTCAGGTACAAAATAGACGTATAAAGTTGGCACAACACAATCGCGGTTATTCCCAGCTGCAGCACTAAATCGCTATGCAAAAGCATGGAGCTTGTTCATATGTGTCATGCTCATGCCTTCCGCCCATTAGCACGAAATATCAGCGGAGAGGGCACGTCTTCTGTGGGGCATAATCACCAGAAAGTACATCGACATTGGTCATCTCATTCACGAGAATATGCTGCGCTATTTATGGGGAGCAACGATTGGGAGCATTCCACACGCATCCGTGATAGCCATGCTTTGTGCTAATCAGGGATGCAATTGGGGAAATGAGCAAATGTAATACCCAAGCCAGGACATTACTCATGCCACGATCGAAAAGTTTAAAGACTGGGCAGATGGTGTACCGCAACCACGCGGACTAGGATTCATCCTTCATCATATTTTTCCAGAACAACACCAACCCCCATAAACAGATGAAGCGGGCCCGTCCACGCACGCGCGTGCCACCAATGGTGATCGACATCTCCGAAGGTTGGAGCGCAAGGTCGATGCCATGTACGAAAATTTGGGCACATTTGTGATGGGACTCACAAGGGCTTTAGCCAAAGCATTTGTACAACAAGGAACAACACAAGAATGGCCTCAGTTTGGAACCATAACACCACACCACCGGACTCACCACCCGAGGAGGGTGGCACCACCGATAATTAGGGGAGTTTTCATACCTTTTACCTTCATTCAATTGGGACATTGAATATTTTAAGTTTAGCGGTATTAAGTAGTAGTTAGTATTTTTTTATTTAGTTTTGCATGATTAGTTTTACATGATTCATATAGTTTTGCATGATTAGTTTAATTTTTATGTGCATGTTTAGACTACATTTTAGCACATAGTTGCATGTTGCATACCTCACAGTTCTTGTCGTTTAAAAAAAATAAATTTTGTCTAGCCAATGATGAGAGTGAAGTTTTTAAATGAATTCTGAATATTTTGGATAACATGAGCTGAGTTATAACATTTTATACAACAAAATTCATAATGTTGTATACATGCTCTCGGTTTGCACAAATGGGTTCACAAGAACTTGTAGGTATAAGAAACACGTGTGTTTTGCTCGACGGAAAAATGTAGTGTTAAAAAGAGAAATATGTGAAAAGTGGCTTGGAGACTGTATAAAACATCAATTTTTAAACTCTGGGAAAACATGGGTATCTGTGTATAAAAAAAAAGAAAAAAAAAAGAAAAGAAAAGTAGAAATAGCATGGCTAGTCTTATTTCGGGGCCCTGGGTACTTGAGTAAGTACGTCCGAGGGGATTGTCTCTACACCTAGCGCCCTAAGGTCTTTCATGGTCTGGGAGTCGTTGGTTGAAAGCTCGTTAAAGGGTAGCAGTGTGCCTAATGGAGTAAGACATTATGCAGTCATATAGAAAAAGAAAGAATAGAAAAATAGCAATAAACACCGTGAGAAAGAGCGAAATTCGCCCTCGTGAGTAGAATAAAGCAGATAAACTCATTGTTGAACCTTAGTTTATTTTAAGATGTTGGAATAGTTCAAGTCTCATATATAAACATAAGTCTTGATTGATGCTATAATTTTTCTGGTTTGAGCAAGATAGCATGAGCATTCTACATCTAAATTAAGTACTGGGGGAATACAACACACACACAACATCTGTATAGCATTGGTGAATTATTTGAGTATATGACATTATGCCTGCAGTTTGGTTTGAATTTGTATTCTCAAATCTAGAAAAACTTCACTGAGGTAAATTGGACTGAATGTCTATAATGGTTGGGACAATGTGAGAATTAAGTGCATAGTAATGTAGTTGCATCATTTATTATTCATTAGTATGCATTGCTTGAGGGCAAACAATGGTTCAAGTTTGGGGGTATTTGATAAATAGGATTTTTACTTACTTATGGAGTACCAATTCATGCGAACTATGCCCATCTCAAGTACATTTTAGTCTGTTTTAGCTGCATTTCATGTTAATTTGCATTGCACATTCTTAAAACTCTTTTTGGTGAATAAGTGCAGGAATCGGCCTTTTTTGGTGGTGTTATAAAGCATAAGGCAAATGGATGCTTGAAACGAGGTAAAAGGATGGGATATGCATGGCATGAAGGTGAATTGGTGCAAGGAGATAAAGCATAACTGAGCAAACAGCAGCAGCAGTAGGAAAATAGGAACCAGGATCTGCAGATTGCAAGTTGGGCGGCCGCGCGGAAAAATAGCCTTAAGAATGCGCGCCCGCACGATTACCCAGCCAGATCTTGGATGCTACTGCAAGTCTCACGGCCACGAGAAAGACAAGCCTATGGAGCGCGCGCCTGCGCGCGAAATCAACCAAACATACGAACCTACTGTAAGTCTCGCGATCGCGAAACTATCATGCTGGAAGAGCGCGCGGCCGCACGCGATGTCTGATGCTGATGATGTGTTTTATTTTATTTCAAAATTTTAAAAGGTTGTATTTGATTTAAAATGATTCTTGACTAGTGTCAAGGGTATTAATTCAACATTTTATTAGTTTTTCACTTACCTTTACATCGTAATTAGGGTTTTTACTCTCTAGAGAGGATTCCAACGTAAAACGAGGCTATAACTCTACTTTTCTACTTCTTCTTGGGATTTTCTCTACGAGAGCGGATTATTAATATTAGTTTTTGCTGGAATATTATGAGGATTGAATATTTATGTGTATTCAACAATTGGGTTTGATAGTTTTATCTTTCATCTTTCAATTATTGCTTATTGATCATGTTTAACTTTGGTCCCATAATGGCTTTTGGTTCAGTCATGAACTAAACTCCATTATGGGGTTGTTTTGCATATTATATGGGATGTCTGTCATGATTGTTTTGCATACATGAATGCTTGATCACCATTCGTTTCAGTATTTGTATGGAATTGACAATGAACATGCAAATATGGACTGTAATCATGATAGTATACGTATATAGGACTGTGTTATATGGCTTATGTATTTCGTGAACCAGATAGACATATACTATTTCACTGTATAAGTTAAGATAAGAGATTGAACTTAAAATCAATATTGTTATAATTTCACATAGACATATAGTGATGTTGGTTATATTGATGATTACATAGAGTCTATCATATGTGGATGATGTGTAAGTAGGTCTTAGTGCATTGAAAAATGGCTAATACTCTTTTAGTACTCTTGGCTACTCTCCTATGATATGTGCACAAGTCAGACATGATTGTGGTGAATGAATGAAATATTAAATGAAGTTAGAATCCCATTAGTTCCAATATCATTTATTAAATCGTTTATATTGTTTTAGTTATTATTTGTAATTCAAGAACAAATCAAGTTTAATCCATAGTGTGAGCATATAAATAGAGTGATTTAATTAATGAATGGTAGTTTAAGTTAAACAACTTTCTCTGTGGGATCGATACTTTACTTGCTCTGTATTACTTGTTGACGCATGTATGCTTGTATGAGTTAGAGATCTTTTGTTAGTCGTAAAAAAGAGGCAACAGTGCATTCGGGCACTGTAATGTCTGCTCAAACTTTCAGAATTGCAATCCGGGAATCCGATTGAGGTATACAAGACCTATTTCAGACCTCCGTTTGTCGAGTGTTATACAATGGCATGGGATTAGAGTTTGTACGAAGTCATTGAAGATGGGTCGATGCCCTCCGGTCTTCAAGCTTCAAATTCTATCCGCTACCCCGCACAATAGTCACTCGGGATTGGTTTTCTTTGATTCTTGTGGGACATCGTTGTGTGAAAATGTGATGTTGAGACGACGTGACATGGCATCGCGTTGGCGAGATGACGACGTTTCCCCTCACCGGGGTTATCGTCGGTTCGGGCTGATAAAGCAGACGTTGCTCAGGGCTTCGCTGAGATTGGACTGTTGCAATTGTTGAAGGTCCTCAGTGTCATCTCTGAGGTGTGCCTGTCCTCCCGGTGTTATCTCTGGGATGGTACTGAGTATCTCGTTGTGAGCGTCGAGATTGAAGCTGATTGCATTTGAACCAAGCATTTCTGGGGTTATCTGTGAAACTGCATTCCTTGGGGTTATCACCAAGGTTGGTGGCTATTCCCATGGTTGGGACTGAGACTGGATACCTCGGGGTTATCTCCAAGATTGATGTCTTCTCCGGTGTGTGTTCTGGTATTAGATTTGCACGCCTTGGGGTTATCTCCAAGGTTGGAATTGTTACTCCCGGTGTGTGTTCTTGGGTTGATGCTGAACTTCCGGTAGTATCCGGAATGGATATGAACTGTCTTCCAGGGTTTCCTCTTAAAAGACGAATTTGTCTTTCTGCAATGTTAGTGACAGGTGTACAAAAAATTTCGAGTGTCTACAATGAGCTTGTTCCATTAAGTGTCGATTCAAACCCACAAGGTATCGACGTTATGTATTTAAAATCCGTTGCCCTTCTTACTTCCTTTTAATTTTTCTATCTTTGATAATTTTGAATCATGTGGGGGATTGTTGGTTATGCTTCAAAACTTATGGTTTTATCAAAGTCTCATATTGTCTATTTTGAAAACTTTCTATGGGTATATTATCATATGTTTGCTTGGGTTTAGTAAGTTGGTAGAGGAAATAAGGATGGGCTCACGCACATGAGGACGACTAAGGAATTGGGCTAGGCCAAGCTTGGTTCTTGGACTTTCGGCTAGAAAACCTTAGTGCGCACGATACGCCCGCGCAGGGGGGATGCCGATCCGGTCGATTATTCCTTACGGGTGCACCCAGGTAGCCCACTGTTTTGCTATTTTTATTTCCTTTTTATACTAAGCCAAGTTTTAATACCCTAGCCATTTTCTCATAATTAATTCCCAACGTAAACCTTATTTACGTTTTACATTTTCTGTAACTCCCACCTCCAACGTAAACAATACTTATGTTCCAACGTTCATCTCCCAACATTCTTCTTCTTCCTATAAAAACCAATTCTGTGCTTGCAGCAACAACACACAAAAACAGACTTGTTCTTCGTCTTTTATCCAAATATTTGTTCTTATTATATAATTTGTTAATTGGGCAATCCACAAAGACAAGTCCACAACCTTCTTCTGCGAGTACACGCAATTGAGGTTTTGACGTTGAATCTTGGATAGTGAACGTCGTGGAGCTCAACTGTATTGAGGTTTATAACCAGTGAGGGCGGAATCACTTTTTAGGACAATAGCTTTGCTACGCCTCGGCTTTCTTTGGTTTCCACCTAAATTGTTTCAATTTTCTCTATTGCTCGTCTTGTTAATTCTGGTCTATATTCCAATAATTATTACTGAATATATTTTTATAATTCATTAAATTAAAATGTAATAAAATATTAAAACTTTCTTATATTGATTTCTAATTATAAATTTTAATTGTCCTTATTTATCTCAATTCACTAATTATGACATTTTTTGCAAGAACAAAAGAAAACATAATTATATTACAGTATTGTGACATTCTTTGCGAGACGCAGCAGCAAATACGAATAAATTTTGGTCAATAAACTAAACACAAGGCATCCCTTACTATGGAAACTATGTCAAGTTAGCCAATTTGAAGTACTCCATTCGAATTTTATTGTATCCCAATTTCAGTGTTTGGATCATAAAAGTTATGAAAATTTTCTTATACTAAAAAATACTCGTATTCGTAAACAAGAATGCTAAAAACTAATTTTCTGCGCCTAAACTTGATAGAGAAACAACAAACTTCCAAGTTACAAACATGGGGCAAAGAAAAAGAGAAACACCAAACTTCATAAAGCCATTTATTTCTCAAGCTAGAATTAAAATTCAATTAAACTTTCAAGTGAAAAAGATACATATTCAATTTTGAATCTATATTTAAACCTATCATTCGAAGACCTTGGTTTTTGATCATTTAGTATTGTCTATGCTTAATTAGCTTCTAAACATGTCGAGTTTGATCTTTCGAGCGTCCAAATTTTGGAGATCTCTTGAATACTGTTGGAGTGTGATTATTTGGGTCTAGGCATGGTGCAACCCAATCTATTTAATGGTCCGGATCTGGTGATGGCCAATATGTATTTATTATGACAGTGGAAGAGTCCTTATTAAAATAGGATTGTATTTCCTTATTTGGAGGGATAAGAAATCCTTCTCCTAGTTGCATGCAGGTGGAGGTTACTTCTATATATACGGCTACAAGCTAGGGTTAAGGGGACAACATAATAGAAGACAATATGATAGGGCACAAAAGATACAACACAAATACACAACTTGTACTCCCAATATTATTATAGTGGATTACTCTCTCTGTCCGTGGTTTTTCCCTAATTGGGTTTTCACGTAAATTCTTGTGTTTGTACTTTACATTTCTTTATTTATGTTTATGAGAGTATATTTCGTGAGTTTGATTTCACAATAATTACTCCATCAACCGTTGGCGCTATTTTGGCCTACTGTTTTGGTGATTTTGTCAGGCGTACAAAATCAGGCGTTTAACATTGGTGCCGTCTGTGGAAAACGTTTTTATACTGTTATTGTTTAATCACCATGTACCGAGATATAATGAAGACGATGCAATTATTTGAAGTGTTTTGATCCGGATCACATGCAGAACCATCACTAATTCAACTAAAGCTAAGTCTTTTGTCTCTTTCTTTATTATTTTTGGCAAGCATGAACATACATTCAAGTACTCCCAAAAATTCTTGATATCCACCCAATTGGACTTTGTGGCGGCCACTTGTAACTGCTTTATATTTGGCTGCAACATATAAGTAGTAGTCTTCATTTGCAAAAGATAAATAAATAAATAAAATATGTTATTTGGTGTCACATAAAAGCCAAGTTACTTAATAAATAATAATAATAATAAAAAACATGTACACCTTCTGCTATTATGCAACATGTACACCTTCTGCTATCATGTGGCTTGCGATAATCATTGACATTAATATTGCTTTGCACTTATACATGTTTATAAATTCATGTTCATGCTCTTGTTGTTTTTCAATAAAGGAAAGGATGCAGTAGCCGGTTTGTCGAACCTGGATAGGCGGAGCCCACCCACTTCTTACTCGTCTAACTGCGGTGATAAAACTATACTACTAAGGGGCTGTTTGTTTAGAGCTGAATGGAGCTGAATCTGAATGGTTGAATCGGTCAGTGCGTTTGTTTTGGTCTGAATGGCTGAATTGGTAAGATGGACGAGCTGAATGGCTAAGTATGATTTTTTGAGCTGAATGAAGTAAAAAAAAATTAAAAATTAAAAAAAATATTAACTATTATATTAAGTAATATTAAATAAATTTACAATAATTTTGAATTTTTTCAGAAGGGTAAAATAATAAAGTTTTGTCATTCAGATGTTTCAGACATGTCAATTATGAAACAGCTTTTTCATTCAGATTCAGATTCAGCTCATTGAGATTCAGATTCAGATTCATTCAATTTTTATCAAACATCCCCTAAGTCAAACTTATCTCTAACCGTATCAAGTCAGTAGCCTACGTGGACCCAACTGAGAATCAGGAGACATGTGCTCCTCAAACATAACAATAAAATAGGTCCATCGCTACCAAAAGATCACATGATACATGTTCAAGACAGCAGGCAAGATTCATCTCCTCAACTCGAACTGATTTCTTCTGAAGCAGAGGCAAGGGGCTATGGAATCAAGGAAACCCATGGAAACTTTACAAGATCTGATCATCCTACAAGGCTATTTCTGAATTCAGAGGGTTCTATTGCTATGAAGGGATAGACTAATAATGAAGTATGGGGGTTATGTTCATGGGACAGAGGTGGTGCTGGTGGATTCAATCACCTTCGGGTCGGCAATATTTTGATTACTGTCTACTGTCTCCCTCTTCGACAACAGTATTAGCAGAGAAAGAAAAAATTTGGGCAAGGAATAAGGTTTTATTTGTTCAGCGTTGTATATAATTGATTCGGGCTAAATTGTGACGCCCCCAAAATAGGTATACAACACCCATTCTAAGTCGTCAAAATACATGGTACAGAAACAACTACAACTTTATTAATACAACATAAAAACTGTGAGTTTAAATACAAATATTATCATCTAGACAATATCCACACTCAAATAAGTCCTCAGTACAATTATTGATACATTATGTTACAAAAATGGTGAGGACTACAAAAATGACTTCTAGAACCATCATTCTTCACCCCGACTAGTACTCGCTATATTCTCGCTTCCTGAGAAGAAAAATGGAACAACAAGGAAAAAGGTGAGCTCAACTAGCCCAGTAAAGAATATTATGACTAAGATAATATAAAACAAATTATCGTTAGTCTTCAATATGGAAAAATCTAATAGAATACAATAGACAACAAGTTTTAAAATAATATTCGCAGCGGAAATAATAATTCATTAGAAGAGTTAAGTAGAGAATGCAAACTATTATCTTCTATATATGAATTTAAAAGTTCATCGTCTATCTTTTATCCCTGTAACATCAATCAATATATATCTGGAATCAAATATTCATCTTTGCTCTACAGGCCAAAGATATTCATCAGTTGGTCATGTTCATCTAAACACCTGTTCATCTTTGCACTACAGGCCAAATATATTCAGTTATATCATCATTTAGGACTGAGGATAAAAAATATTTTAAAGAAAACGAATCCAGTGAAACAAAAGAATAAATATTAAGGATTCGTATTTCAACTATTCCATGTCTAAAAATACCTCATAAATAATCATAGTGGAGTAAAATTCAAGAATGATCAAAACATGGATACAATCAAAACTAGTATCCATAATAGATATCTTGGACGAAAAATAAAAATTTAATTTTTCTGTGAATAGTGTCGTATTCGTGAATAGTGTCGTATAAGTGAATAGTGCCGTATACGTGAATAGTAACTCCGACACCAAAAGATAGAAATTTCACAAAAAATATCATCATGCTTCGTGAATAGTACTCGTGAATAGTAACTTATGAATAGTAACTCGTGAATAGTAACTCATGAATAGTAACCCCGACATGAAAAAGTTCCAAATTTGATAAAAAAGTTCCAACCAATATTTCAGCATAATGATATTGAAGAAATAATATCATTTGAGAAGAAAACAACATCCCTTACCTTGTGAAGACAATACTTCTAGTTGAAACACCGGATATAAGCTATGACTTGAACTTACACCGTATAGCAACACTCAAAGTATTAAAATACTCACAAGAATACGTTCAATATATAGAGAGAGAAAGAGAGAGAAATCTGCAGTTTCTTGTGTGATTTTTAATTCTAACCTAAGCACCCTATTAATAAGAAAATGCTTAGAACACCAAAGTAGAAAATTTAATAAAATATTAATATATATATTAAAATTTTCTACGCACTCATACCATCTGATTTCCAACTCTTAACATATGCCTACAAATAACAAAAAAAAATTCTAACTAAAAATTCGGAACTACGGAACTTCAATAATTCATAATAAATAGCCCTTTATCAAAAAATTTGAATCTAGTTACTTTTTATAGGAAATTCAATTCTCTACAACTTTGCAGAAGAAAGTTTTTCTAAATTCCAAACAAAAATTGACCGAAATCCATATACGGGCGATTTTACAAGCTATAATCAAATTTCAGTCAAGAAATGGGGTCCACCGACACACAAAACATGTGTTAAACAAATTTTGTACAAAAATACTCTTCCTCCTCACATATTCATATATCCCACATTCATTGTAATAATATCATCATTATTATATTATAATAATATAATAAAATATTATTTTATCAAAAAGATAAAATATCAATTTTCAACAATTGTCCCTTTAAAAATTTTCTCCATCTATATCCATATAAAATCAATATTTTTCTCATCATATAAATCAATAATTAATTATTCACAAATAATATTACAGAATCACAGTACTGGTAACCAGGCTGTTCCCAGCAAAGAGGGGGCTTTCCAATAAGAATTTCTTCTTACTGGCGCTCAATTAGGTGACCAAACCTCTGCTTAGACAGAACTTTTTAGACATTGCCAATAATGTTTTCTAATAATATTATTCAGATAATATGGATTATTGCTTTGATAATGGAAAATACTATGTAGTGACAATTATTGAAACAACAGTAATATAAAATATCAACGCAGCAATTATTGAATCAATTAAATAAAATACTGAACAGTAAGTACTGTAACAATTATTGAGTAGTGCCTTCTTACGTAAGAATCAATAATTGGTGCAATACCGTGTGCTACTGTGCAACAACGCGTATTACTGTGTTTGAACCACCGGGTATTCCAACAGTGTTAACGGTAATAACTACGCCGTTATTTATAAACAACTTATACTTGTCGTTTTCTTCATCCAATCGCTTTCCATTATGGGGACCACAAAAGACTGCGCCGTCATACGAATATTCCCCGACAGCAAGATAATTCCACGACCAAACGAATATTCCTTGACAACAATGAATATTTTATAACCACCTACTTATTTAAAATATTTGCGCATTTTACCCATAGCTAACCACATTAATCAAATCAACCCTTACTATTTCAAAATGATAAATAGAGGAAAATAAATTTCATTTATTAATAATTTGGGGTCTTACAACCTCCCTTCCTTATGAAATTTCGTCCTCAAAATTGACGTGCGTACCTGGTGTTTCGAAAAGATGAGGATACCTTGCTTTCATTTCCATTTCTAACTCCCAGGTCATTTCCTCAATAGCATGGTTTCTCCATAAAATTTTAACTTGTGGTATGACCTTCGTGCGTAGGACATGCTCTTTCCTATCCAAGATTTTGACAGGTACCTCCTCGTATGTTAAATCTTCGGCTATCTCGTCCGGTTCTAACTCAATAACGTGGTTCGGGTCTTTCACATATTTACGAAGCACGGATACGTGAAAAATATTATAAACACGAGACATACTTGGAGGTAACGCGAGTCTATAGGCCACTTTTCCTACTCAGTCAAGAACCTGAAATGGACCAATAAATCGTGGATTGAGCTTTCCTCTCTTTTCGATGAAGATCCGCATAACTTTTTTGTCGATCCTGTGCTGTTTGTATACATTGTCGAATCGTTTGGATCTTTTCCATAGTCATACATACCAACTCGGGTCCCAACAATGTTGCTTCACCTACCTCATCCCAACATATTGGAGAGCGACACTTTCGTCCATACAATGCTTCAAATGGAGCCACACCTATACTTGCCTGATAACTGTTGTTGTATGAGAATTCCACCAATTGTAAATACTTATCCCAACTGCCTTTGAAGTCTAGGACACAGAGTCTTAATAGATCTTCAAGAGTTTGAATAATCCTCTCTGATTGTCCGTCCGTTTGAGGATGGTATGCCGAACTAAATCGTAAATCTGTGCCCATAGCTTTTTGCAAGCTAACCCAAAATCTTGAAGTGAATCTTGGGTCACGATCCGAAACTATGGATACTGGCATGCCATACAATCTCATAATCTCATCTACGTATATACGAGCACGACGTTCAAGGGAATAAGTCTCATGTATCGAAAAGAAATGAGCAGACTTGGTTAATCTGTCAATAATAACCCAAATAGCATTTATGCCTTGAGAAACTTTGGGAAGACCCGTAACGAAATCCATGGTAATGTGTTCCCACTTCCATTTCGGAATCTCAAGTGGTTGCAATGGGCCCTTAGGCACTTGATGCTCCACCTTTACACGTTGACAAGTTAAACACCTCGAGATAAACTTCGCGATCTCTCTCTTCATATTGTTCCACCAAAATGAATGTCGAAGATCATGATACATTTTGGTACTCCCAGGATGGATTGCAAACGGTGTGTTGTGTGCCTCCATCATGATTCTATGCTTCAAGTCAGAATCGTTAGGAACACAAAGTTTGGAGTGGACTCGAAGTATTCCTTCTTCATCGATTCTTGCTTCTGGAATAACACCTTCTTGCACTTTCTTCTTCATACGCATCAGCTCCGGGTCTGTGGCTTTAGCAACTTAACTTTTTCGATTAAAGTCGGTTCTATGCGTATATTTGACATCATCGCACCCGTTCCTACATATGATCTTCTACTAAATGCGTCAGCTACCACGTTTGCTTTTCCAGGATGGTATTGAATAGTGTGGTCGTAATCGTTTAACAGTTCGAGCCAACGTCGTTGCCGCATGTTGAGTTCTTTTTGAGTGAAGAAATATTTGAGGCTTTTATGGTCTGAATATATCTCCACTTTCTCCCCATAAAGATAGTGCCTCCAGATCTTTAGCGCGAAAACGACTGCTGCCAACTCTAGATCATGAGTAGGATAATTCCTCACATATTCTTTAAGTTGTCGCGAGGCATAGGCTATGACGTTCCCACGTTGCATGAGAACACATCCTAACCCTTTGCCCAAAGCATCGCTGTAGATAACAAATCCATCTGAACGAGATGGTATTGTTAGAACAGGTGCCAAAATAAGTCTCCTCTTAAGCTCTTGGAAACTCTTCTCGCATTCCTCGCTCCAAACGAATTTTGTATCCTTCCGAGTTAGCTGAGTTAATGGAGTAGCGATTCGAGAAAACCCTTCCACGAATCTTCGATAATAACCAGCTAGACCCAGAAAGCTACGTACTTCAGTCACCGTCTTTGGTTGTTCCCAACTTTGTATTGCTTCAATCTTCGCCGGGTCAACAGACAATCCATGTTTTGACACCATGTGCCCAAGGAATGCTACTTTCTCAAGTCAGAACTCGCATTTCTTCAGTTTGGCATATAGCTTGTTATCACGAAGCCTTTACAGTACCAGCTTCAAATGGCGCTCATGATCTTCACGGCTTTTGGAATAGATGAGGATGTCATCAATAAAGACAACAACGAACTGATCCAAATATTCCTTGAATATTCGGTTCATCATATCCATGAAAGCAGCAGGAGCATTAGTCAATCCAAAAGACATGACTAAGAATTCATAATGTCTGTACCGAGTTCTGAAAGCAGTCTTTGGAATATCCTCAGTTCTAACCTTCAGCTGATGATATCCAGAACGAAGATCGATCTTTGAAAAGAATTGTGCTCCTTGCAACTGGTCAAACAGGACATCAATACGAGGTAGCGGATACCTATTCTTGATAGTGACATGGTTCAATTCCCGATAGTCAATACAAAGTCGCATACTCCTGTCTTTCTTTTTTACAAATAAAATAGGAGCACCCCAAGGAGATGTACTAGGACGAATGAAACCGATGTCCAACAACTCCTGTAGTTGGACCTTTAACTCCTGAAGTTCAATAGGAGCCATTTGATATGGGGTTTTAGAAATGGGCTTTGTACCAGGTTCAAGGTCAATAAAGAATTCAACTTCATGTTCTGGGGGTAGACCGGGAAGTTCTTCAGGAAATACGTCAGGAAAGTCACTAACAACAGGAATATTATTCAAAGCTGGCGTGTCTTTATTCAAATCCATAACATAGGCTAAGAAAGCTTGACATCTGTTTTTCAATAAACAAATAACTTTATGACTTGATATGATAGTGATTGATTTTAATGGTTTAGTTTCTTGAATTCGCACAACAAGCTGATTAGGAATATGAAAACTAACAACCTTACGATAGTTAACCAATCAATCCCTAAAATCACATCAAAAGCAAGTATCTTTAAAGAGATAAGGTCAACGGGTAATGTGATGGTGCCAACTTGGATCAAACAAGATTTATAAACAGTGGATGTGATGAAAGTTTCTCCTAACGGAGTTTCCACAGATATGTCAAAGTCTAATTTCTCTGGAGTCAAGTTTAAACATTGAGCACAAGCAGGAGAGATAAATGAATTGGTAGCACCGGTATCAAGTAATGCATAAACTTTGCATGAATGTATGATTAGCTTACCCGTGATCACCTCGTTTGGGTTCCTCGCATGTTGACCAGTCACGACAAACGCTCTTCCAGGAATCGTTGACTTTGACTTTTCTGGGACAGCCTTTTGAGTCACCATCCCCGCTAGACTTGGTTTCGCTACAGTGCAATCTCGAGCGATATGTCCTTCCTTTCCACAGTTATAACATACCTTAAACTGTTGTGGGCAGTTTGGGCTAATATGTCCTTCTTTTCCGCAATTGTAGCATATGACCGGTGGTCGTTCTCCTCCCTTGGAACGAGTTGTTGTTTGTGTTGACGTCTTCACATTATCATTGTTGAATCTCCTCTTTTTAAAATCTCCCCCCGAGTCGCTTCTTCTATTTTCATGGCCACGATTACCACTAGAGTGGTTACCGCTTTTGTCTGAATGTTTTCCTCCCCGCTAGTTTTCATTACTTCGATGACTGTTGCCACCGGTATGACACTGGTTGCGGTCCCTTGGTTGTACGTACTCGCTATCTCGCTCTAATAATTGAGCCCTGTTGACAACATCTGAAAATAAAGCAAATTTATGAGAGATAAGATATTGCCGAATCTCAGGTTTTAAACCTCTCAGAAACATCCTCGTCATTCGTTCCTCATTCTCTACCAAATGAGGTGTAAACCTAGATAACTCTACGAACTTCGCCTCGTATTGGGGCACCGTCATGTTGTTTTGTTCTAGTCTAATAAACTCTACCTCCTTCATATGGCGAATACTTTCAGGAAAGTATTTTTCGTTGAAAAGTTTCTGAAATGATTCCCAAGACATGCTAAGTGCGGCTGGCTGGGTACGTTTCACAGACTCCCACCAGTAATCTGCCTCACCGCGAAACATAAAGGTGGCGAATAGAACCTTCTGTTCCTCCGTGCATCCCAAGATATCGAATATCTTGGTAATTTGCTTGACCCACGTTTCTGCCATGATCGGATCCGGTTTTCCCTTAAATTCTAGTGGTCCCAACCCTTTGAACTGCTTGGCTGTGACAAGATACGCGTTGCTATCATTTCCACCCGTATTCTGTGCACGAGTCTCCCTCGTCTGGTTTTGTATGAATTGCAAAAAGCTCCTAAACATCCCATCGTTCATCGTCTTCTCAGTGGTGTTGTTTACAGGAGGAATATTGCCTTCCTGTTGCACGTTCCCCTGGGTGGTGATTAAAGGTGTTTCCACGGTCTCATTAACTCCACCGTTAATATTCTCAGCTGCCATTCTTAAATACTGCCATAAAACAAGGGTTAATTAAACAAATTAACATATCACATATTAACCATATACTTCAACTGACCATCAAATAAGCTTAGGTATGACACACTAGTGAAGGATTACTCGTCTCTCCCCTCCTAGTACTATTCCCCGATCTCCGCCAGAGACCATATCCCTAAGCTCTGATACCAACTGTGACGTCCCCAAAACAGGTATACAACACCCATTCTGAGTCGTCAAAATATATGGTACAGAAACAACTACAACTTTATTAATACAACATAAAAACTGTGAGTTTAAATACAAATATTGTCATCTAGACAATATCCACACTCAAATAAGTCCTCAGTACAATTATTGATACATTATTTTACAAAAATGGTGAGGACTACTAAAACGACTTCTAGAACCATCATTCCACACCCCGACTAGTATTCGCTACATTCTCGCCTCCTGAGAAGAAAAATGGAAGAACAAGGAAAAGGGTGAGCTCAACTAGCCCAGTAAAGAATATTATGACTAAGATAATATAAAACAAATTATCGTTAGTCTTCAACAGGGAAAAATCTAATAAAATACAATAGACAACAAGTTTTAAATCAATATTCGCAGCGGAAATAATAATTCATTAGAAGAGTTAAGTAGAGAATGCACACTACTATCTTCTATATATGAATTTAAAAGTTCATCGTCTATCTTTTATCCCTGTAACATCAACCAATATATATCTGGAATCAAATATTCATCTTTGCTCTACAGGCCAAAGATATTCATCAGTTGGTCATGTTCATCTAAACACATGTTCATCTTTGCACTACGGGCCAAAGATATTCATCAGAAATCATTCATCTTTGCACTACAGGCCAAAGATATTCAGTTATATCATCATTCAGGACTGAGGATGAAAAATATTTTAAAGAAAACGAATCCAGTGAAACAAAAGAATAAATATTAAGGATTCGTATTTCAACTATTCCATGTCTAAAAATACCTCATAAATAATCATAGTGGAGTAAAATTCAAGAATGATCAAAACATGGATACAATCAAAACTAGTATCTATGATAGATATCTTGGACGAAAAACGAAAATTTAATTTTTTTATGAATAGTGTCGTATTCGTGAATAGTACTGTATACGCGAATAGCGCCGTATACGTGAATAGTAACTCCGACACCAAAAGATAGAAATTTCATAAAAAAATATCATCATGCTTCGTGAATAGTACTCGTGAATAGTTACTCATGAATAGTAACTCGTGAATAGTAACCCCGACATGAAAAAGTTCCAAATTTGATAAAAAAGTTCCAACCAATATTTCAGCATAATGATATTGAAGAAATAATATCATTTGAGAAGAAAACAACATCCCTTACTTTGTGAAGACAATACTTCTAGTTGAAACACTGGATATAAGCTATGACTTGAACTTACACCGTATAGCAACACTCAAAGTATTAAAATACTCACAAGAATACGCTCAATATATAGAGAGAGAAAGAGAGAGAAATCTGCAGTTTCTTGTGTGATTTTTAATTCTAACCTAAGCAACCTATTAATAGGAAAATGCTTAGAACACCAAAGTAGAAAATTTAATAAAATATTAATATATATATATATATATTTTTTAAAATTTTCTACGCACTCATACCAGCTGATTTCAAACTCTTAACACATGCCTAAAAATAACAAAAATGTTTTTCTAACTAAAAATAATTAAAACTTCCAAAATCAATTATTTCGGAACTACGGAACTTCAATAATTCATAATAAATAGCCCTTTTATTAGAAAATTCGAATCCCATAATTTTTTATTGGAAATTCAATTCTCTACAACTTTTCAGAAGAAAGTTTTTCCAAATTCCAAATAGAAATTGACCGAAATCCATATACGGGCGATTTTACAGGCTATAATCAAATTTCAGTCAAGAAATGGAGTCCACCGACACACAAAACATGTGTTAAACAACTTTTGCAACAAAAATACTCTTCCTCCTCATATACTCATATATCCCACATCCATTGTAAAAATATCATCATTATTATATTATAATAATATAATAAAATATTATTTTATCAGAAAAGATAAAATATCGATTTTCAACAATTGTCACTTTAAAAATTTTGTACATCTATATCCACATAAAATCAATATTTTCCTCCTCATATAAATCAATAATTAATTATTCACAAATAATATTACAAAATCACAGTACTGGCAATCAGGCCGTTCCCAGGAAAGTGGGGGCTTTCCAATAAGAATTTCTTCTTACTGACGCGCAATTAGGTGACCAAACCTCTCCTTAGACAGAACTTTCTAGACATTGCCAATAATGTTTTCTAATAATATTATTCAGATAATACGAATTATTGCTTCGATAATGGAAAATACTGTGTAGTGACAATTATTGAAACAACAGTAATATAAAATATCAACGCAGCAATTATTGAATCAATAAAATAAAATACTGAACAGTAACTACTATAACAATTATTGAGTAGTGCCTTCTAAAGTAAGAATCAATATTTGGTGCAATACCGTGTGCTACTGTACAACAACGTGTATTACTGTGTTTTAACCACCGGGTATTCCAACAGTGTTAACGGTAACAACTACACCGTTATTTATAAATAACTTATACTTGTCATTTTCTTCATCCAATCGCTTTCCGTTATGGGGCCCACAAAAGACTGCGCCGTCATACGAATATTCCCAGACAGCAAGAATATTCCACGACCAAACGAATATTCCCCGACAACAATGAATATTTTATAACCACCTGCTTATTTAAAATATTTGCGCATTTTACCCATAACTAACCACATTAATCAAATCAACCCTTACTATTTCAAAATGATAAATAGAGGAAAATAAATTTCATTTATTAATAATTTGGAGTATTGCATAAATTGACTGGGGGCAAGATAAACGCGTCTTGTATGAGCTCCGAATATTCAAGATGTTTACTCGTGACACTTTTGAAATATAATAAAAATAACCTGCTTCGGATAATGGCAGTTTGCTTTGAAATATATCACATCGGCTTCATCATGTCTTTGGCTGTCTACATTTGGGGATAAAAGGTCGGATGGCAGTATAAGGTAGGGTAAACTTCATTCGGGAAGGTTCATCGTCCTCCCAAACAGATTACTTCCTTCAGGACGGACCGGCGTCCTCTGTAACACCCCCAAATCTCGGTACTTCATTTCCTCAAGATTTGGTGTTCACTTAATTAAAACATTCATTTATAACTACCCAATTATAATAAAATTGAATAATAAAAACCTGCCCATACAGGATTAAACTCAAATAAAAATCTCCCAGGTTATATAACTTTTAACAACAATTATTCAAATGCGGAAATTTAAATAAACTTCATTACAATCTTTAAACTTTAACTTTAACAGTCATAAGACTATAAGGACTCCACAGTTATAAGTCATCTTTCAACTTTAACTTTAACAGTCATAAGACTATAAGGACTCCACGTACTTAGGGGGATCAACCCTTCGTACAATGTATTGTGCACAACCATTTCAACGCTAAGCGTAAACCTCTATTAAAAGAGTTGTTCATCTCAGTATTTAGAATACAAGTCTGCACAAAATTAAGTTTGGTTTGGATAAGCTTTCAAGATAATTTAGAATTCAACGAACATCAACTACGGAGTAGTTGAATAAGACCAATAAGACTATACTATAGAATAATCGTGATTTGAACCAATCATAGTAACTAAAGTTATGCATTAGGAATAATCTAGTAGCATACAATTTGAATAACTATAACATACCTTGCTTGAACAACACTAAGTCAAGGTTAATTAGAATTGAATAATAAGCAAGTATAGCATATATAGTTGTGCATGCTAAACAACAAGTTAAATACAAGAATAATTTGCTCCAAATAACTTACATCATTATATTGTAATCGAATTGAAAACAATAATTGAATTCACAAGATAATAGATTAGAAAACTTGCTCAAGATCTAAACTATAAGATTTGGGATACTTGTATAGTCATGAGCAACTAGATACAATGACTTACTCAACAATAGGCAACCTAGCTCTACGAAAGTGTAGAGGTAGCAACTTACACAATTGTAATTGAATTTGAAAATAATAATGTACCAAATGAAATTAAACTCACACAATGAAGTGTTGAGTTAGAGAACTTGCTCAATTATAAAATAGAGTTAGAAAACTTGCCTTTAGCACAAGCTAAACCTTACAACTTGAATCAATACCCTATACATATGCCATATTGACATAGTTAGTCATTACCAACATTTTATATCTATATAAACAAAATGTATACATCATGTAGGTTAAATTACCAATTCACATAATCAAACTACGTTAATACTAATTAACTCTTGATAACATGCTCATTCATAATTTAATACTACTGAAATTATCATTTAACATTCATATTATTAACACATAACATTTATTTTCAAAATTTGTATACTTAAACAAAACTGTCAGAACCTACTGCTAACTCGCGCTGCGGCGCCACAGTTTACACTGTGGTTCGCGCTGCGGCGCTGAGTTGGCGTAGCGACTCAGGTCACAGGCCATTAGCCGGCGCTGCGGTGCGAGATTTGTACTGCTGGGCCGCGCTGCGGCGCCAGACTCCAGAATCCGGCGACCAAGCTCGGCAACAGTATGAACAAAAGCCAAATTGGCCTAAAAGCTCGAATCTAATAGACTGATTAACATGTAATACACATATAGACTTCATATAAACATATTTTGAAGACTTCTAACATGTTTCTACTCATAAAATAACATAAACATCAAAGTTACAACACCCAAATTCAATGTTTTTGGTAAATACTCTATTG